>OU015503.1:14352887-14512887 GCA_907164885.2 Dolomedes plantarius | reverse complement strand
ATGTAAAATGATTTTTTTAAGTATTTGTTATTCTTACATATATTTTTACAAAGTATTAGTTATTTTCAATATTTTATACGAAGTATCGGTTATTTTCAATCATATTTCACAAAGCAAATTACATTATATATATATATATATATATATATATACTGTGAAACTTCTCTAACTAACCCCCCCCCCTCAGACCGTTTTCTTTTAAACCATGACTAGCCGCCAAAGAGAAGTTTCACTGTATATGTATAACATAGTGAAAGCAACAAAGATTTTATCAGCTTAAAAATAATTCCCGAAAAGGAAACCAGAACTTCTGCTGATAGCGACTTCAAAAATAAGTTTGATAAGTTGTAATTATTCTTATGTTACGTTTCCTATATACATACATTAACTATTTCAGAAAATCGGCAGTGGTCTTTCCAAATGGCATTTTGTTCATGGAATTCCATTAGTCTATTCCCCTCTTCCTCGCCAAAAAAATAATGCAAAAATCTGCAAAGCCAAATTTTTGAAACTATAAAGAAGTATTTGCACTTGCATGGACTCGATACATGATAAATCTCTTAGACACACGTTTTTTTTTTATTAAGGTTGTTATTGTCGTTTCTGATGTCGGTAAACACATGGAAAACTAGTCTATAGATCTTGATAAATTATATTTATTATATATACAAAACGGTTATCGATGATATCCACACAGTTCTAAATGTGCGCACACAGCTACGCATTGTCCATGCGACTAATGCGGAGTAAAGGCGTTGGTCAGACATTATATCCGTTCGAAGTTTAAGCCCGGCCGCACACCGAATGCAACAAAACAGTGCGCAACGTTTCTGTTGCTAGCTTTCTGTATCCGAGGCATCGTCTACAATGTAATCAAAGGAGAGTGCTGTACACCGGATGCAACATTGTTTTGCAACATTGCCATTTCGTGAACGTTGCTGCAAGTGTATGTTTCTATGACCGATGTTTCTAGACACACAGCTGGAGAAACATTTCATCTGCGCATGTGTGCGGGAACACGAGCATTTTATTTTCATTAATGTTCCGTGTTGAGGATTTTTGCATTATTATATTAAAAAGAGATGGAGGTTGATGTTGACAAGTTGATAGTTCTTGTGCACGCAAGGACATAAATTTATGATTTTAGACCGAAGGACCAACACAACCAAGATGTAATAAATAAAATTTAGCAAGATATAGCTGAGAAATTGAATATTCCAGGTATGTACCGCACCAATTTATCACATTTAATCGAATAAACCTCGTCCTCAAGTAACCCAGAAACCTCCATTTTTTTAAATATTGGTAAGAAAGAAAAATAAGGTTGCGTCCCTCAGGGCTAGATCAAGGGAGGCGCAAGCAGGGAAAAATTGGTAGAAGGAGAAAAAAAATTTGCGTTGTTTTTTTTATTATTGATTTTTTAAAATATTTTATAAGTGATGTTTTTCTTAGATAAAAGTAGCCAAAAAGAATAGCTACTTCTATTTCCTCACTTGCCATATCACCTACAATTATGACCAAACTACTTTCTCAAAACTGAACACTTCCTTCAACAAAGAACAACATACTGCAGACCTCTTCGACTCCCTGTTCTCAACTGTTCTTACTTACTACTGATGAAATATCAAAACAACCTAGCGTTGCGAGTCAAAATGTATCACCATTTTCCACGATAAAACATTTTGGTTGCGCAACGCCTAGCAACAGAAGCGTTGCGCACCGTTTTGTTGCGTTCGGTGTGCGGCCGGCCTAAAGCGGTGCTTGCACGCTACTAGGCGCTTCGTAAACCTAATAATTATCTTGACCTTGACTTTGAGACGGACTGCGTTACTATACGTAGCATTATTATTCTTCGCAGAAAAATAAGGCCACTCTCTGAAACTCAGCAGTTATGAACATAATTAACTTTAAATCTGCAGAAATCGGTATAAGCATTACATCACGTATTCCCAACCTTTTTTTCGTTTTAGGCACCCTTGAGAATCAGATTAGAAAATTGGGGCACCCTACTTAGAATTTTAGTTTTTTCAATTTGTTTTTACAATATTAAATTAAAATGGAATATATTTCAGGAAAATGTTAAATTTTAGTTCAAACAAATACTTACTCCATTGCTGATTTTGTTCATTTATTGAAAGATATAAGTAACAAACACTAGAATGGGATATATTGATATAATTTTAATAATTACAAGATAGAAAGAACTTTTTATGTACCATGTTTTTAAATTTTCTGTTGAACTTTATACACTTGACAATTTGCTGGAAAATTTGTCGCCAAGATCACCAAAATTCTCGAAATACCGCCAAAGGATCACATATTGAAATTTAACACTCAGTGACAGTAAATTAACGGTGTTCAACGCAAAACAAACCTAAATTAAGTAGAAATAATGAATACTTACAAATATTTAGAAATATTTTCAACCAATTACAGCAATATCAATAGAGAGTACTTTTAAAGTGTTAAATAATTACAAGATAAAAAGCACTTTTTATATACCATGTTTTTAAATTTTCTGTTGAATTATATAAACTTGACAATTCTATGTATTAATAAATACTTTTTTAAAATTTTTTTGATGAATTATCCCATCAACTTGAATGAAAATGAAGTTAATTGGAAGTTAACTTGCGTTTAACTTTTCGTTCCCCGGCCGATAGATGGCTGCGCCAGTCTACAAAACAAAATTAACTGAAAATGAATTCAAAACTCCTTAAAGGTGGCTAAAAGTATTAAAATAATGCATTGTCATCGTGTTCTGAGCTATTCTAAAAGTTTCAAATGTCTAGCTAGTCGGGAAGTTAGTTAAAAATCGATAGCAAGATTTGTACCGGACAAACACACACACACACAAACAAACAAGAAAGCGAGTTAATAAAAACATGGTAAAAATAGCCATGGGACTCAGTATATTATTTCACTGGAGAACTACAATGGAAATCGCTAAAAAGAGTTTTGTTGCATTAATGTGAGACTTGCGAATGAAACTTGCAGTACAAATGTTAGATTTCAAGCCTAACAGTTGTGGGCCTGTAGGTAGTTACTTCACCTTCAGGAACGAGCGCATCGATTTGTGTCACGATCTGTCGGGCGTGCGATTCATGAATTCAACTTAATATTTATATTAAGTGGGCTCTACTTATATTCTTTTGTTTATCCCCAAAAAATCTCGAGGCACCCCTGTCCGATCTCACGTGCCGCAGCGCACCAGCTGGGAATCACTGCAGCATTACATAGTATACTTATATGTTTGAGGTTGGGGTTTTTCAGAAGATTTCGTTAAATAGAATTTATTATACAGATACTCTTCAATATATACCTTTTCTGATATATTCCGTCCGTCAAAAAAGAAAACTTAATTATTTACTGCTCACTTTAACATAAAAAAAAAGAAATATTCTCGCACATTTTGGTAGCCACTTTCTCTTTTATTAACTGAGAGCAGTTTTTTTATCGTCGCTTCGCGACAGAAAATGAGGAAAGGTTAAATTTATGAACCTGACAGCTTTATCTCACTCTCTTCGTTGTAATTTGGTAATCAAATAATATACGGCGTGTCACCTGCTCCATGAAAAATGATATTTGATATTAAATATCAGGTTAGCATGGCTTATAACTCCAGTGTTTGCGCCCAATGAAATTTAATATAAGTATAAACAGATAAAGCTTTTATTTTCCTGGAGATGCATGTGTGTTTTTTGCAGTTTTTGTGATATGAACAAAGTACATTTAATTTTGGGAAATTTAATATTTACTCTTGATATTAAATAATTATTATACATCTTTTATTGTCATTCTAAATAGTATTAAACATGCCTTTACAGGGAATATTTTTTAATTAAATCCTCTTTAATCCATAATTATTAACTATATAAGTATTACTAACAGCAGCGTACGCAGAAATTTTCAAAGGGGGGGGGTTACTATGAAAGAGTAGTTTTGAGCAATCAGTGCAAAGCTTAAATCTAATTAAATAATATATGTAATCAGAACCAATGGGGGAGGGTTTAACCCCCATCAACCCACCCCCTGAGTACGCCACTGATTACTAAGTACGTAAATTCAGTTTTAAAGTCAGAGTCGTTCAGCTTAAATGAATGTTCATTATATAGAGACTCTTCAATAGATAACTTTACTGCTATATGCTGTCTCTCAGAAAAGAAAAATTAATTATTAACTACTCACTTTTACATAAGAAAAAGAAATATTCTCGCACATTTTGGTAGCCACTCTCTCTTTTATTAACTGAGAGCAGCTTTTTTTTTATCGTCGCTTGGCGACAGAAAATGAGAACGGTTAAATTTATGAACCTGACAGCCCTATCTCCCTCTCTTCGATGTTATTTGGTAATCAAACAATATACGGCGTGTCACCTGCTCCATGAAAAATGATATTTGATGTTAAATATCAGGTTAACTTGGCGTATAAGTACAGTGTTCGTGTCCAATAAAATTTAATATACGTATAAACAAATAAGAGTTTTATTTCCCTGGAGATGTATTTGTGTTTTTACTGCTTTATGATTTGAACAAAATGAATTTAATTTTGGGAAATTTAATAATTACCCCTGATATTAAATAATTATTATACATCTTTTAATGTCATTCTAAAGACGATTAAGCGTACTATAACAGGGAATATTTTGAATTAAATCCTCTTTAATCCATAATTATTAACTAATAAATATTACTAAGTACGTAAATTTCGTTTAAATCAAGGTCTTTCAGTTCATTTAGTTAAATAGAGGTGTATTATATTGAGTCTCTTCAATATATACTTCTTATGATACATCCCGTCCCCCAAAAAGGAAAAATTAATTATTAAATGCTCACTTTCACATGAAAAAAGAAATATTCTCACACATTTTGGTAGCTACTCTCTCTCTAATTAACTGAGAGCAGTTTTTTATGCACTCTTCGCGACGGAAAATGAGAAACAGGTTAAATTTATGAACCTGACTGCTTTATCTCACTCTCTTCGTTGTTATTTGGTAATCAAACAGTATACAGCGTGTCACCTGCTCCATGACAAATGGTATTTTATATTAAATATCAGGTTAGCATTGCGTATAAGTCCAGTGTTCGCTCCCAATGAAATTTACTATACGTATAAACAGATAAGGCTTTTATTTTTCTGGAGATGAACGTGATTTTTGCGGTGTTTATCAAACTGGATTTGGAGAAATTTAATAATTTCTCGGGATATTAAATAATTATTATACACATTTTATTGTCATTCTAAAAAGTATTAAACATACTATTACACGGAATATTTTTAATTAAATCCTCTTTAATCTAAAATTATTAATTATATAAGTTTTACTAGGTACGAAATTTAGGGTCTTTCGGTTGATTTCGTTAAATAAATGTTCATTATATTGCGTCTCTTCAATATGGATCTTTTCTGATACATCCATCCCTCAGAAGAGAAAAATTAATTTTTAACTGCCCACTTTTACTTAAAAAAAGAAATATTCTCGCACATTTTGGTAGCCACTCTCACTTTTATTAACTGAGAGCAGCTTTTTTTTCATATCTACGCTTGGCGATAGAAAATGAGAAATGGTTAAATTTATGAACCTGACTGCTTTATCACACTCTCTTCGTTGTTATTTGATAATCAAATAGTATACGGCGTGTCATCTGCCTCATGAAAAATGGTATTTGATATTAAACATCAGGTTAACATTGCGTATAAGTACAGTGTCCGCATCCAATGAAATTTAATATGCGTGTAAATAGATAAGGTTTTTATGTGTCTGGAGAGGCCGTTGTGATTTTTGAAGCGATTTTAATGTGAGCAAAGTCAATTTATATTTACGAAATTCAATAATTATTCGCGAAATTGAATAATCTCTCTATGCTCTTCATTTCCGTTCCAAAAAGTTGCAAGCATAATATTACAGGGAATATTCTTGAAATAAAATCTTTTTTAATCTAGAATTAAGGATCGACCTTTTTTCCGTTTGGAAGCATAAAATATCTCGTCTTAGGAAATATCTCTAGAAAAAAAGTATACGCTTTTTATTATTTTAATAATTTCCTTTCCGGTATCCTCATGAAATTTCAAAATGAAATTTTGAGAACGTATTTAGTGATTCTAACATTTTATATTTTTAAGCAGTCAGTCAAAATTAAAAAGGATTTATACTCTGTGTCAAAAATATTTCATCTATAGCGGATATCCTTTGTCATAACATATTAAAGATATTTTTCAAAGCTCGTATAAAAATGGCTCGATAGCATCTATATAATTTATTGTTTTAGGTACGGTCTTTTCTATGGAAATTATTGCTAAATCATTCAATCGCCTTTGGGTTATCGTTGTTCGTAGTTAATTCTCTAAAATTTTTCAGTTTAGAAACACTGCGCTCCGTTCCTGCTACAGTTACAGGTAGCATGTATAGAATTCTTACAACTGTATATATATATATATATATATATATATATATATATATATATATATACAGGGCCGTAACTAGCCATTCCTGGTCTCCGGACAAGAATTTGCATTTGGGCCCATTAGGTTTGGGAAAATAATAAAACAAATATAGTATTTTGGACCCCCCTTCCAAGTGGGCCCTGGGCGGGTGCCCCTGTTGCCTCTGCCTAGTTACGGAACTGTTATATATATATATATATATATATATATATATATATATATATATATATATATATATATATATATATATATATACACCGTTGCCGTAAAAGTTGAATAACTGTAGGAGCGGAATGCTATAATTCCCCACTGTGTGTGGCCAAGAACGAATCTATTGTAAGGGCTGCAGAGGCAGGGGTAAATAGGGCTTGTAAACCAGGAGGAAATATAAGAATAGCTGTCGGTGTGGCCATTGATAGCGATCTAAAGTCTATAAATATTGCAAGATGGATGATCGTTATTTTATGGCCCACAGTGACCGTCAGATGATAAGGGTGAAAGTGGTATTGCAAAGGAAAATTATGGTAGGGAGGTACTTCGTAGACTATGGACAGGGGCAGTATAATAAGGAACCAATTGGGGCAGGAACTACTGAGAGGTAAACAGCCTACTGCCTAATGAAAAAGAAGGGCGGGCCAGAATGGCCCCCCTGTAAACGGACAACAGCCCCTCCAAGTACGAGAGGAACAGGAGAGGAGGTCCAGATTTATCTCAGACTTTTTTCTTAGAGCTCAGATGATAGAGAGTCTAGGAGAAGTACCAGTAACCTGCCAAGATGTTCCTGTATATGATGTGATTTTGGGTTCCTGTCGTTGATGCCATCTTTCATCGCTGCATACTTCAGCTGTAGTAAGTGTCTCCCCATAGACTCTAAAAATCCTTACTTTGACCATATAGTTTGCCTCTGTTTCTGAGTTCTCGTAAGTAAAATGAAAAGGAATATTGTGCTTGTAGCAATTACAATTTAATTGAATTTTGTGATTGATTAAATAAATGTATGTTAAAGGCCAATGCTCTGTCTTCCTTACTTGCTCCAACACACGCATGCATCCATTGTTTTAAGGTTATTAATTGCCTACAATAACCAATGCCCTACAAGTCTAACCTTTTACCTGCAGAGTATAATAGAAATGTCCGTACATCAGAGGCTCACTTCATGTGACCTATCTTGACTGTGAGTTACAACAACGTTTGGAAACAGGCATTCAAATGTATCTCTTGTGACCTCAGGTTCAGAAATTAATATTAAAAAAAATAATAATTTTTCCCACATTACTGCAACCTAAGCCGTAAATTAATGCAGAAATACAATTCCCACCTTCAAATCCTAGCAAATATCACGACCCGAACTTCACCGTAACGCGCCCGACATATTCGAGGCAGCGAATTCCTCCCATTCCTTGCCAGGCATTGCGATTTCCAGAACTAATTCTTTTCACCAGCCCAATCGAAATAACTTCCTCGGACATTTCTCAGCAAATTTTCTTTCAACTGCCGTTAATTAAATAAACTATTACCGTAAACCGGGGAATTTTTCTTGCCGCACTTAGTGACTGCTTCGTGATTAACAGGTAATTAAAAGCCCCCCCTCGAATCTTTTTGGGAGGGTTACCCTCCGAGAGGAACGTTCGGGTGTTCTTCTCAGAGAATGTTTCTTAAAAGGAATGTTTCGGAGTTTTAATAGCCCCAGGTGATAGGAACTAACCGAAAATGGCGTGGAACCGCGGAAACATTTAATTGAGTTTAACTATTTTGTTACGTTGCTTGTATAGTTAGGAGTCGAGTGTCGCGTGATGGTATATTTCCTCCCTTGTTCGAGTTATACGGTGGAGAGAGATTTCGGTTGTTTCGTGCAGTTTGTGCGGTTTGAAATTTAAATGGGAAATGTCTTTGTAAAATGCAATTATTCTTCGTACCTCAATTGTATATATAATGTATGTATGTATATACGTATGTGTGTGGATGTATATATATATATATATATATATGTGTGTGTGTGTGTATAATATATTAAATTTTATGCCCTCCATTCTAGCATTTAAACTCCCTTTCCTAAATCCAATCCGCAGTAATATTAATTTATCGCTTTAAAACCCTTAGCCACAGAACTTCCCATGAATCGCATGCCTTTGCATTTCTACATGTGTATATGTCCCAATTCAGGTGTGGGTCAGCATCGCGAGCCCCAAAATCTGCTGACCCTACAAATGATAGTCACATGGTTTTTTTTATCGTCCTCGAGTTTAATGATGAAAGGGGATATTACTTCCGAGCTGTTCTTCTGAAAGAACGGATGTACTTTTGTCGCTCTAATAAACGATTCGGCCCAACTGCTTCCAAATTTAATTTTTATTCCTTTCAGGCTGAGTCTAGCTCCAGCCATGTAAATATGAGCTAGTTTTCCCTTTCAGGTTATAATTTAAGGACGTGATGTAATGGGTATATTACACACACACACACACATATATATATATATACTAGCTGAAAACCCGCACTTCGCTACGGAGTACATTCAAAGTAAAAACATCAGTGAATGTATGCAATTAATGCCAATATATATATAATAAATACGACGATCAATGTATATAATTGATGTAAAATATATATATATTTATAAAAAAATCCTAAGGGATATTTTTATAGACAAAATAATGTAGAAGAAGATATTCAAATTAAATCTAATATAAAGAATACTAAGGAATATAGTACAGTTAATATAGTACAGTTTCTAGAACATTTCTTTTACTGTATTTTAATATTTTTTTGGATAATGTCCAATCGTCTGCCGCATTAGCAAGAAAAAAAAAATTATTTTTTGTCTATTTAGTTTTTATGCACGTGACGATAAATTTATTTAAAGTACCAGAAAAAGAAGTCACGTGATCGGCATTTAATAAATTAAATTCTAAAAATTAATCTTTAAAAATTCACCAAAAATCAGGAAATGAAGGTAAGGATTCGAAAAAGATTTCATTTTAAAGGAATTTTTATGATCTTTCTCGTGATATAAATTTTATAACCCTCAAATTATTATTTTAAATGCAAACTTAAAAAAAGTAAAAAAAACAGCTTAAAAATTTAATTTTAAAAAAATCTAAGAAGAATTTTTCAAAAATCTCTCTTAGTGCACCCCTACACTATAAGAAGAATCGCCATGCAAAATTTCAGCCCTTTAGGTCCAGCGGTTTGGTCTGTGCGTTGTATGTCAGTCAGTCAGTGAATGAATGAATGAATGAATGAATGAATGAGTCAGTTACGGAACTGTTTTATATATATAGATATATGTATGTATATATACAGAGTATCTCATTTATTTTGCAACCCCCCAAAAAAACAATGTACAAACATTAATTTTTATTTTAAAGAAGTGCTTAAACGACTACAAAAGGTGTTGGAAGTGACCGCCGTCTTCATCTTTACATATCTGGCCCTGTTTGAGGAGCTTTCGAGACACATTCTGTAATGTTTTTGGTGTGATAGCGTTTATCTCTTCCGTAATGAGAATTTTCAGTTCAGTAATCGAGGCTACCGGTTCACGGAACACGAGATTTTTCAAATAGCCCCACAAGAAGAAATCGGGCGGTGACAGGTCTGGACTGCGTGGAGGCCAGACCTGCACATAGCACCATGACGCAAAACTACCTTTCACTTCGTTCTCCTTAGCACTGAAGTGTCTCGTACGGTTTGCTAGCGTGTTGGTAGTGTTGCTCGCACGCCCCTCCACACGGCTACCTGCGCTAACGGCGTGTGTGCACTCGTTGTTCATTTGTTTCGCGTTTACTCGGGTTGCAAAATAAATGAGACACTCTGTATATATATATATATATATATATATACGTTCGAGTTTAAGCCAATAAGTAACCGTACTTTCGCTGTAGTCATCTGGTAGACTGTACTGCTGTCTGCGCGTGCAGCTCAAGAGAACCTAACTTTCTCGTCACTTAATGGAATATTTGACCTTTATCGGCCAGTTCGTTTTGCTGCTGTTGTATAGTGAACATCGCCGCGCCACTCTTCGTTTGCACCAAAGATGAACAACGCTTTGGGATCTGGTTTTTCTGGTCTGAAGGTGTATCAGGAGCCGAAATCCACCGAAGTCTTTCATAAATATACGAGTTTTGAAAAGCTGGGAGAATGATTTAGTAATTATTTTATTACATAATTTAGTAATTATTTTATTCAGCCCGGCTCTGCTTCAGAGTTTATCCAAAAATTCGAAAAGGCGTTGTTTTTAAAACTTGCCTCAAGCTCGGCCCGGCTCTGCCCCCAAAAGTTACTCGCCGAAGATCGTCGATGCATTGTTGCACAAGTGCGAAAGACGCTATTTTACGAGAGCCCAAAGACGTGTCGAAATCATTGCTGAATCAATACGCGAACGTGTTTGTGCATCAACCATTTGAAATGCTTTTAAAATGTGTTAATTATTACGCTAAAAGCCGTACAGTGAAGAAGGTAACGGGAAAGAAACGCTTGCTCATTGCTAAAACTTATATAGTATAAATAAACCCGATGATTTTCGGAAAAATGCGTCATTTGCTGATGAAAGCAAATGCGATCTCTTTGGCCCGGATGGCGTTAACACAGTTTCCTAAACATGTTGTGTTTTCTAATCCTGTTCAAAGTCGGATTTTATTTTACAATTCTTTTCTTCAGCAAATGGTGTTTTGGACATTCTGTTTCGTTGTTTAATTTTGTCAGGCAAAAAACTTCCTTGCAAATATGTCGAAAATTTCCTGTGTGCAAATATATTTTGTTCCCATTGTATATATACAGAGGGTGTTCACACATTTTTGTAACGATTTTGACTTTCTCTGTGATTCAAAGTTAACGCCGATTCCTTTGTTCTTAATATCGAACTGCGTAATTAATCCACGCCCAAGGAAATTTAAAAGAATTTAGAATTTTGAAAGGGTTTTAGGGCTTTTAATGTTATATATATATATATATACACAGTGATTTCCGCTTATAAGAATCACGTCTGTTATTACTGTTTTTGATTCTTATAAGCGGTTGATTCTTATAGCCGAAATTTGGGTTTTTGGTCAGGCACACACACACACACCTATATATACATATATGAGATAATTTACGACAAAATACTCTTAAATTTATTAAAATTATTTTATCATCTTTTATTAAAATTATTTTTTATAATTTTAAAAATACAACTTAACTTCTAGACCTATAAGTAGATACACATGATTATAGTAAGAGAAGAAATAAAATCCAATATTTGTTACAACATACCTGCTTAAGGGGATGGTGGACCTTTCAAAACGATTTTTGAAATTTTTACCACAGAGATATGAAATTTTGTATATATATTCATTAAAGTATAACAATATTAAACAACTTATAAAATTTTATAAAAATTAAAAAAAAAAATTTTATAATTAAAAAATTGAAATTAAATTACCCTTCTTTAAAATGCTCCTTGCGACTCAATTTTAAACTTTTCCCCTTAATTTTGCATTTATATTGCTTATAAATACTTTCTTAACAAAGTTATGTATTTTTTTGTACTTTTGTTGAATAGTTAATTTTTAGAAAATATTTTTATGCTTGTACTCTGAATTTTCGTGAAATTTTTGTACTTTAATACTCTAAAGTTAAACTTTTATAACCTAAATGACCTCGAATCCTAAAATGGATACATAACTTTATTTTGATGTATTACAGGAATCTGTATTATAAATTTCATAAAATTTCGTCAAAAATTATGACGCGAGGAGCATTTTAAAGACTTGCAAATCTGGAAATTTCTCATTTTGAGAAAAAGTCATTTAAAAGATAATTTTTTATCTACCTTTAATACTTACTACTCTAAAGCCACCAATTTTTCATTTTTCTTTTCACTACACATTTTAAATGCATTTCATTCCAATATTTAATTGTTTTTAAAATATTAATACACCCCCCAAAAAAATTCCAATTTTTGCTCGATTTTTGGTAATTTGAAAGTCCACCATCCCCTTAACAGTTTAACATTTCAATTACAGGAAGGGTGCAAGAAAAAGTTTTCTATGGTAGTTTGACATAATGAAGTTTTCTGGAGGGTGTCTATATCTCTTTCAATACCAATAGTCTCAGACCAAAATTCACCTTCTAGCTTACGTTTCACGGTTTGATAATGTGCTGAATCTAATAATGCTATGTTTGACTAAGTGATAGTGGACACTTCGCCGAAGTTTTATGTGTTTCAGGGTCCAGGAAGCCGCAACTAGGATGTGGGAGGTGGTAAAAAAGAGTCCCTGTCTTTGTTTGTGAGTGGAGAAAAGTGAAATCGGATCCGGACGGGTAGGCTGCCCCTGGGTCAAGCTAATAGGACAGTGTTTAGATAAAGCGTTTAAGGGGAAACTATTATGTTATGTCTAACAAAGAAAGGGATGCATTTTACGACTGTATTCCATCCCATCTTATCACTCTTTCTGTAAAAAAAAAAAGAAAGAAAGAACTTCGTGCCTTTTGAGGGTTTAAGTGGCTTTTTTGCAAAAATGAAAGGAAAGCGAAGAGCGTAAACTGATTCTTAAAACCGGTGGATTGATTCTTTAAAGCGAAAATTTTAACATGGAAATAATACATTTGTTTTTGTTTTTGCGATATTGATTCTTATAAACGGTTGATTCTTATAACCACTGATCACTATAAGCGGTGGTTACTGGATATATATATATGTATAATATTCAGGGGAATTTTTCTATGACGGCCAGAAATAGTTCCCGAAAAAAGTGGCCGTTTTGAGGGGTGGTCGTAGAAAAGAGGTTTCTTCCATAACATTTGCTCTACAGATCTTGAATCAGTTCTATACAAAATCTGGCTGTTTTTAGGGGCGACCCGCTGTAGAAATTTCACCATATGTATGTATGTATTTGCGTGTGTGCCTGTGTTTCCACTCACTTCAGCATTCCTAGAAACATGGAAGTTATTACACACCGTCATTTTCGCGGCAGTAAATTACAAATAAACAGGTTCAGAGTTTCACTGCGATGTGAATATTTAATTATCTCGCATTTCGCAGTGTCTTTTCTTGACTGCTACCTGTCGTTAAGACGGCAAAACGAAGAATAAGGAACCGTCCAACTGCGAGTCTTTTAAGAGCGATTCCACGTGATTAGGGCTTGCAAAACTCGGGAGAAAATTTTCCCCCAGTTTTAATTGCTTCACGCGGTAGAAACACAACATGCTGTTTATTTATTTAACCCGAATTTTAACCGTTTCGTGTCTAGTTAGGGGAATTTTGTGCGAGGCCTTTGCTGCACGGAATGGTCTTGCTCGAAAGGAGAAAGGAAATAGGTGCCCCCCCCCCCTCTTTGCGCTCTATTTGATGTGTGCAGTTTCGTACGTATGCTGTTTTACCATTTAATAGTTTTGACGAACAGCAAAATCCGGATGTCTAGGTTTAATGGAACTTCAACATGAACGTCCTGGAAAGTGGGGAAATTTGGATTACCAAGAAACGTCATGACCAAGAATATGTTGTGACGTCCTTAACTGCAGAACTTTAGACAACTTTGAGGCACTGCTCTGTGTAAAGGATGATATAAATCTGCAGAAACGCGTGTAGTACAATCATATTACTAAGATTGTTAGAATAGGGGTAATTTCAAATTAAAGTAGCATTAAGGCTGCTGTGTACTAACCCTGTTGGATTCGCTCACTTCAATGTTAACCCTAGGAGAAAATGTGTCCAAGGATTTTAGACTTGGATTGAAAGATTTTTTTTAAATCATACTCCGCAATAGAGAAAGAAATTCGACAACTTGAGGCATATTTCATTTTTAAAAAATGCAAATAATATTTTAAAATTTTAAATTATTCGGGGGGAAATAATCTGGTGGAGTGTGTTTTAAAATTCTTAAATTCCTTTGGTGGACAAAATTTATAAAATAAATCCGGTTGCAAGGTGTATAAATGTTAAGGCTATCTGAAAATACCATTTTTATTACTATGTCTTTATTAACTTGCTTTCTTGCTTGTTTGTTTGTGTGTGTGTGTTTGACCGGTACAAATCTTGCAATCGATTTTTAACTAACTTCCCGATTAGCTAGACATATGAAACTTTTAGAATAGCTCAGAACACGATGATAATACATTATTTGAATATTTTTAGCCATCTTTAAGCAGAATTAAATTCATTTTCAGTTAATTTTGTTTTGTAGACTGGTGCAGCCATCTATTGGCCGAGACGGGAACGAAAAGTTAAACGCAAGTTAACTTCCAATTAACTTCATTTTCTTTCAAGTTGATGGGATAATTCAATAAAATTTTTTTTTTAAGTATTTATTAATACATAGAATTGTCAAGTGTATATTATTCAACAGAAAATTTTAAAACATGGTATATAAAAAGTTCTTTTTGTCTTGTAATTATTGGATTATCAGCATTTATGTAGCTGTCAATAGTAGACACGTTTTCTCCACAGATTTACACCGAGGAGAGCTAATCCAATAGGGTTAGTACACAGCAGTCTTAAATTTAGAACGTTTAGTATGTGTACGCGGTTTGTATTGGTCTTACGTATCTTTTTGTTTTCTATTTGTAGCGTAGTCATAATACGAAGATTGTTAGAAGAGAGGTAATTTCAGAATAAAATGGTTTTAATTTTAGAGCGCTTAGTATGTACACAGGGTGTATTAATCCTCTATACCTTTCTTTTTTCTATCTGACGTCATGCGAATGGGTTCTGTTGCGTAAGACTGCATTTTCTATATGGTGTAGTGGTTAGCTTTCTGAGCTGCCACGCAATGGACTTGCATTCAAATTCCCTATTAAAGCTTGGTCGTTTCCGTGTCGTTCCCCTCATAGGGAGCAATGCTGGCTCATCTATATGGTGCTCCCATATTAAAGTAGCCAGTAAATCGCGGTGAATAACAAAATGCGAATGTCACATGACAAATGCTTTCGCATTAGGCAAAAAATAGAGACTCCTACAGAATTTGACGTATAAGGGCCTGTTCACATAGGAGTCCGTTGCGTTGCGTTAAGGAAAAGATGACGTTGAGACGAAAATAAACCAATCATAGGCGTTAAAAATTTCATTGCTAATCGTTTGGAGGCATATGATTGGTTTATTTTCGTCTTAACGTCATCTTTTCCTTAACGCAACGCAACGGACTCCTATGTGAACAGGCCCTAACTCTTACAATTTAAACTGGTTGAAAAATTCCGAGAGAGTACAATGGCTTCTATAAAACATCGATTACTTCTATCAAGCATGGATATTCAAGATTTCTGCAAGATATCCTGATATATCAACCTCGATTACTAATATATGTTCCAAGAGTTATAACTTCAGCTATCCGGGTAACATCTACATGTCCTTGCAAAACATTTCAGCAACCGTCACACCTATTTCGTCGAGTTGCACAAAGAACTTAGTATTCATGAAAATTAATGAACGAGAGATCTTCAGAGTTTGATGTATTAAATGTACAACTAGAGTGAATGAAGTGATATACATATCTGTGTTTGCTGTGTAAAGAATGTTAAAGTCCAAAATGGGCTAAAATGAGTTATTAAACCAGGAATGTTTGAAAAATCAAGGGCTACTGGAGGGTACGAAAAGCTAAGTCCAATTACACTCTGAACATTTTTATTCATCAGTGAAAATTAGGGATGTTAAGTCCAAAATGGGCTAAAATGAGTTATCAAACCTGGCTTGTTTGAAAAATCAAGGGCTACTGCAGGGTACAGAAAGCTAAATCCAATTCCATTCTTGAACATTTTTATTCATCAGTGAAAATTAGGGATGTTAAGTCCAAAATGGGCTAAAATGAGTTATCAAACCTGGCTTGTCTGAAAAATCAAGGGCTACTTCAGGGTACAGAAAGCTAAATCCAATTCCATTCCTGAACATGTTTATTCATCAGTGAAAATTAGGGATGTTAAGTCCAAAATGGGCTAAAATGAGTTATCAAACCTGGCTTGTCTGAAAAATCAAGGGCTACTTCAGGGTACAGAAAGCTAAATCCAATTCCATTCCTGAACATGTTTATTCATCAGTGAAAATTAGGGATGTTAAGTCCAAAATGGGCTAAAATGAGTTATCAAACCTGGCTTGTCTGAAAAATCAAGGGCTACTTCAGGGTACAGAAAGCTAAATCCAATTCCATTCCTGAACATGTTTATTCATCAGTGAAAATTAGGGATGTTAAGTCCAAAATGGGCTAAAAGGAGCCATCAAACCAGGTTTGTTTGAAAGATTAATGGCTACTGCAGGGTACGGAAAGCTAAGTCCAATTCCACTCCTGAACATTTTTATTCATCAGTGAAAATTTGGAATATGTGAAACCAAACACAAACATGTTAGTTTTCAATTCCGTTTTTCTCAAAACTACGAATTTGGACTTGACACCCTTTACACAGCAAACACAGATATATAGTCTGAAAGATATATTGATCAATATAGTCTGTAAAATCCACGTATAGTCTGTAAGATATCTCTTTGGTACATTTCTGGAAATGCAAGATATCTAATTGATATCGAAATATATTTTACAAGTATCTAATGTGTATAAAAAAGCAGTTGTGTGTTACGATTTGTGATATCGAGGGATTCAATGTATAAAATTTAGATGGCACTGGATTATTAAAATTGTTCATGAAATTCATTAATTTCTCTAAATAGAGAAAAGGGTGTATAAACCGTGAGCTATGAAGACGCTGTGCGTCAAAAAAGAACCAAAATTCGAAAGTTAATAAAATCGTCTGCTTCTATTCAATGACATTAAAAACTCGTTTCTGAAATCGTCTGCTACAAAGAAGATGACATCACTAAAAAGCATTAAAATTCATGGATTGGTAAAATTTTCTATTTTTAATAGTGACGTTAAAAACGAAGTTCGTTTTATTATATGCTATAAAGATACAGCCGCTGCAGGATAGTTAAAACTCGAGGGTTCGTAAAATTGTCGTCATTTGATATTGGAATTGAATAAAAGATTTTAAAATCGGGTGATGTGAAAACTTTGCATTATAAAAAGATTAAAATCGACTGGTTAACAAAAGCTTTTTTTTAAATTGGTATCTATAATGTACTAGTTATGCGGCATTTTCTGTAAGAACGAGCATATTTAGTGCTAGTTTTATGAGGCTTCCCAATTTTAGATTGTATATTTGTTTCGATATGTGTGTAGTGTTAAACGAGATGGTCATTTTCTCTAACATAAAACGTATCCCGCCCATCTAAAGTTGTCATATTGTATAAAGCTATGGTGGTTTCTTATAAACCATTTTGTCTTAACAGGTGGTTCGCGGACCGCAGGTGGTCCAGGGGAACCCAATAAGGGGTCCATGAAGTCAGGAGTGATAAAAAAAATTGATTTCATCGTTTCAATACGACCAAGAATTTAACTATTTTCTAAAATTGGGAACAAAAGTATCATTCAATTTTAAGTTTTCATATACTTTAAGTTTACTGTTAATTTTAATTTTATGTTAAATTTGTAATTGTCATAAAGTTTATTTGTAACTTTTTATTTGAGTTGTTTATCGCAGTTTGTTTATTAAGAAAATTAAACACTTTTTTTTAATTTACAAGTGGTCCCTAATCAACAAAAAGTAAAGAATCACTGCTATGACCCCCTCGAATAAAATATCAATAAATAAAGAAAGAAAGTAAAGAAAGAAAGAAAGAAAAGAAAGAAAGAAAAGAAAAGAAAAGAAAGAAAAAGAAAGAAAGAAAAAGAAAGAAAGAAAAGAAAGAAAAAGTAAAAAAGAAAAGTCAACTATCTCTTAAGATATTGTCCCAGGCCATGCCTTTTCAGCAAATCTGATGATCCAAACAACCAACAACAAAAAAGTAATATCGCCAAACATAATATCACGCCAAAAATTGTTGTGTAGGAGGAGCATTCAGTTTTCGTTCATCTCGAAGAGGAAATTTGCCTATTAATGGCGCACGAGGCAAATAGACGCTGAAACAAAGAAGTCATAAAAACCCCACGTTTTTGCTCCGGTAATGGAAGAATCGCACGCGGGGTAGAAAGGTCTGTCGTGGGCTTTATGGCCTTCCTCCAGGAGTTATTTAAGGACATATTTTTAAGAGCCAGTCTCGTTCCGGCCGGATATCGGCGTCGAAAATCGGCAGTCTCTGAGAACCGTCGCCCACGAATTCGTGGCGATTTATCGACGCTTGATGTGGAGAGAAACTTATCGAAAATTGACGTGTTTGTTGCCCGGCCATCCATGCGTTGAGTTTTTGTCCACCCGTCCGGGTTGTCTGCCTATCTTTGTAGCATAAGATTAAACACATTTTGTTTTTAATGTCAATATTAAAACCCGACAATTTTATCAATCCAAGAGTTTTAATTCTTTTGTGATGAGCATCTTTGTTGCAGGCGATTTCAGAAACGAGTTTTTAATGCAAGTGATAAAATCAGACGATTTTATTAGTTTTCCATTTTCAGTTCGTTTGCGATACCAGCGTCCTTCATAGCACACAATTTAAACAATTTTTTTTCTTCTAAATTAAGAAATAAAGCAGACGGTTTACTAACCGCTAAATTTGAATTCTTCTTCGATGGCATAATTTTTATAATACATGCTTTTATTCTTAGAGGGGTGTTTGTTCACAGAATCCCCAGGCCTCAGAAATCTTTTCCTGAGATTCTATTCCGATTTTATTAAATCCGTGAGTTTCAGTTCTTCAGCGTGATGTCCGTGTCTTTTGTAGCAGACGATTTTACAAACAAGTTTTTAACGCAACAAATAAAAGCAGACGATTTTATTGTCCCTCGAGTTTTAATTATTCTTCGACGGCATTGTCTTTGTGGCAAATGGTTCAATAAATGTCGATGACAATGTTAGAAACAAGCAATTTCCTTAATTTAAGAGTTTCGATTATTTTATGCCGGCAGTATCTTTATAAACATATGATTTAATTAACTTCGTTTTCAATGTCAATATTAAAAGCAGACGATTAATTAATTTTAGACATTTAATTATGCGACGTCAATATCTTGTAGGTGATGTTGACATATATTGCATATATTGCATATATTGCAAACGTATATCTATTGTTAAATAAATAACTGTTTTGCTACAGAGTGCTTATATTTTGTCAACCATTTTCAAATCGGAACACAAATTGTTTATCAATAATCAATCTGTATCTTCAAAAAAGCATATATATATATATATATATTTATTTATTTATTTTTGCAATATTTGATGCAATATATATACATAAGGAAGGGATACGGTACAAATAAGGTTTTTTACTCCACCATGGACCGATGGACCGTGCAGGTATTCCGATAAGGAAAGGTGGGTCGCCAGCTGAAAAAAGTACTGACGTACATTTTTATGCCAATGTGGTGGAGCACCGTCTTGCTGCAGAATAAAGCCGGGAACCGCTTCCTTCAACTGAGGGAACGATAAACGAAGATGTTTTGGCGTATTTCAAAACACAGTACGCTTTCGCCTGCATGGATGGCACCATTTTGATTAACAGTGCCTCTATCGGCGATTTCGTAGCCGGAAGATTTTTCGCTGTTGCCAGATAAAACTTGTATAATTGTAGCTTCAGAATTAATTTGTTTCGGCTAAATAAATCAATTACAGAATTTGTACTATGCTATTATTTTTGTCCCATTCAATATGAAACACCCTGTATTTTTTTTAAATCCAATACATTTATTTCATAGCATTTTATCATACTCGCCCTCTACCACATAACTGTTGCGAAAAAATATCTAAAACATTTAATTTTTCAATTAAAAGCGATTATCCAGTCAATTCTTGATATGTCTCTCGATGAAAAAAATAAAACACCCATTGTAAAGGATACTTGACGGAAGTATATTCTCCCTCTAACAAAATAACTGATGGGGGAAAAGATGTTTTAAAACCATTAAATTTAAAAATTATGCAATCTAACAGGGTTTGAAACAGAGATAAAATGCTATGAAATAAATGTATTAATTTTTTGTAAATTGTTGGTACTCTGTTTCAAAATTTGTTAGATTGCACCATTTTTTAAAAAAAATTTAATGATTTCAAAGCGTCTCTTCCAAACAGATTTTTGTTAGAATGAGGATATACTTTCATCAGCCTGCAGTGCTTTTTTTTTTAAATTCTTCCCTGAGTACATGTATAAAAAATTGTTAGAAAATCACCCTTACCAGAAAAATTAAATGTTCAAGAGATTTTTTTCGCGATAGTTATATGGTAGAGAGCAAGTATTATAAAATCTTATGAAATAAATGCATTAATTTTTTGTAAGTTACTTCTATCCTGTTTAAAAAAATGTTAGACTGCATCATAAAAAAAAATCATGATTTTAAAGCGTCTCTTACAAAGAGTTTTTTGTTAGTGTGAGAATATACTTTCATCAAGTATGCACTGCAAGGTTTTTTTTTTAAAATTCTTCCCCGAGTACAGGTATAAAAAATTGTTAGAAAATCACCCTTACCAGATCCCCCTTACCAGATTATTTAATTTTTTAAATGGTCAAGACATTTTTTTCGCGATAGTTATATGGTAGAAAGCGAGTATAATAGAATAATACAATGAAATAAATGTATTGATTTTTTGTAAATTATTTGAAACAGAGTACCAATATTTGAATATATATATATATATATATATATATATATATATATATACACTCAAGAGCCAAAACATTATGACCACCCCTACATTTTGCAATGAATTCGCCTGGATGACGTGGAAGGCACGTTATCAGATGGAAGTGGTATTTAACTGCTGCTGGAGAGTCTGAAGAATCATTCTTTCACTTACTTCTGTGTGTCATGGGAAAGGCTGCGGATCTAAGCGACTTTGATAGAGGGCAGATTGTAATGGCTCGAAGGCTCGGAACAAGTATTTCCGAAACTGCACGACTCGTGGGTTGTTCGCGACCTACAGTTGTTAGTACTTAGGCAAAGTGGATGAATGACGGTGAAACCAGTAGTAGACGACATGGTGTTGGACGTCCACACGCTATCAAAGAAAAAGGTCGTCGGAGACTGTCTCGCATGGTGAAGCAAAACCGGAGCCAGACAGTGGCTCAGCTGACAGCCCAATACAATGCAGGGCCAAGTAGAATAGTATCGCAGCACACTGTTCAGCGGACACTGTTGGATATGGGGCTACGCAGCAAACGTCCCACTCGTGTGCCTTTGCTGACCAAGCGTCATCGCCAACTGCGCCTGCGCTGGGCCCGGGAACATCGCGACTGGTCCATGGATCAGTGGGAGAGAGTTGCCTGGTCAGATGAATCACGGTTTGTCATTCATCACGCCGATGGCCGTGTCAGGATACGTCGTCTTCCAGGCGAACTGTTGCTCCGTCAATGTACAGTAGGTCATACACAGGCCGGTGGTGGCGGTATTATGCTTTGGGGGACGTTCCCTTGGGCGTCTTTGGGACCCGTAGTTGTGGTAGAGCAGACCATGAATGCTATTGGGTATCTGAACATCATTGCGGACCAGTTGCACCCTTACATGGCCTCTGTTTTTCCAGCTGGAAATGGAATGTTCCAACAGGACAACGCCCCGTGTCACAAGGCTAAATATGTGTTGGAGTGGTTCCAGGAACATGATGCTGAATTCCAGTTAATGTCCTGGCCGCCTAACTCACCGGATCTCAATCCGATAGAACACATTTGGGATGTCATGGGACGGCAGCTCAGAGTTCAAAGACCACCAATTCGCAATATCTCGGATTTGCGTGACCGTTGCTTAAAAATCTGGTACAATCTGTCTCCGGCCATCTACCAAGGACTTGTGGCATCCATGCCAAGGCGGGTTGAAGCTGTGTTGCGCGCCAAAGGTGGGCCAACTCATTATTGACAGGTGTATAGAGAATCTATGCTCACTTCTACCCAGACTTGGGTGTATATAATTTGAAGTAGCACTCTATTTGAATTATATACAAACACTGTTTATACATGAAATAATGTTTATTGAATTCGCTGCACATATAATTGGCTTTTACAGCAATAAGCATGCGTACTACTTGTACGGAATGTAAATACAGCTTTTAAGGACAATATATTTTTATACTCACGAACAGTAAGTCAAACCAGCAGTACTGCCACGTAAACTTCTGGCCCGTAAAGCACTAGCGCAGGATAACACCTTTTCAACCTTAACAACAACTCCCTTTTCTTATTAATGACGCTGCGTGGTATTTATACTAAGCGCGTATGCCAAAATTAGCATATCTGAAGCAGCTTCTTTAATTCACTCAAAAGTTCGATTCTTGTGAATCGAATCTTGTGTATACCTTACACTGGCCTCCCTCGAAAAAAAAAATTAGGTAACTGAGGTCTGAACGGCTTCAGTTAACTAATTGAAAACGCGTGCTGGTCTGACTTTTTACATAATGGGTGGCAAAGCCAAAAAAACCTTCCACACGTTGTGTGGGGGAAAAACGCCACTACCATTTTACAAAACTAACCCCGAAGGGTCCAGGTGACACCATTACACAGTGGATTTGCAGAGTTGCGGATACTGGGCTGGCCAACTGCGCCCTAAAATATCTATTTTAATTAAAAGTGACAACACAATTGCACAGCATGACATTTCTTGACTGTATCTGCTCTCCCCCAATTTATAATGTACATGTGTTATGATTTGCGAAGTTAGTATGTTAGTTGTTTGTTATCTGTAGTTAGTATGTATTTTTTTCCACTACATGTCCCCTTCAAAAATTTATAAAACAACAGTATACCGTTTTTTTTTCAGTGCCTCACCACTTCCCCTCAAAATGTTTACACAGTATATACACTGGGGAACTTCAAACCAATTTGGTTCGATTTTATTAAAGGGTGGGAGTTAGAATAAGAGAATTGATACAAGACTTGTTCCTCATGAATGCAGCAACTTCACTGCACCAGTTTGTCCAATCCGCTGAACCTCTCTTGATGGTCGCAGTCCTAGTAAAGGGGTTCGTTGACCGTGTGGGCATCCTTCGTGCAGCAGGTCGTTGGTCCTGAGGCGCTGGTCCGGCTTGACGATGGACAGGAGGTCTCTTGGGAGGAGGATCTTGTTGGGCGGCAGAGATCTTTCGTTTCCTTTGCGTCTGCTTCCCCCGCTTGCGTGGATGTTCGAACGGCTGAGAGTCGGGCGCCGACGATGGAGAAGTCATGGGAGTCTTTCTTTTAACTCCTGACCGGGGTTCCTGTGCAGGAGTGGAGCTGCTTCCCTCATGCAGGTTATCACCGGAATCGTGAGTAGGGGGAGGACGGTCTTCGTTGGTGACCCCCGAGGGTCCAGCATCTTGTGAACCTTGTGAACCTTGTTGCACTTGATTTGAAAACAGGGTATAGTCTGCACGGTTTATATACCTCTTAATCTGGTCTATATTTGCGGGAACTTGCTGTTGGCCTTCTTGTAAGGTAACCACTGGGCCTGCTACCTTTTTTATTTGGTACGGACCTTGAAATTTCGGGCAAAATTTCCCGACTATGCCTTTACTGGCGTTAGATAGTGAGTGGGTGGCTTTTAAAACCCATTGCCCAACTTCAAATTTCTCCTCCCTACGATTTTTATCGTAGTATATCTTCTGTTGCTTCCGCATCTGGTCATTAACTTGCTTGACCTCGCGAAGCATCTCCTGAATATCAGCTAGTTGAAATTGAGGCGCTTGCCCCGGTACGAAGAATAGACTGTCTAAAGGGGTGATAATCTTTCTGCCTAGAAAAACTTCGGCAGGTGTTTTGGCTGTCGAGTCGTGGACGGCCGAACGTAATGCAAACGCAAACTGCTGTATATGTTGATCCCATGTTTTATGATTGTTTTGTATAAATGCGCGAATCATTTTAACAACATTGCGATTTACCCGCTCCGCAATATTCGACTGTGGTCTATAAGTGACCATTTTTGCATGTTTTATTTGAAGCCTGCGACACAGGTCCGTGAAAACTTCGCTGACAAACTGAACACCGTTATCGCTAATAATTTTTACAGGGGCACCATATCGCAAAACATAATTATGTGTAAATGCATCAGCAACTGCTTTGGCTGAGGCTCTACGCAGGGGTATAATTTCGGTCCATTTTGAAAAATGGTCGACTATTACGAGTAAGAACCTGTATTTTCCACTTGCACTACGGGGATATGGGCCTAATAAATCTATCCCTACGATTTCATTAGGGAACGTGGCCACGATACTTTGTAAAAAACCCGCGGGGTGGTAATTTGTGTAGTTAGTACGCTGACAAGTGTCGCAGCTTTGAACGTACTGGGTGACCCACTTCCTCATTTGGGGCCAGTAAACCACCTCATTAAGTCGAGAAAAAGTTTTTCGAATACCCATATGGCCGGCTGTAGGTAAATCGTGAAGAGTATGTAGAATGTGTGTTCGCATTGAACATGGAATGACGGGACGAATTTCACCATTCCGATTTGTGGATGATTTGTAAAAAAGGAGATCGTCGACTAGTTCATAGTTCTGTGCTCTACCCTGTATAGCATGCAAATTAACTCCGGAAAATTGTTCGGGGTTTTCTAGGTATTTAACTATATCTCCGAATTCCAAGTCTTTACGAAGTTCTTCTTTTAACTGCGTTTTATTATCTAGCACAATAGAAGTGAGCATTTCACATTGAGTTATCGACTCCCCCTCTGGGTCTCTGCTTAAAGCATCCGCTACCAGATTTCCTTTCCCCGGACGATGCTCAATGATTAAGTTGTATTCCTGGATCTTTAATGCCCAGCGAATGACACGAGGCGTAAAATTTTTGCCCGAGTATAATCGGGTTAAAGCAGCATGGTCAGTTATAACCCGAACCGGCTGTTCTGAGAAATAACAGCGAAATTTTTTGAGTGCTACGACAATAGCCAAACATTCCCTTTCAGTGGTTGTATAGTTTCGTTCTGCGGAATTTAAAGTTCGCGATGTGAAAGCGATAGGTTGGTTTTCCTGCATTAGTACAGCGCCGATTCCGACATTAGAAGCATCCGTTTGCACTACGAATTGTAGCTTGTGATCTGGATGGCGTAGTACCGGAGCTTGGATCAATTTCTGCTTTAATGTTTGGAAGGCGTTCTGGGCTTCGGAACTCCACGTAAATTTAGTGCGTTTCTTTCGCAATTTGTAAAGCGGTTCGGCGACTTCCGAGAATGCAGGTATAAATGTGCGGTAATATGAGCAAAGACCAAGAAACGACGAAAGTTGTTTTCCCGTTTGTGGGATTTTAAACGCTTTTACAGCATCGATTTTAGATGAATCCGTTTGAACGCCCTGACGCGTAATCTTGAATCCTAAATACGGTAGTTCTTTGCGGACGAACTGACACTTTTTTTGTATTTATTGTTAAGCCAGCCTGTTTTATCAGAGAGAGCACTTCCTGTAAAAGAGCTAAGTGCTCGGTTAAAGTTTCCCCCGTAATAATTATGTCGTCGAGGTATACGGCAACGTTCTTTCCTAAAACAGGCCTTAGTACTATATCCATAAGTTTTTGGAATGTGCCAGGTGCCCCATTGAGTCCAAAGGGCATGCGACGAAACGCAAAAGTGCCTTTTTTTGTTATAAACGCCGTTTTTTTAACGTCTTCAGCAGCCATAGGTACTTGGAAAAACCCGGATGTTAAATCTAAAGTGGTCATGTATTTAAATGACTTTAAACTATGAAGAATATCCTCAATTATTGGCATAGGATATGTAGAGAATTTTGTTACTTTATTCAGCCCCCTGTAATCAACTGCAAATCTCCAGGCTTCGGGATCAGTAATAGGCAAGTTGCCTTTTTTTCGACATAACACAACCGGACTTGCCCACGGACTATCGACCGGCGAAATAATATTTTGGCGAAGCATTTTATCAATATGAATGTCTATAACATTCTGCTTGTTTGTATCGTACCTATATGGGCGGGCACGAATTGGGGGACTGTCTCCCGTATCAATTTTGTGAGTTGTAACATGAGTAATACCTGGCTTGTCTGAAAATACCTCGGCAAATTTGTTTAAAGTAGTCTGTAAACGAACTTTTTCGTTTTCTTTTAAGTCCGTTTTCGACAAGTCAACCGGAACGGGCAGCACAGCTTCTTTGGACTGTTGGAGCATCTGCACCGAGATAGAATTCTGCTTGAAATTTAGTGCTACATTACACGAGTAGCAAAAATCAATCCCTAGGATAACCTCCAGTTGCATATTTCGCATTACATGAAAAACAAGGTTGTTTTTTTGGGATTGTATACTAATGTGTGTCAATAATGAGCCTAATATTTGACATTCTTCACCTTGAGCTGAAAGTGTTCGTAATTTATTATGTGTGTTTAAGCGCTTCATGTCGTAATGCGATTTGAAGTACTTTTCTGACATGTACGACCTTTCGCTGCCGGTATCAAGTAAAGTTGTTATGGGAATTGAATCAATTTGCAAGTGCACATAAGGTAGTTGCACATTTTTTAATGTAAGCGCACTAATGTTACTATAACGTTGGGCTTTACTATCATGCCGTCCACGATGTCGATTTGAAACTCGCGAAAAATTTTGGCTGGGGTGTATAAAATCTCTCGTACCTGAATGACGGTGAGGGGTAGCGAAGAAATGTCTATTGTCATATTTAGCTAAAGCTTGAAGGAGGGTAACCTTGCTTGTAATTGTTTGATTATCTAAAAAATCTTGAACACTTGGCTTCAAACGTTGGATAACTATTTTTAAGATTATCGCTTCCGTCAACTCTTCTAAATATTCCTCACACTTGGAAATCTTTTCCATAGCAAAATCTAATGCAGACTGACCTTCACGTTGCCTTAGCGAATAAATTTCCGCTTCAATTTCACTTTGATTAAAGGTCTTTGGAAAAACGCTAAGAAACTGTTGCTTGAATGACGAATAGTCAGAAATCAGATTACTGCTTTGCATACACGTGTACCACTGATATGCACTACCTCTTAAAGCGGCTAGAGCAATTTTAAGTTTATCCCCCTCTGGGGTGCATTGTTGCTGAAAGTAATGCTCAATTTTCTTTAGGAATTGGCTTGAGGGGCCGCCATTGAAGGTGGCTTCGAATGGCGCAATTTGCTGAACCATAATTACCCGAGGAAAATTTCCAGCAGGATTTTGTTCTACAACACTCATTTTTTAAATAGTATATAAGTACTTGCAACAATTTTATCAATATACGTACACAGTACACAGTTTTTAATTTCAATTATGTTCTTCGTTACAAATGTAACGCTAACTACCAGGGTATATATATTTTCGGGCGCCAGTATAGAGAATCTATGCTCACTTCTACCCAGACTTGGGTGTATATAATTTGAAGTAGCACTCTATTTGAATTATATACAAACACTGTTTATACATGAAATAATGTTTATTAAATTCGCTGCACATATAATTGGCTTTTACAGCAATAAGCATGCGTACTACTTGTACGGAATGTAAATACAGCTTTTAAGGACAATATATTTTTATACTCACGAACAGTAAGTCAAACCAGCAGTACTGCCACGTAAACTTCTGGCCCGTAAAGCACTAGCGCAGGATAACACCTTTTCAACCTTAACAACAACTCCCTTTTCTTATTAATGACGCTGCGTGGTATTTATACTAAGCGCGTATGCCAAAATTAGCATATCTGAAGCAGCTTCTTTAATTCACTCAAAAGTTCGATTCTTGTGAATCGAATCTTGTGTATACCTTACAGGTGGTCATAATGTTTTGGCTCTTGAGTGTATATATATATATATATATATATATATCAAAGCATTTTATTATACTCACCCTAACAAAAATAATTTTGGAAGAGACGCTTTAAGACCATTTTTTTAAAATGATTCAGTCTAACAAATTTTGAAACAGACTACCAATAATTTACAAAAAATCAATACATTTATTTCATAGCATTCTATTATACTCTCTCTCTACCATATAACTATCGCGAAAAAATATCTTGCGATTATGATAGATGACCATTTAATTTTCCTGGTAAGGGGGATTTTCTAACAATTTTTTATACCTGTACTCGGGGTAGAATTAAATAAAACCTTGGTGTGCATACTTTATGAAAGTATACAGAGGCTGTTCGCACATTTTTTAGACGATTTTGGTAAGCGGTAATAAAAAATTGTTTGCTGCAAAAGAAATAATTGCAATTGTACTATGTTTTTAAAAGTCAAAATTATTGTCTGCGGCTTGAAAGTTTTGTTTTTATTCAAAATGGCGTTTTTAACAAAGCAGTGGTTCGAAGGCTACATTTATGCTCTTTCCGAAGAGAAATATGCATACTCCGTTATTCAAAAACGATGTGAGAGTCATGGTTTTGTGATATCTAAAGCGTCGATAGGTAATATCGTCAACAAGAAAGGAAAAAAACGTCAAATTGGAGCCTCAAGTGGGACAAAAATTCCAAACAAGTATCCAAGGGAAAAATGGACATCTTCGACTATTGCAAAGGTACGTTGTTTAATGTTAAAAGAAAATCCCCCTGGTCAAAGGACAGTTGCAAAATCATTAAAATGCTCGGTGTCCACTGTAAACAAAATAATAAACGTTGATTTAAATCTTAAGAAAGCGAAAAAACGCAATGTGCATCGTCTTTTTCCAAATCATATCGCTGAACGCAGGACACGCTGCAGAATTCTATATGAGAAACACTTATCCAAAGAAAAATGGAAAACAATTGTCACAATAGATGAATCATGGGTGTATTTAAATGATTGCAACTAAAAAAGAGCCATTTATTATTATAAAAGGGGAGAAAAAATTTAAGTACATGGTTCAAAGAATCGAAAGAAAGTTTTTCTAAGGGATTCATGATTGTCGCTGGTTTTTCTTATAATGGCAAGTTAAAAATAGAGAGAGTGGAAAAAAATGTCAAGATTAACTCCAAATACTATCAGGAACATATTTTATCGCCAATTTTTCTGAATGAAATACCATCGCTTTACCCACAGTGCCATCAATCTGTGAGACTCCATCAGGACAAAGCTAACAGTAACACATCAAAATCCACTGTAAATTTCCTAAAAGAAATGGAACAAAAAACTGGTATCAAGGTCATACATACCCTTCACTGATATCCCTACTAAATCTCCCGATGTATCACCTATGGATTTTTGTGCTTTCGGACTTTTAAAATCTGCATTATCCAAACGTCGTCCCAAAACCCTTACAGGACTCTGGAAAGCTGTTCAGGAGGAATGGGATAGAATACTTCTTCTGACACTTCAAAAAGCATTATTATCCTGGAAATTGCGGTGTCGAAAGGTAGTTCAGAATAAGGAATGTCAAATAGAACATTTAAAACACAAGAATTTTATGTAATTTTGTTTTGTGAATACAATATACATCGTCTAAAAATGTGTGAACAGCCTCTGTATTCTCATTCTAACAAAAAACTCTTTGGAAGAGACACTTTAAAATCATGATTTTTTTAATGATGGAGTCTAACAATTATAAAACAGAATACAAGTAACTTACAAAAAAATTAATACATTTATATCATAAGATTTTATTATACTAGCTCTCTACCATATAACTATCGCGAAAAAAACTCTTGACCATTTAATTTTTCTGGAAGGAGTGACTGTATAACATTTTTTATACCTGTCCTAGGGGAAGAATTAAAAAAAACATTGCGGTGCATACCTGATGAAAGTATATCCTTATTCTAACATTCTTATTTCTGGTAAGAAAGATTGTCTAACGATGTTTATACTTGTACTCGAGTAAGAATTAAGAAAAAGCCATTGCAGTGCATACATGTTGAAAGTATAGTCTCACTCTAACAAAAAAACTGTTGGGAAGTGACGCTTTAAAATCATTAAATTTTAAAAAATGATGCAATCTAACAATATTTGAAACAGAAAATCAATACATTTATTTCATAGCATTTTATTTTATCTGCTCTCTACCATATAACTATCGAGAAAAAAATGTCTTAACCATTTAATTTTCTGGTAAGAAAGATTGTTTAACAATTTTTTATACTTGTACTCGAGGAAGAATTAAGAAAAAACCATTGCAGTACATACTTGATGAAAGTATAGTCTCACTCTAACAAAAAACTGTTTAGAAGAGACGCTTTAAAATCATTAAATTTTTAAACAATGATTCAGTCTAACAATTTTTGAAACCGTACCAATAATTTACAAAAAACCAATACATTTATTTCGTAGCATTTTATCATACTCGCCCTCTACCATATAACTATCGCTAAAAAAATGTTTTGAACAATAAATTTTACTGTTGCAAATGATGGCATCTAACAAATTTCGAAACAGAATGTATACAAATGCAGACGTAGATGAAGAAAAATCGATAGTTATAAATACAATATAATTACAAAATGAAACTCTTCTTTTTTTTTAAGAAAAATCCAATTTTTTTCTTCATCTTTCTGTCTCATTTCTTAATTAAGGAATTGCCCGTAATGAGAAGTAATGAAAAATTTTCTGCGCTAGTATCAAATTTACTAAAATTGAAAGAAAAAGATACCAATTTTTATTTTACACGGGCGCAGATGCAGCTAAGAATTTTTTTTTTTCTGGTGAATCAATGTTACAAATTTTCTGTTTCAGCATTAATTTACCAGTTCGTTAAAAATTAATTGTATATGAGACGGAAAAATAAAATAAACCGAATGTTTAAGATATTTCCTTTCATATCTTTGGTTAAGAGAGAAAAAAACACCATGGGAAAAAAACGGAATAAATTAATGTAACCCGCTACTAGAAACGAAATGTAACATTGTTCGGAAGGACAAAGCTTTTGCATAAAGTTTTTGTTGTAGTGAAAAAAATTTTGGTTTTTGCATTAGTTATTAATTATTTCTGTATTGATCTTAATTATTTTTCAGCAAAAAAAAATCTGGTTTTCTTCTTTTTTTTATGAAGCACAAAAAAGCGAAAAAAAATTCTCTAGAAGTATATTTTACGTCGCTTCTAAAAAGAAAATTTTTTTTAAAAACTGGTAAGGTAAATATAAGTTATTTACACTCTGCAGCACCATTTCGACTTATTGTGAAGATAATAACTTATTAAAACATGTAAACTTAATGGAATTTTTTTTGAAAATTTAATCTAATTGTTGTGATACCGATATAATTAACTTATACTATTTTTCCTATTGAATATTTTTCATGCAGTTTTAAATACGAAGTTGCTTCAAAAAGTAATAGCCAATCGAATATTTTTTAGATATATAAATCAACTAGCTGAAAACCCGCACTTCGCTACGGAGTACATTCAAATTAAATACAACGGTCAATGTATGCAATTAATGCAATATATATATATATATATATATATATATATATATATATATATATATATATATATATATATATATATATTTACAATAAATACTACGATTAATGTATACAATTAATGTAAAAAAAAACAAAAAAATATATTTATAAAAAAATCGTAAGGGATATTTTTATAGACAAAATAATGTAGAAGAAAATATTGAAATTAAATCTAATAGGACATACTAAAGAATATAGTACAGTTAATATAGTTCAGTTTGAGGAACATATCTTTTATTGTATTTTAATATTTTTTTGATAATGTCCAATCATCTGCAGCATTAGCAAGGGAAAAAAATGTTTTTTTGTCTATTTAGTTGTTATGCATGTGACGATAAATTTATTTAAAGTACCAGAAAAGAAATCACGTGATCAGCATTTAATAAATTAAATTCTAAAAATTAATTTTAAAAATTCACCAAAAATCAGAAAATGGAGGTAAAAATTCGAAAAAGATTTCATTTTAAAGAAACATTTTATGATCTTTCTCGTGATATAAGTTTTATAACCCTCAAATTATTAATTTAAATGCAAACTTAAAGTTATTAACCAGCTTAAAAATTTGATTTTAAAAAATCTAAGAAGAATTTTTCAAAAATCTTTCTTTGTGCTCCCCTACACTATAAGAAGAATAGCCATGCAAAATTTCAGCCCTTCAGGTCCAGCGGTTTGGTCTGTACGTCAGTCAGTCAGTGAGTCAGTCAGTGAGTCAGTCAGTTACGGAACTGTTTTATATATATAGACTAGAGATACAACTGACATGTCATTTTTTTCCATGTAATAACCCTGCCTTTCACACCTTTTCACTAACTTCTTCATTCCAATGGGGAAAATAATTTTGGCTGTGCTTTCAGCCAGGAATGCACCGCATTTGAGCACTGGGGATTTGCTCATCACAAATTGATGTTGGCCCATGTTTGAGCCTACCTACCCACTTTTACACCCTTTTCTGGCCTATGCAGCCATCTCCATACTATTGCAGCATTCTTCCGTGAATTCTAAAGCTACGGACACACGAGCTTTTTTTCACGCTGCTTCTTTTCACGCAGCTTGAAAATCTACACAAGCCGGCCCACGTGCGTGTTCTTTAACTCGAGCTCAGTCGTTTGTTTGTGCTTTCCAGTGCAACATGAATCAAATTTCAATAAAGGAAAATGCTGTTAACACGTTATTTGTTTTATTAATTGAACCGGTGACTTAATAAATATGCACTTAATATAATATGTACTTAAAATAATACGTACTTAATATAATATGTACTTAAAATAATATGTACTTTATATAATATGTACTTATAGATATATACTTAAAAATATAAATGTGCACTTAAATTACAAATTGGCATTAATATTTTTGATCTGAATATTACCTGAACAAAATAACATATTTAAAAGTTATATGTTGCTGTTCAGATGTGTAAAACGGGGATATAGCTATTACAGAAGATATTTTTTCTGGAGCGAATGCAGTTTTTATTTATAATATTTTTAATAGAAAGACACATGCAAATCAGTAAATATTGTATGTAATTGTATAAAATCCGCGGTCTAGTTATAACTATCACCTACTTGCAACTTAGGTTATAACTTGAAACTTAAAAAATAAAATTTAATTTGTATTACTACTTATCAAAATTACTTATTCTGTTTTCGACCACCTCGTCCCCTTTTTCACCTATAACATTCTTTGTTACAGTCATCCAAGTATCTCTTTTGAGTTCCCGGTTTTTGAAATCCTTATTCCGTGTATCGTAAAGACATGGATATTTTTCGATTTCAGTAATCATAAGTTCACTCTCCAAGTAGTACTATTTCATTATATTTTAAATATCAAAAATTTAAATATCAAAAATTTAAAAATCAAAAATTACGAGAACATAAGAATATACCAACAACAGAAACAGTTATCTTCCTATAGAGATGCGACATCGATAACAAAACATCGATGTTTTGTTATTCAGTATTAAAACATCGATGCTAATAAAACATCGCCCGAAAACCATCGATGTTTTAGAACATCCATTTTTTAAAACTGGTTTAGTAATCTCTAACATTAATGTTACTTTGGTTAGTCGTGGGGATTTAATTTTACTCTCTGATTGGGCTGACACAAATGACAAAAACTTGGTTGCTTGTGCCATGGGCTACATTGATGACTCAAAATTCTCGTTGTAAATATCGCCATGTTTTGCCTTCAAATGTCCAGATAAATTCGTGGTATTGCCAGAAGTTTTGAGGGACTTCAGGCAAATATTGCATTTCGCCAATTTGTCAGAGGTTTTGTAAAAATATTTCAAAACGGTTCTTTTGGGAGGCATCCTACTAATAATATTAACATCAACTTATATAAAACCAGAACAAAACAAAAACTTAAATGGCTGCTCTCGTGTATATACTATTTGCAAAATAAAACCCTGTGGAAGGTTCTGGAGTGTCAGGAACATTCCAAGCGCTCTCATTGGTTGTTGATTGCCATTTGTCTGTTTGCTAAGGAATCGTTCTCCCTTTTGTATTCGTCCTTTTCAGAATTCAGACTTACATTTACTGAGTGTGAAAATTATGCTACGTGGTAAATTTTTTTATTTATGGTACTTTTTCATTAAAAAAAGAAAACATCGAGACAACGTAAAACATCGAGCACAAAACATCGATGTTAAAAAAACATCGGCTTCAATAAATCGATGTTTAAAACATCGATGTTTTGAAAACATCGACATCGATGTCGCGTCCCTATCTTCCTATCTTCATGTAAACACGTTTTCAATACTACCAGCGAGGTGTTTTCACGCAGCGTGAAAAAACTATCGTGTGGCCGCAGCCTGAGAGGCTTCACACCCTCCGACCGCCAGAATCTAACGCCTGGTCACTGCTCCTCTAGGGTGAAACTGCCAAAGCCAAGCCATTGTGTATGTTCTGCCCTTCCGATGAAGAACTCCATGCTGTTTAGTCAGCATTGTCAACATCTTAAGTAAGATTGGTTTTCGTTTCGGGAACTACAGTCGATTAGCTGTTACTTTTTGAACCACCTTTGTGCAATTTAGTTTACTTTCCAATTTACCTGTATTTATACATTTATAAAGCGCTATTGCCATTTCTTCTTAAATTTAAAAAAAGCATTTATTAGATTCGTTCACCTCAATGTTAACCTTTTCCTTACGGGGTGAGATAGCATATATCCCAAGAATACGGGCCCAAGAATGAGTATATATATATATATATATATATATATATATATATATATATATATATATATATATATATATATATATATATATATATATATATATATACATATATATATATATATATATATATATGTGTGTGTGTGTATATGTATATATATATATATATATATATATATATATATATATATATATATATATATATATATATATCCCCCTTAATGGCCGTTAATACATAGGAGTGTATGAAATTTCCCTTTTCTAAACAGGGATTCGGAAAAATGGGCCCCGTAAGCTAAAGGTTAACCTATGGAGAAAATTTGTCCACGGATTTTTGACTTGGATTGAGAGATTTTTTTTAATTGTACTCTGTAATAAAGAAGGACATTTTACACCTTAGAGCATTTTTAATTTTTTTCTAAATATGCAAATAATATTTTTAAATTTAATTTATTCGGGGGAAATATCTGGTACAGCGTGTTTTAAACGGTTCTAAATTCCTTTGGTGGACGAAATTTATAAAATGGATCGTGTTGCAAGGTTCAGAAAAGTTCAGGCTATCGGAAAATACCATTTTTATTGGATTATCAGCCTTTATATAGCTGTAACTAGTAGACAAATTTTCTCCATAGGTTAACATTGAACCTATGGATAATCCAATAAGGTTAGTACACAGCAGCTCTAAATATAACGACCATCTTCAATACTTCTGCACTGTAGATAATTTTTGCATCCGATGATTTTAACGTATGTCTTAAAAGCTTTGTTAGATTAATTCTCATTTACATCAGAATCAAAACGAACTAATTTCGATGCATAGATTAGTCCATTAAAAGAACCCCGAAATGGTATACAATTAATAATATGAATGAACTTAAAAGTGAGAGAAGGTATGGGTTGTCTATTACTTTAAATGCCTATGAGTTGTCTATTACTTAGGAAAAAAAAACACCCGTTGTAAAGTATACTTGATGGAAGTATATTCTCCCGCTAACAAAAAAAAAAACTGATGGGAAATGATGCTTTAAAACCATTAAATATAAAAATGATGCAACCTAACAATTTTTGAAACAAAATATCAAATTATAATGAAAAATCAATACATATATTTAATAGCAATTTATTATACTCGCTCTCTATCGCACAATTGCTACGAAAATGCATTTTTAATAATACATTTTTCTGTTAAAAGTTTTTGTCTAGCAAATTTTTGATACTTTTCTGTCAGTGAAAAATCAAAACATCCGTAATAAATGTATTAAAATGATAAATTTCCCAATTCATATTTCTTAAATTTCGTAATCATAGTTTCCATGGCGGATTCATTTTGTACATTCGATTCTGAAAGAACTAATTTTAAGGAATGTGATTAAAAGGCCGTTTCATTCGACTGACTCTTGTTTAGCGAATTTACTTCAAATACACATTTTCATATTAGATTTGCCTCTTATAGTTTAAAGTCATGCATTGAATTCTACGAATTTCTATAATTTGTCTCTAATTCCGTATTTTAGTGAATCAGGGTTATACACTGCATTCAAACAGCCGCCCACTTAAACGTCTTTGCGAAATCGTCTGGTGTGTAGGATTTGTTCGTTGGGTTAAATTTATGTCCAGAGTAACGTGAATGTCTAGATAACTGTCTGATTCAAAATCGAAATGAATCAGTTTCGAAACATAGATAAAGCGACCAGTTTCAATGCCTGGGAATTATAGATAATACTTAAGTGCATGATTTTGAACATACATGCTGTAATAACCCCTTTATATGCATACAATTTCCTATTATTTCTAAATTCATTTCAAGTTATAGGATAAATAATTTAGTTAAATGTAAATAATTAAGGCAGGGAGCATAAGTCGACATCGCAAATTCTTCAATCACATATTAAGCCCTGGGAAATTGTCCTGTTAGTGTTTGTCTAATCACGGATTAAGGAATGTATATTTTTAATTTCTGTTTTTTGTTCATCTGAAGTTATACATGTAAATAAAGAACTCGTAGTTTTTCAATTTTTTAAAGTGTTTTTTCATGGGTATTTTACTATTTGTTACTTTAATAGTCATTAAATTATTTGAAAGCCAGCGATACTTAATTAAATAAATTGTTGGTTGTTTCTAATGCCCCCTGGTGGGAAGTATTCCAGACCAGGTCCATACAGGCTAGAGGGCTAAGGAGTGCAGCTCCGGTTTTAATGACACCACAGGGGTCGGAGTCTGATTTAGCCAGGCGCCACCTCAATTTTGACCGAGCAACCTCCAGGGGTGACATCTGATTGAATCGTACCCTCTTCCACCCTCTCTGATCTCATACAGGGACTTTTCGGTCTACGGATTTAATGTGCCCATATTCGGCTTAGACACGGAGGTATTTAATGAAGCTTATCGGGATTCCATCCGAACATCCTCAGCACTGAAAGCTGACGCGCTACCACTAGGCTACCTCGAGTCCCATTATTTTTTAAATAATTGAATTTAAGCATAAAGGTTTGTGAAAAAGACGTATATTAAATTATACCTGTCTTGCCAAGGCAAAAAAAACAAGAAAAAAGTCATAAAAACAAATAAATATATGTGTTGCTATCCCTAATCTTTCTTCTCTCACATTTTACTCAACTTAGCATCGATGGTAAACCCTCATAAGTACTGCCCATGCTAGTTGCTGTGTAACTTCCGTGCAGTATGAACTCACGGATCAAGTGCGAACCAATCACTTTACTCCTTTTGTTTACTTTCTGTCCAATGATTCCCCGCTGCTCACAGTCAGAGAAACCTGCATTAGAAGGCGTGGCCCAGGAAACACATTTTGACCCATCATCTTATGATCTTATGGTTAAGGCGCATGTTGTATTTTCGAATACTGATATCAAAATTTTAAAAAATACGCATTTAAAAAAGATTCCCATAGGTTAACAGGCGGATCGAAGATATCCGATATCAACGGATTTACCGCCCCAACATGTAAAACGCGTGCTAAATTCCAGATGATTTGATAAAAAGGGGAAATAATTCCAGTTTTACCCGGCAACACGGTATTCATTCACGACTCGATCCAACGAATGCCAGTAGTTTCCTTCGATACATAACTCCCAGATCTGAGGAGTTAATTTGAAGGTATGAGTGTAACGACCCGTTTTAACGGCTACGTCGGACCGGGGCAGAAATCTCTCCCGGAGTCGTTTTGTTTCTACGACCGTGTGGGATTTTATAGCCCGGGCGACGTGTTTAGCAAGAGTTTTTACGATCACTCTCATATTTTAGGCCGATCGCTGTTAGTTGCAATCGCTCTTTACGTGGGTTTGTTTATGAGATAAAAGTTCACGATTGCAAGGAGAAGGAATGGCGTGGGTTTATGTGCGTGAAAATATGGGATAAACGCGCGAGTTCTGATACTGGAAGGAAACGACACCTTTCTTTTAGGTTTAAGTCTTCATGTACTAACCCTATTGGATTCGCTCACCTCAGAATTAATCTATGGAGAAAATGTGTCCAAGGATTGCCTACTTGGATTGAATAAATTAAGGGGGGTCCAGGACACAAAATTGTTTGAATTTTCAAAAAAAAATTATTGCATTAAAAATTTGTGTGTTCTTTTGCGCTTAAAATGACGTCTAAATCATATTTCTATATAAATTAGAACAGGAGAAATTATTATTATTATTTTTTTTTTTTCAACATTCTAATAGTAGACAATCGTTGTTTAAACCTGTAAGTGCGTTTTTCTGCATGATAGGTTTTTTCCCCATTTCTCGTCTTTAAATTGTTATAAGTCAGGAACCGTTAAAGATAAATGTTTGAAACTTGTAACATGTCTTTTTCAACTATTTTACTTTAATTTTGATTCAGAAAATTTGAAAAAAAATATTTACTTTTAAAAATATGATTTTTAAAAAATAAGTTACATAATTTTTTTCGTAATTTTTAATCTAAATATTTTTAATTTTTTTAAAAATTAATATTTTAAAAAATGGTGAATCAAAATTAAAACTTAAATATTTCTGTTTAATTAAATGAAAAAATTTTGAAATTCAATGAATAATATTTCGAGTTATAACGATTTTAAATTACCCCACTTTTATTAAAAATTATAAATTTTAAAATTTTTTGAAAACTTTTTGAGAAGTTTTAAGGTGTGATTTTGTTTACATATTAGATGGTTAACAATCACAAAAAAATTCCAAATTTTAACTCAATAAATAAAAAAAAATTTCAAAATGTGTCCCGGAGCCCCTTAAAAAATATATACTCCGTAATAGAGAAATAAATTTTACATCTTGAGGCAATTTTCGTTTTAAAATAAAGGCAAATAATATTTTCAAATTTAATATTCGGGGGGAAATCTTTTATAGTGTGTTTTAAATGCTTGTAAATTCCTTTGGGGGACGAAATTTATAAAATGGATCTTGTTGCAAGGTGCAGAAAAGTTCAGATTATCTGAAAATACCATTTTTAATTAATTGTCAGCGTTTATGTAGCTGTTAAAAGAAGACACATTTTCTCCATAGGTTAACATTGAGGTGGGTGAATCCAATAGGGTTAATACATAGCAATTTTCACTTATGGATCCCATTATTCATGCTGTAAGAACTTTAAGATGTAATAAATTTAAAATAGTGATTAATATATATCTAGAAAAAAAATTTAAGAACATTTCTACGTATAACGGTGTATGAAAAGTGTCTAAATAGTCTTTGTAGAGTCTTCAACAAAACTTTCACAGACACCTGCGGAAAAATATGCACTAATGGACCATTTGTCACACCCTGGGGCACCTTCTATGCACGGACTTTGAAGAATTGGAGTTAAATTCAAAATAAACTGTTAAACTACCTGTCTCTCGAATGTTCACGCATTATTGATAGGTTTTAAAGAATTCAGACTAATTTTAGACGTCTGTCGCTTGTTCGCTCACGCGCTATTCTTAGGCTTTGAAGATTTCAGGCTACTTTTAGATTGAACTGCAAGGCAACCTATCACCACTTGAGTTACCCACTGTTTGTAGGCTATGAAGATATCAGGCTAGTTTCAGAATGAATTACTAGATAACCTGTCACCTGTTGGGTCACCCGCTATTAGTAGGCTATGAAGAAATCCTGCTAATTTCGAAATGAACTACTAGACAATCTGTCAATGGTTTGGTCACCCACTATTCACAGACTAAGAATAATGTGCAGGCTAATTTCTAGGTTAACAACTTGCCTGTCATCAGTTGGGTCACCCACTGTTTGTAGGCTATAAAGAATACAGGGAAGTTCCAAAATGAACTACTCCACCACCTGTCAGCCCTTGAGTCGCAATTTGATAGGCAAGGAAATTTTCAAGCTGTTTTCAAAATTAACTACGACACCTCTTTTCCCCTGTATGGTCACCTATTCATTGAGTTTGGATAATTTGGGCTTATTTCAATATGAACTTCTAGAGTGCCTGTCTCTTGTTCGGTTACCTCGTCATTTGAAGACTATCGGGAGTTCAAGCTAATTGCGAGTTACTGGACCATGTTTCACCTGTTGAGTTACTTACTATTCGCTGGCTACGAAGAAGTCTAACAAATCCGCTTCGTACAAAACTTCAAAATCTCCACTTGCGAGTAGTCAGATTTATAACACTTCGGTGAATGGAGCCTTTCAGTAGTTCTTAGACTTTAGAATGCATGTGTAGATGTGTAGTCGAAATGTGCCAAGTTATCATAGTAGTTTACTCATAATGTTCTCCCGAGCGTAAGCTACAGACCTGACAGTTGGAAAGTTCAAGAATTATTTTTGTGTTGTATAAACTTTTTAAGTTATGTATTTGTAAATTTTATTTCCAATGGCAAAGGAAAGTGACAGAAATGTTCAACAAGGAATCAGAACGATACAAATTACAATGACCAGGAAAAAAAGTCATTGTTGCATCATAAGACTTCTCGCATTCTGGTACCTTTGCACGTAGAGGCTTTGCGGATTGCAAAATATGGGCTCTGACCATATCCACGTCTATACCAACAGTGATCAATCACGGTTGGTAAGAATACTGTTGCGGCACACAATAGTGACTCGCCAGGCAGTCGTGACCAATCGCAAGTCTAAAGCTCGTAAAAGTCTTCTTGCGGGGTCTGTCTGTCTGGTATCTTCATTTGTGAGAGATCTCTCCAGCTCCTTTTAGACTCATCAACACTTGCTTCCGTTTCGAGTCCCCATACCTAAGGAAAAAGAATCTTGTTAAATGAAAAGATGTCTTATTTCACAATGGAACATGTTTCTGTGGAGGTTTCCCCATCGAAATTGGTACGGGGCGAAAATGCGTCACGCAGACAATTCTGGTCTGCCTTTGTTACAGCTCGGGGATTTGCATTGCGTGAAAAAGAGGTTTACTTGTGGTTTTCCACTGCCCACACCCTCACAAAGTTTAATGAAAATAATTTATATGAAACTGGATGGAAGAGTAGCCATCATCGAAGAATGGGATGATATTGGTGCGGTCGAGAGTACCATCGATGGAAAGAGGGCATTAATCGTTACAGTTTATGTTTCGCTGAATGGCAGTAGGAAAGATTTCCGATATTTATTTCTGGCTCATTTGCTTATATATGCATCCAAGGCATCTGAGATGTTTGAAAGATGACGTGAAAAACAGTGGGCATTTTCTGATGCACATGCTCCATGCACGCCGATTCTAGTTGTAGGATAAGGCTGTCTGCACACGGGGCAACTCAAAAGAAACTGATAACTGACTCGAATCACAAACCAGTCCGTGATGAGTCGTAACCTATGTAATTGAATGGAGCCACGCACACGGCGCAACTGGTTACAAACCCGTCATCACGGACTGGTTTGTGATTCGAGTCAGTTATCAGTTTCTTTTGAGTTGCTCCGTGTGCAGACGGCCTTAGAGTGACCCCTGCGGGTTTCCTAATTTATTTTATTTTATTTCATTGACTATAAAACCCCATTATCTTTTCTTGGCCAGAAAATCAGCTTCTTCATTGCCATATGTTCGTAAATAAAACCCCCAAACTGATCAAGAAAAATTTAAATGACTACAATCAATTTTCAATTACACCAGATTTAATCAGAGGAACTTTCTCCTCCCATGGGAAAAACAGAACAATCGTTTTTTTTTCTTTTTTTTAATTCCCTCTTCTTTTTATTTCTAATTCTTCCAGTCCCCCAACCAAGAAAACCCTCCGCAAACCTTTAAACACGTCACCGCCGATTCGATATCGATTCAGAGCAAAACGCCTATCGATTACACGTCGTTCCGACGGCTCCACTTCGCTGTTTCCTCGGCCTGTGACAAGTCCCCACGTGCATTAAGGAAATGAGTCTTTAACATTTTCCATTTTAGGGATAACTGTCCGGGAAAAGTCGTTAAGAATCTGGGGGGGGGGAGTGCGAGCGAGTTGGGGGGAGGGAAGGAATTAGGTACTTTTCAGACTTGTTTTCTACTGTCGATTTGAAAGTCGTCAGCGGTGGGGTGGGTGGGAGGATGAGAAATAGTTCGAATTTTTGGATATCCCGGAGAGTTACTTCTTTGGAAAGAATGAAATGGGAATTATAAGCTACAGAGATGTATTTCTCTTCGGGCTGTTTTTCCATTTATTAATGCCTGATTTTTCATCAGGGCCGGGTTGTGAGTGTGGGGGGGGGAGGTAATTGCCTCGGTTGTTGATATTGGCTGTGCTTGCAGGAGCCCTGTCTGAAGTTCCACTTAAACTCCAATAATAGTCGGCAATTTCTTTGATGAATATGAACGACCCGGGCATGCAAACTGTTCGGCATTTCCTCGTTTTTCTTTTTTGGTTTTGTTTCTTCAACGATATGTGAATGAAATCCTTTAAGAAATTGAAAATCTTGGCGAGAAATTGTTTCTGCCTGACTTTTGTTTCGCAGTGTTTTAATACTTTTAGAGAGCCAGGCTGACGTCTTCCGTTTCTTTTGTGCATCAGTTATGATCATTTTCGGAAGTGCCGTTTGGGAGAAGACTTAAGTGTTAATTACTTTTATATTACTTTCAGATGAACAAGTATTCCAAGTGTCATGAAAAGCTGTTAGTACAGATCGTGATGTATGGGTTATGAGTTTAATGGTCGGTCCTGAAAGCAGAGAGTGCCTGATTGGATGCTAAAGCTGGCCTGTTGTATTTTAAGGGAAGGGTAAATTGTTTTGCGTGAGAAACACTGGTTTCCCTTCAAAATAATGAATTATATGGTATCTATCTATATATATGACTTAAACTGTGTGTTCGTTATTCTCAGCACAATACTTGCTTTACAATATAATGAGAGACATTGTTTGTCTGGGAATTTCATGAATTATGGAAAGCACAAAAAGGTGAACGATGCGATGCTGAAATTAACTTCTTAATGAACTCTTCAGATGAATTAGGCACATTACAAAATGGAAATATACGTCTTGTATATCAATATATCATTATATATTTTGACTGTATGTTTTGTACACTACATAAACTTAAAATGCATGGTGTAATTTGATGATACATTACACTTTTTTGTTTATTCTGCAACCGCTGTTTCATACCTTCCGCCTCCAACGAGTGTTACGCACGATCATGCCTGTGTATTACAATTATTGAATGGTTATTTGTTTTGCATTGTATCAATGTATGTACATATCAAATTTCATTAAAATCGGTACAGTAGTTCAAGAGATAATCGACGAAGTCTGCAAATTCTCTTAATTTCTTACACCAGTGTATATTATGATACACTACATATTTGTATTTATCCCTCTCTCTGTCTATCTTTCCCTATCTGAATCATTCATTCATTCTCTCTCTCTCTACCTCTCTACACCTACACCTACACACATACACATTATGATACATTACATACATATTTGTATTTACCCCCCCCCTTCTCTCCCTCTCTACACACACACACACACATATATATATATATATATATATATATATATATATATATATGACATGGTGCTTACACCACGTAACCTTTATCTAAATAATTAATCTAAAAGGCAGTCATCATTAAGGCCTTTGTCAAATAAAGACTACTTAAATAACAATTTACTACTTAAATAAAGAACTTTATTAACACTAATTAACTCAATTCAATCAGCTACCGCTATTTCCCTCATCATCTCAGATCACGACACGCGTCCTCATCCAACGGTGGACAATTCTTATATGTGCGTTGTTCTTTTTCATGCTTATGCAAGGGCGCGGGTGTTAGTCAGCGTCCTGTGACTGATGATTCATTCTCATGCTCTTTCGAACATTCCAGAATATGACGCAATCCTCTGCGATTCGCTCAAGGCTACGCTCCCCAAAACCCAAGAGATAGATAACGTAACGCCATCTGTTGGCATTCTCGTTCCCCATCAGACTGACATCTCGTTTAATAATTATTTATTCTGACACTGAAATAAACGGTCTATACACTGAAATAAACGGTGCTTCATACCGAACATATATTTCAAAATACAAATGCGCTACTGGAATTCATTGATATATCCAAGAAAAAGGTACCCGGCCGTTACAGAAAGGCCAGGAGAAGTTCAGAAGTTGTTGAATAGAAACGAGATGGGAAGAGAAGGAATAAAAAAACCCACATTTCTTCCGTCTCTTTTCATTCTCTCTCCGGGCGTAAATGATAATCGATAGTAATGAAGTTAAGAGTTGCGAAATTGCGAGCAGCACAAAAAAATAAAAGCCGCGAACAATATTTATGCTCTCGTAAATGAAATTTCGCTTATTGCGATTATCGCCAGAGAAACACACAATGACGTCTTTTCGCTGTATTTAACTGTTATTGTAAGTCATTTTAGTTCAATATATAAAGAACAAGCGTGCAGTAGAAAGTCTGATTTAGGTAGAAGGTATTTTAATAATTAATCTTTGCTTTCAAATACAACGAGGTTAGCCATATTTAAGTATCTGTCTACCTAAACTGCAGTTGCTAGCCAAGATAATATTAATGTAAACTTTTTAGATATTAACATTAAATTAAATTCTCATAGCAAATTTACTTTTGACTTATACGACAAAAGATCTGACTATAATTTTAATATTGTTAAATTTCAAAATTACCTAACCTGTTTACATAAATCTGTTTTTAATAACATTATTGTAAATCAGTTAGTTCGTATAAATAGGCTATGTTCTAAAGACAATAGGAATAAGCATATTTTAGACTTGATAGCTGTGCTAACACGTAATTATTACCTCGAAAGTCTATCCAAACACATAATTGGTTGTTTTAGTTTTAATGAATAGTTTGTTCTGTTGCAATTAATAAGTAAATCATAATAATAAGAAAAATTAGAAAAAATAACTACTAAAAATAAAAAATAAAAAATAAAATTAAAATCTTAAGTAAAAATAAAAATAAGATAAAAAATTACTGTTAGTAATAATAATAAAAAACTAATTTAATAAAGGTTTAATAGTCCTAAAACACAGTATCCATAGTAGGTCAGTTTCTGTGTTTCCATAATCTCCATGGCTGCAAGTTTTGTGACGTCAGTCATCTTGCGGTTACTTATTCTTAACTTCCACTCTGTCTAGCGCCAGGCTTGGTGTTCTATGGTTAAGTAACTCTTTATTCAATTCTACAGTTATTCATGGATTGTACGGTGTCTGAGTATGTTTATTGTATAGATCATACTTATCTGAAACAATCCATTGGTTTTTAGACAGTATTGACACCGCTGAAGATGAAATATTGTCTAAAACCTCTTTCAATCTTATCTTTTCCTGTTTTTGGTTCCTGGCTGTAGTAGCTTTAGTGCTCGTACTGGTTTTTCTCTTTCAACTTTATTATATATATATATATATACAGGGTGGTCATAGAAAAACTTTGCCGATATATGGACCTCTAGCGGCCGTTCCGTCCAACCGATCGAGCTGAGATTTCAGATATAGTTATTCAGAGGTATGAGCTCGGGATTTTGTGAACGGCAACAAAGTGGCGTTCACGGTTACGGTTATAGGTACAGAAATTCGAAATTTTCGAATGGCAACGCACAGTTTTTCGCGTCGCAAAATGCTTAGCGCATGCGAAAACCCTAAAGAGCGTTGGAACGGTACCTGTATCACAAAAAAAATGGAAGTGTTATGCACGCACAAAAAAACAGCTCTGCGAACGACCTACAAAAACACGATCGTGGCGCACGAAGGAAATTTGCATATGACAGAGGCAAGACACGAATTCACTGATGACAACACAGATCGGACAAAAGAAAAGTTTCATTTGGATTACACATTTTCCACATGGGTGCCATCATCGTGTTTTTGTCGGCAGTCCGCAGAGCTGTTTTTTGTGTGTGCATTACGCGTCCGTTTTTTTTTTGTGATGCACGTACCGTTCCAACGCTCTTTAAGGTTTTCGCATGCGGTGAGCATTTTGCGACGGACAAAAGTGGGTGTTGCCATTTGAAAATTTCGAGTTTCTATACCTATAACCGTAACCGTGAGCGCCACTTCGTTTGCCTTTCACAGAATCCCGAGCTCATAGCTCTGAATAACTATATCTGAAATCTCATCTCTATTTATCATGGCATTTATCATGGGTGACAAATTTATGATTCCTACTCTTGGGGAAACTATAAATCATTTACTTTGGGTGAGAAATGTTTGACTCAAACTCTAAAGGAAATCATAAATCATTTACCATGGGTGAGAAATTTTGATCCACACTCTTAGGGGAAATTACAAATCATTTACAAAGAGTGTGAAATCTGCAAATATTGATCTGCGCAATGACGGATAATTTAGCATGCGTCGTATATCTGAAAATCACTCCCTGTTTAGTTGACGAATTGTTTACCCTACGAACAAAGTGAAACCACCTACCGTGAAACCAACACATAATAGCACCCCTTTTTTTGCCACGTTTTCATTAATTCGCTTTCTTGTTTGTCCGGTGCAAATCTTGCAATCGATTTTTAACTAACTTCCCGACTAGCTAGACATTTAAAACTTTTAGAATAGCTCAGAACACGATGACAATGCATTATTTTAATACTTTTAGCCGAAAAAATCAGCAATGTGGCGCTTCGATCGAATTCAATGCTTGCACTTTTGCGTACCGGCGTTTGACGATTTTGAAAACAGAATACATGTGAATTTAGTTTCTTTACAAAAATATTGTGCGAAAAATTTTTAAAAAAAATTATAAAAGTTAGCAGTTTATAAAGTCTGTGGATAGTGGAAACGACTAAAAAGTGATTAAAATAAAATAAAAGAAAGTAAAAAAAAGAATAATTAAGTGGAGGTTTGTGCAATCTATATATATAAAACAGTTTCGTAACTGACTCATTCATTCACTGACTGACTGACTGACTGACATACAACGCACAGACCAAACCGCTGGACCTAAAGGGCTGAAATTTTGCATGGCGATTCTTCTAATAGTGTAGGGGTGCACTAAGAAAGATTTTTTAAAAATTCTTCTTAGATTTTTTTAAATTAAATTTTAAACTTTTTTTACGTTTGCATTTAAAATAATACATTGAGGGTTATAAAATTTATATCACGAGAAAGATCATAAAAATTCCTTCAAAATGAAATTTTTTTCGAATTTTTACCTCCATTTTCTGATTTTTGGTGAATTTTTAAAGATTAATTTTTAGAATTTAATTTATTAAATGCTGATCACGTGATTTCTTTTTCTGGTACTTTCAATAAATTTATCGTCACGTGCGTAACAACTAAATAGACAAAAAAAATATTTTTTTCTCTTTCTAATGCAGCAGACGATTGGATATTATCCAAAAAAAATGCATATCCCTTACGATTTTTTTATAAATATATATATATATAGATAGATATATATTTTTCATCAATTGTATACATTGATCATCGCATTTATTATAAATATATATATTTATTTTTTGGCATAAATTGCATACGTTGACCGTTGTATTTAATTTGAATGTACTCCGTAGCGAAGCGCGTGTTTTCAGCTAGTTAGTTTATATGATTTAACAGAAATTTTAAAAACATGGTATATAAAAAGTTCTTTTTATCTTGTAATTATTAACCTCTCAGGGCCTTCGAAAACACCCACCACTTAACACGGAAGCCACGTTACAAAAAAACAAAAAAAAGGGTTGATCCAAATATGGAACTTGGATATCAAGCTGCAAACTGTCCTGTCGTTAGCAGGGACAGGTGAAGTGCATTAGCAGACGACTCGTATAAGCGTCGAAGAGTGGAGGAAAAGAAAAAATTACAGCCGATCCTGCCATCTCTTTTCATTGACTATCGCTTTCTGCAGTGAAACGGTAATCGATAGTTTATGGGAGAAGGCAGTAACTGGGAGGGAAGAGTGGCAAGTTTGAAAATGGAATGCGATCCGTGCACAGTTCGAATGAATCGAACGTTTTTGTAGATCTGCAGACAAATATGATTAATCTCATAGATATTATTATTTCGTTGGCAGGGATTTTTCTTTTTTCAATGCAGGTCGTTTACAATTTAAATGAAAAAGTCACAGCGTTGATTTTATGATGCGCCCTCTGACAGACGTCTTGGAATTCGATTCTGCTAATATTGATCATTTAGGCTGTGGAGGCTATAATAATGGCCCTCTATGTTTAGACCTCTAAAAAGTTTAGTCCCCATCGAAAGTGTTTTGACTTTTTATGGGTTGTGTGATAGAAGAGTATTTTATTTCGAGGGTCACGACCTTTTAGATTGTCGAGGTAACAGTAATCTCGGATTTGTTTTTAGCCCTCTAAAATGTTTTTACACCATCGGACATTTTGATGGGTTTTTTGATAGAAGGTGGTAGAACGAGTATTTAACTTCGTTGGTCACGGCCCTCTAGGTTATCGAGGTTGCAGTAACGCAGACCTGGGTTTATCCCTCTAAAAAGTTTTGACACCATTAAAGTGTTTTGACTTTTCGATGGGCTGCGTGACAGATAGGTCTTTTACTTCGCGGATCACAACCGTTTAGGTTGTCGAGGTAACGTTACTTGCAGAACAATTGTGTTGAGCCCTCTAAAAGGTTTTGACACTATCGAAAGTGTTTTGACTTTTCGATAGGCTGCGTGACAGAAGGGTCTTTTACGTCACAGGTCATGAACGTTTAGGCTGTCGAGGTAACGTTACTTGCAGAATCGTGTTCAGCCCTCTAAAAAGTTTTGACACTATCGAACGTGTTTTGACTTTTTGGTAGGCCGAGTGTCAGAAGAACAGGTCTCGGCATTTGATTCCATTGCATTGGTCAAGAACATTTAGGTTGCTAAGATAACAGTTATCGTATACTTGTGTTTAACCCTCTAAAAAGTTTTGAATTTTCGAAAAGTTTTGACACCTTCGAAAGTATTTTGACTTTACAATGGGTCCAGTGACATGACAGTGGATTCGGCATTCGACTTCGCGGGACACGATTTTTGTCCAGATAACAGAAATCGAACACCTGCTTCTAACCTTCTCAGTGTTTGAGGCCAATGTTTCTGCTACCTGCTTTCGGCTTCAACAGCGCTTGTGGTAATTACATGGACCATTTATGACTAAAATTGAGTAACTGTAATATAATACTTATCCCGTATTGTTATTTACAGAGTGGGATCTAGGGTCTAGTCATAATTCATTTATATGTTGTTGTTGTTGTTTCTAATGCCCCCTGGTGGGAATGCTTTCCAAACCAGGTCCATAGAGGCTATCGGACTGAAGGGTGCGGCTCCGATTTATAATGGCATCACAAGGATCAGAGTCCGATTTAGCCAAGTGCCAACTCAATTTTGACCGAGCAACCCCTGTGGACTGCATCTTCGGGAGGGATCGTACCCTCTCCCACCCTCTATGACCTCTTAGTGGGACTTTTCGGTTTACGGATTTAAGGTGCCCATATTCGGCCTAGACACGAAGGGGTTTAATGGCGCTTGTCGAGATTCGATCTGAGTACCCCCAGCACCGAAAGCCGACGCGCTACCACTAGGCTACATTGAGCCCTCATTTATATGCATTTAAGTATATGCGTTTATGCACGCATATATATATATATATATATATATATATATATATATATATATATATATATATATATATATATATATATATATATATATATATGTGTGTGTGTGTGTGTGTGTGTGTGTGTGTGTGTGTGTTAGTTAAGAATTAATTAGAAAAAGAACAATAATTAAATAATTTACAGGGAGCTTCGGGGTAGCTAATTTTTGTGGCGTAAATCGCCACTATTTTCATATCGTATTTCGAAACGCGCCGCGAATTTAGGGGAATTTCCTTTTTGAACGAACAAAGAGAGAGTCTATTAATAGTATCAAACTTAAGTTCCGCCTCTGGGTCCATCTTCGGTGCAAACGTCACGAGCATGCGCAGGAGTTTTAAGAGCTTTTGAGACAATAGAGTTTTACGCAGAGCGGGATTGATTTTCAATCGGTTTGGTCACGCGTCACGAGGTTCGAGATGACGACTTGGCAAATAATTAATAGATTGAATCGGGGTAGGTTAACATTCGGAAATAAATTCTCAAGTGTAATTAATTTGCCTTTAATCACTGACTACTATATCATTAATAATTATTTAGGAATAGATTAAGATGGAGTAACGTGAGATAAGACACCATGAAGAAGATGGGTAAGAATAAGCTCCATGCCATATATATGAGATAAATATTCATTTTATCTGTTTATATATTTTTACCAACTCATCATAAACTTTATCTTGTGTACATATAAATATACGTAAGATTTATGTTGCTGCATACGTGGATACTTGTTTATAGGTATGCATGTACACGGTTTTTCTCTAGAGGTTATTTTGTAGGTCAAGCGGTTAATCAAATCTTATGCATTTGACGACAGTCACCAGATCTTCTCAGAATTTCAACAAAACTCACAAAACATTTTAAATTTACAACTTTGCATGGTAGCGAAGTTGTAAATTTAAAATTAAAGATTTTCGAAACGGATAACACCACCCCAAAACTCAGTTTTTCGTTTAGCAGACCCCCGTTTAACGAATCTTGGAACTGGTGATAATCTTTACCCCTCGCTGCTCTCTAAATAGGAAGGTGAAACATCATTTTTTCCCATTGCCTCACTCTCGCAAAGTCTTTCATATTAATATACCCCTCGTCTATACATATATAAATCTTATATATGTAATGCTAGGAACGTAAACTATAATTAATCAGATTTAATAAGGGTTAAAATTAGGCAAATTATCTTTAAATGGTAATTTACTATTAGAAATTCTAGTGTTTTCCTATTTCGGATGTAGTTTGTTTTTGCAACGGAGAGTTCACAAAACTATGAGGTCATCAATGATTAATTGCCTAGCGCTCGCTCGGACTCGCTCAATCATCGAATGTTCGAAATCACGAGAGTCTGACTCACGCATGTCACAAGATACTTCGCCCGCGCCTTTGCATAAGCGCAAAAAAGAACAAAGCATAGATTAGAGTTGTCCGCCGTTGGACGAGGTCGCGTGTCGTCAGTTGAGATAATGAGGGGAATAGCGGTAGCTGATTGAATTAATTAGTGTTAATAAAGTTAATTAGTGTTATGAGTTGATTAGTGATATGAGTTAATTAGTGTTAATAAAGTTCTTTAAATGTTATTTAAATAGCCTTTCTTTGCCACAGGCCTTTGCCACTGCCATTAAGTATTAATTAGTAGATATAAGGTTACATGGTATAAGCACCTTGTCAATTACTTACTTACTTACTTACACACACACACACACACACACACACATATATATATATATATATATATATATATATATATATATATATATATATATATATATATATATATATATACAGAGAGAGGGATATTGACATATAGATATTGGTTTTATCTCTTTATATATTTTCCTCAACTCACCGGAAACCTTACATTGCTACATGGATACTTATTCATACATATGCTTGTACATGGTTTTTTCTGGAGATCAAAGGGTCAATCAAAACGTAGACATCTAATGACAGTCATCAGATCTTCTGGGAATTTCAGTGAAACACACAAGAAACTGCACTTTACACATTAGCGAAGTTGCAAATTTAAAATTAAAGGTTTTTGTAATACATAATACCTCCCCAACAACTTAGTTTCTCGTTCAGCAGACCCCCATTTAACGAAACTCGGAACTGGTGATAATCTTTACCTCTCACCGCTCTCTTAAATAGGAAGGTGTTACTGCAAACAGCATTTCTTCCCATTGCCTCACAAAAGTCCTTCATATAAATATGCCCTCTTCTCTATCCCACGGATAACAAGGAAATAAGCGGCACTTAACACCGCAGCCATAATTCAAAAGGACGAGAACCCGCTAATGGGGAGACCCAGATATCTAAACAGCGAGCTGGCCGTTTTTGGGGAAGAAGTGCATTAGCTTGGTTGAGGTCTCTGGGTAAGTAAAGGGATATGATGGGGGGAAAAAAGTTGGAGAATAGGGAGAAAAAAAAATGCTGCCGATTTCCGGGCCTTTTTCAATGAGTATCACTTTCTTTCGTAAATGATAATCGATATTTATGAGTTGTAGGCGATGCTCTGTGGCGTGAAGTCACCAAAAAAAAATTATGTTTGGGAGATTAGTCCAGAAAGGCGGAGGGTGTGTATAAGTTATCCTAGGGTAAGTATATATGGAGGGTTTGTATATTGTCGCGTAGATTCGATTGGTTCGTATGTATATCACAGGAAATCAAGAGATAGCCGAGCTGCAACTTTATTCGACCTGTACTGAACGCTAGCTCAACTTATATACAGTCACCGAACTTTCCGGAACGGTAGAAACTAGAATTAGCATATAATAAATTAGCATACAATAAATTAGCATGTTAGAACATTCTGGATAAAACGAGATAGGTTATCTATATATTTAAGTTGCTAAGCCGACTTTTCGGGCACTCCGTGAGAGAAAACTACTGCATCAAATTGACTTCATTTTGGTCTTGAACGAAAGATTGTAATCTGTAGATTTGTCAAATTTTGTTTTTGTAACCGCAATTTCTATTAATTAGCGACAATTTACAATTAAAAATTGCTTTCTGCGCATGCTCAGTGAGATTTTTAAATCTGGCTTTAGATACTCACTAAGCAAAAGGCCGCTTAAATGCATTAATTTGTTTCTGAGCATTATTATGATTTTCAACATTTGGCAATGATGTGTTGAGTATAATTTGTGTATTAGTGCATTTATTTACTATCTAGCCGTCATGTTTTGACGGGTATCAACTACACTGAAGTGCCACTGAATTAGGGATACCTACCTAGTAACGAGTTGGGCCTCCTCTGGCCTTGATAACGGCTGCCACACGGCGAGGCATAGATTCAACAAGTTTCTGGAAATGTTCCACGGGAATGGCTTGCCAAATATTGGCTAAAGCTGTCCATAATTCAGTAAGGTTCTTTGGTGCTGTGTGATGGCCTTTCACGCCTTGTTCCAAAACATCCCAAAGATGCTCAATAGGATTTAAGTCTGGGCTTCTAGGTGGCCAATTCATGACAGAGAAGTCAGAGGAATGCTCATCCAACCAGCCAGTAGCCAACCGGGACTTGTGAGAGGTACAGTTGTCTTGCTGGAAAACTCCATTACCGTGCGGATAACAGAACAGCATAAACGGGTGGAGGTGATCACCCAGCAACTCTACGTACCGAATTGCATTGAGGGAGGTTGGTACACGCACCAAAGATCCCAAACTGTGCCACGAAAAAACACCCCAGACCATGATTGAGCCACCATGCCCTTGTACAGTTCCAGCCAGGCATGCAGGATCCATGGCTTCATGAGCCTGACGCCATATTCTCAGCCTCCCGTCGGCGTTAAGTAGTCGGAATCGAGACTCATCACTCCATGCTACTCTTTTCCAGTCCTCTACACTCCAGTCTCTGTGCTCTCTTGCCCAGGCAAGACCTGCAGCCCGATGGCGAGTATTGAGCAATGGTACTCTCGTAGGTCGACGGCTCCCGAAACCCATACGGCGAAGCGAGCGTTGCACAGTCCGTTTACTGACTGTACGACTGGCACCGTCATTAAACTGGGTGGTAACTTGAGCTAATGTTTGGTTTCGCTGGCTACGTACAATACGCCTGAGCCGTCTCTCACCACGCACTGTCAAGGCTAATTGTCCTTTGCAGTTTGCCCGATCGCTAGTTTTTTTTCCACCATCCATGTATGCTTGGTATACTCTTGACACTGTCGACCTTGAAAATCCTAGCTGTCTGACGATTTCGGAAATTGAATGGCCCATGCGTCGCGCACCTACGATTTGTCCGCGATCGAAGGCGTCTAAATCAGGCAGTTTGCCCATACTGGCAATTCCAACAACTAATTCAGAACAACCACAGTACGCGCTATATATGCAGTTATCACAGCGCCCTCACTTGCGCATACATGATGCGCAGTGCTACACAATTTGCATATTGTTTGCTATCCCTAATTCAGTGGCACTTCAGTGTAGTTCTGGATAAAACGAGAAAGGTTAACAAAGGGAATTACAGAAAAACGATTTTAAGCAACTTGCATCTAGTAGGGCTCGAACTCATCACCTTCAGCACCGCAGCGAAACACCCACCCCTGTGCCACGACAGCTACGTTACCACTTTCGCTACAATATATACACCTCCAGTTTTTGAAGCATCATTGGAGTTTAAGGCTGTGTACTAACCGTATTGGATTTGCTCACCTCAATGTTAACCTATGGAGAAAATGTGTCCAAGGATTGCCAACCTAGATTGAAAGATTTTTTTTTAAATTGTACTCCGTAATAGAGAAAGAAATTTTACACCTAGGGGCATTTTCATATTTTTAAATGCAAATAATATTTTTAAATTATATTTATTCGGGGGGAAAAATCTGTTATAGTGTGTTTTAAACGCTCATAAATTCCTATGGTGGACGGAATTTCTAAAATGAAAGCTGTTGCAAGGTGCAGAAAAGTTGAGGCTATGAGAAAATACGACTTTCATTGGAATATCAGCATTTAAGGAGCTGTAAATAGTAGACACATTTTTTTCCATAGGTTAACGTTGAGGTGTGCGAATCCAGTAGGGTTAGCACACAGTCCATAAATCATCGTTGATAATTTATGTGATATATTTTATAATCTGGGTGTTAAAAAATACACGTGACTGTCAAATTTTCTGTAACCAGAGGTATTATAGAATTTCGATTTCAAATGTACGAAAACCGTAGAGGTGAAAGAAAAACCGAATCGTGTGAACACAGCTTTCGGTTGACACCGAAACGATCATAAAACCGAAACCGTATCGTGTGAACGAAGCCTTTAAGTACACATGATGTATTGCACGAATTATATTTATTCAGCGTAATTCAATCACATGGGAAAATAATTTTAAACTTTTGCTCTAAATAGAATTATCGGTGGTTGTTTCTTCAATAACAGAACAAAGAATCGCTATTCAACTTTTCATAGAAATGCCTAATAAGAACTTTAGATACAAAATAAAGTTTCCGTTTGAAGATAAATAGGCCTAAAAGTACAGATGTATAGCATGAGGGTTCGAATAGGCACTGCAGTTTAAAAGGTGTAACGTAATCAAATAACTGCAAAACTGTTAAAATTTACAAAACACAACTATATACGGTATATATAGTACGTTGCCAATACCGCATTTTATAAAACTAAATAACTTTAGCATAACGTATCCGTAAGCCAAATTGTTTTAAAACTTTTCGAATGTCTTTTTCTAATTGGGAGACACGTGCCGTGAGACATTCGCCCTGGCTACTTTACTATGGGTGCACCATTTAGAAGAGACAGCATTGCTTCCTATGAGGGGAAGACACGATAACGACCAAGATTTATTCCGGAATTGAACCACAGCGCACAGTATGAGGGCTCTTTCTTTCGGATTATTAGAAGTGTTAAATATTAATACTTCTTTGCATGACTTCATTTCTAATAAAATTTTTGTCACTATAATTACTGCATGAGTGAAAATATCTAAACTTCCGCTCTAAATAAATATTCTGGTGGTTGTTTCTTCAATACCAGAACAAAGGATCGCTATTCAACTTTTCATAGAAATGCCTAACAAGAACTTAGATACAAAATAAAGATTCCGTTCGAAGATAAATAGACCTAAAAGTACTGATGTATAGCATGAGGGTTTGAATAGACACTACAGTAAAAAAGTGTAACGTAATCAAATAACCGCAAAACAGTTAATTTTTACAAAACACAAATATATACGGCATATATAGTACGTCGCCAATACCACATTTTATAAAATTAAATAATTTTAGCACAACGTATCCGTAGGACAAATTGTTTTAACACTTTTTAAATGTCTTCTTTCTAATTCGGAGGCACATGCCGTGAGACATTCGCCTTTTGTTATTCACCGCGAAATCTTGTTGGCTATTTTATTATGGGAGTACCATTTAGGCGAGCCAGCATTGCTTCCTATGAGGGGAAGACACGGTAACGACCAAGCCTTATTCCGGATTTGAACCCAAGTTCATTGCGTGGAAGCTCACCCTAACCCTTTATAACAAAATTTATGTGAAGAGAATTATTGGTTTAGGCGCTACATCCAAAACTTAACAATCTTAATTTTTTTTTATTTAAATTTGTTCTTTAACCATTCAGCAGGCGCGCCAATTTTTGTAACACCACCAGGCGCGTGTTGCACAAAGTGCAACATCTCTTTACACCTTGATTATTCCTTTTGTAATTAGCTTTTTTTTTCAAATTGGAAATAATAATTCTGCGTTTTATGACAAGATATAAAATGTTGATGATATTGAGATTATTTATAATTAAAGGACAAAAATGAATAAGAAGAAATTTTCATAAAAAATTTTAATTTTTTAACACAAATAATTTGTTCAGTTCTCTTCAGTTTTCTTCAATTTCTTCACATTGCAAACATATAGTACGGATTTTGCAATGCGCCTTGCATGAAAAATTATTGCATTTATGACATTTTATCGTGGTAGTTACATTATTTCGCCATCCGCGTATATATATTACACTTTCTTTTTTTTTGCCGACACCTCTGGTTCTGCTTCTCGGGACGTTTCCACTTTAAATTTTAGTAAGAATCCAGTTATGTCTGGAGGAAGAGATAAAATATTTACCCAGGTCTTTAAGTGGCCCGGGTCTTCAAGAAGGGTTAAAACAAAGTCTAAATTTTCGAAAAGTATTTTTATATGACAAAAAATAGTAGGCGTGCCAAAGAGGCGGAGCATTAAGAAAAAATATATTCTTAGGCGTAATTGTAGCCTTGTACCTAGCTTTCGTAACCTTGCTGAGAAGCCCATAGCAAGGGCAAAACCTATGTCCAAGGCTACCTGTACACTAATGAAAATGTTTGAGCACAGGTACGCAAACATTTTTCGACAGCGACATGGACATGGACATGGACAAAAATATTTCATGAGGTGCCAAATAGGGTCTGAAAGGCCCTTTACTCTCGGTATGAGTATGTGGAAACTGCTACTTTTTACACGTGGTCCAAGAAAGTATGAATTAAAGTTAACAAAAAACATACTAGGGAAGTTTAATAATTTTAAGGAATTAAACAGGAAGTTAAGCAAAATAAAAATGAGAGAATATAAAGTAAGTTAAATCAATGAAAAATTCGTACTTGCTATTTTTAGCAAGTACGAGTTTTTCATTGATTTAACTTGCAAGGAGAGATGAAAAAGATAAATTAATTAATACTAATTAAGAGAAAGATAATAATTCCACTTTCTTTCAATAAATAATCACTCGACCCAACGAAATTTTTTTGGTAGTAGCAAATCTTTTAAGAAATTAGGAAAATGCCAACAAAAAAATAGGATAAAGAACTTAACAAATGTTGACAAGCTATTTTATTGACTTTTGCTGAGTATTGTAAGAACGTTTGACACCTTATTTATCAATATCATGTCATGTATATCTTTTAACATATAAAATATATCTATGCCAAAAAAAATTTAAATCTGTAATTGAAGATAGTTAAAAGTATGTTTTTAATTAAATGATTCAATTCAATAGAAATTTACTTCAAATTCTCCACGACCGTCCAATTAAAAATTTTTTTTTTTTTTACCCACAGTTTGCGCCCCACTGCTCTAGAGATTCTACATCTTGCTTAATGCTCCGCCTCTTTGGCACGCCTTGTGCATTTCGTCATCTTGCGGTGTATATTTTCTACCACAATTCGAAATAGATGTCGGTTCTTTCCGAAGTGGGTTGGTTAACTAGACTTTGTCAGCCATCAGTAAAAAATTATAGAAAAAGTGAATTATTAATTATTTTCCCTTAAAATCCTTCTTCGGTGATGCTTTAGTCCAGGACTGGGCATTAAGTCGATCTCGATCGACCGGTGGACCGATCGACTAATCTAGAGATTCTACATCTTGCTTAATGCTCCGCCTCATTGGCACGCCTTGTGCATTTCATCATCTTGCGGTGTATATTTTCTACCACAATTCGAAATAGATGTCGGTTCTTTCCGAAGTGAGTTGGCTAGCTGGACTTTGTCAGCCATCAGTAAAAAATTATAGAAAAAGTGAATTATTAATTATTTTCTCTTTAAATCCTTCTTCGGTGATTCTTTAGTCTTAGTCTACAGTGAAAGGGAAAGCTAGGTATGAGACTAAGTATGAGCTGGAGGTTTATAGTTCAGTGTAGTATTTTTGAATGTTAATCAATCACTGTATAAAAACAAAATTTGAGGGAGAAGAGATCGTTGCAAAATGAGCATAAATGAGAAAAAAATATTATTTTAAATCTTCTCTCTGAGCAGTATTTTATGTTTTGATTAAAATTTAAAAACCTGCTGAACATTTTCATTAGATGGGATGTATAATTTTGCTCAATATTTTTGTATGGTTAACGATCACTGTATAAAAACGCATTTGAGGGAGAAGATCGTTACAAAATGAGCATAAAGGAGAAGAAAAAAAAATCATTTTAAATTTTCTATCTCATCAGTATTTTATTCTTGATTAAAACGTAAAAAAACTGCTGAACATTTTCCTCAGATACGATCATCTGAACCGCGACTGCAGGCATTAAATAAACTTTTACCTCAATAAAACACACGACGCACAATTACACAATTAGACACGTCCCCTCCTGACAATAAGCGAATATCCCTTTTCAATGTGTATCCTCGCTTGAATGAATCCAAAAATTTTCTTCGCACGCAATTAAATAACCTGGATTGTGGCGGCGGCAAAACTGGCGCGCTACCGTCCCAAGACGCCAAGGGAGAGCTGGGCGTAAACAAACAATTAATACTCGGGAAGATATGAAAGATCTTTAGCACCCTGGGGGTGGTAGGGGAGGGAGGGGTGTGTGAGCAAAACGAAGAGAAGGCAGCACTTTCGAACGGCACAGAAATTTCTCCGTTTTAATGGTTCCCTGACGATACAAGTTCGGAATTAAACTTTTATCCTGCAGTTTATTCCTTGAGAGGAAGTGGGTGATAATTGAGAAGATAGCGGGCTCGTTTTGGTCTGAGGCTGGAATCCCGCAATTATTCAGCACTGAGGAGTAAAAATTCCTCTTTTGATTCAGGTGATAAGATATTAAGGATATAGAAGGAGAATTTAAACGTTTTACAGTTGTTTTACTTCGTACTTTATTTGTGGTCATTTTAAAGAATGCTACACCGTCGGTGTTGCGTTGGGCCTCTCCCTAATTAGGTACTTCCCTTGGGCCCGATGGTAGTCTAGTGGTAGCGCGTTAGGATTTGAACTAGGGATGCTCGGTTCGAAATCCAACGCACGCCATTAATTCCTTCGTGTCTGGCCCGAATACGGGCACGTTAAACTTGTAGAACGGAAAGTCCTATGTTGTCAGAGAGAGTGGGAGAAGGGGCGTGCCACCCAGATGTCGCTGCTGAGGTAGGGGGGGGGGGGTCCTCCGTCAAAATTGTGGTGGCACCTGACTAAACCGGACTCTGACTCTTGTGGTGCCATTGTAAATCGGAGCCGCGCACCTTAGCGCACAACCATATATGGACTTGGTCTGGAATAATTCCGCCAGGGGACTTAAGTCACAACATACATATACTTCACCCTTTTCATCCCTATTAATTTCCTCTGTTCATCCGTTATCCATTTCTTCTATGCTCCCTCTAATGATTCCCCCCTATTTACTCCCTATTCATGTGTGTGTATACATGTCTGCATATATGCATACATGTATGTGTATGGGCATGTTTCTACATGTGTGAATACTTGTGTGTGTGTGTGTGTGTTAGAGAGAGAGAGAGAGATAGAGAAAATACCGATTCTATAGACGACACTTAACGGCCCCCACGTGCCCCCCCCCCCCCCCACCACAACTTAACTTGAAATAACTTAAAACTTAATAGGAGTTCAGTTAAAATCGGAAAATTGTAGAATACTTTTTAAAAAGTTGTTTTTTTCCCGCTTTTTCAAATTGTGAAATTGAAGATTCCGATTACGTCTTTAGCCTTAGCATAGTTTTTAATAATGATATGATCCATAACAAAAATTCGATGCTATATTTTTTTCTCATTTTATTTATATTATACTGTCCGACCACAGTACGAAGAACCACGGTTGGCATAGTGCCAAGACGATTCTATTCACGCTGTAGGTAAGGCTGCTTAGGAAGGAGGGGGAAAAGTCTCGTATTCTATCGACATTCTTTAGAATCAGTTACTAACTGCGCTTGCTTGCTTTTTCCTCGTCTATTATTTTGATTATTATATTAAAATTAATGCATCCTTTACCCAACACGACTGCTCGGAATAAGCCGTTCCGTAGTGATTGTAAACGTATGATACACAATGTAATTAAATTGTGTGATAAATAAGCTCTAGAAGGAAATGTTATTGTTCCAGTTTCGCAATCCCCAAAGAAAGCTAGTAAAATGACCGGGATATCAATGTCCAGTGTAAAAAGAATACGTAGAGAAGCAAAGGGTGAAGAAACTCCAAAATTTGAATCTCCGAGGAAACGTCAGAAAAAAAGAACCACCGAAAACGTAGCTTTAGATAATTTTGATTGTGATGTAATCCGAAAATATCCACTCCTATAAAACTCCTATTTTTTAAATAGATTTGCTTCTTTCTTTTTATTATTTTGAAATTATTATTCACATATTCGATCAAAAATAAAGTTTTAAAAAATAACTTTAAAATTGCGGACAAAAAGCAGTCTGAAATGCATTCCGTATTTCATAAACAAACACATCCGAAAATATGACGTTTTCCTCTATTTTCTAAGTAGACTAGCTTTTCTCGCGCATGTGCAACAGCTTCCAGGGACCTTGCTTCCGTGGTCGGACAGAACAATATTTATTTTTCTCATTGTATAAATTTTGAATAATACTCAGGCATCAATTCTATTATTATTCAATTTCGAAAAACTCATATTATTTCATATTTTAAGGACCGTCCGGTAGTCAGTGTGCTGAGGAGGGCCCTGACTGAATTCAATTCGTGCCCCCTCCCCCCCCCCCCCAAAAAAAAAAAAGAGTTAGAAGCACGCTACGCCTATGCATACACACACATATAAGTAGACTAGCTGAAAACCCGCACTTCGCTACGGAGTACATTCAAATTAAATACAACGGTCAATGTATGCAATTAATGCCAAAAATATGTATATATATTTATTTATAATAAATACAACGATCAATGTATGCAATTGATGTAAAAAAAAAAACGAAAAAATGTATTTATAAAAAAATCGTAACGGATATTTTTATAGACAAAATAATGCAGAAGAAAATATTCAAATTAAATCTAATAGAATATACTAAAGAATATAGTACAGTTAATAAAGTACGGTTTGAGGTACAATTTCTTTTACTGTGTGTTAATATTTTTTTTTTGATAATGTCCAATCGTTTGCACGCCTTAGCAAGAAAAAATTTTTTTTTTCTATTTCGTTGTTATGCACGTGACGCAAAATTAAAAGAAAAGAAACCACGTGATCAGCATTTAATAAATTAAATTCTAAAAATTAATCTTCACTATGATATTCAAATTAAATCTAATATAACATACTAAAGAATAGAGTACAGTTAATGTAGTACAGTTTGAGGAACATATCTTCTAGTGTATTTTAATATTTTTTCAGATAATGGCTAATCGTCTGCCGCATTAGCAAGAAAAAAAAATATATTTTTTGTCTATTTCGTTGTTATGCACGTGATGATAAATTCATTCAAAGTACCAGAAAAGAGAAATCACGTGATCAGAATTTAATAAATTAAATTCTAAAATTTAATCTTTAAAAATGCACCAAAAATCAAAAAATTGAGGTAAAGATTTGAAAAAGATTTCAATTTAAAGGAATTTTTGTTGTCTTTCTCGTGATATAAATTTTATAACCCCCGGACTATTATTTTAAATGCAAACTTTAAAGAATGTTACAAAAACAGCTTAAAAATTTAATTTTAAAAAATCTAAGAAGAATTGTTCAAAAATCTTTCTTGGTGCACCCCTACACCATAAGAAGAATCGCCCTGCAAAATTTCAGCCCTTTATGTCCTGTGCGTTATATGCCAGTCAGTCAGTTACGGAACAATTTCATATGTATAGATTAGATTTTTAATGTTATGAATGCAAACAAATCTATAGGCTTAAAAATCATTCATCTTATAAAATAAGCCCTTACGAGCTCAAACAAATGAGTGAACAATCGCCTTTACTCCGCCAAAAATTCGCCGCATCGTTCAAATTAGACCCATAAACGCACTATCCACGGAGCGAAAGCAAAACCATATCCCAGAATATCATTCCCCGAGGGAAATCGACTCAAGAATTTTACCATCGGTCAATTAAACAAAACGCATCTGGAGGGGGCCCCCCCATACACATGAGAGCGAAGCTTTTCCGCGCATTTTCACCTACGGGATCCATGCGCCGCGCAAACAAACAAACAAATAATTAATGCCCTAGTATTATGAATCGCGTCGCTTGCTTCTTCTTTTCCAACCGGTGAATTCGAGAAAAGGGAGGGGGGGGGGGGGAACAAAAGTGAGCGCTCACTCAACCGGCGCAGAAAATTTTCTCCGTTTTAATGGCTCCGAGTTGCGCAATTAAACGGTTATTCTCCAATTTATTTCACCCGAACTAGCTGATGCCTTGCAGACGATCGTTAGTTTCGTTTTAATCCAAATTAGGGTTTTAGGGATTAATTGGGAGTGCTAGGGGAGGTCTCGCCGCGTAAAAATTAATAAGAGATGAATGGGAGTTCTGGGTTTCTTGGATCTCCGCAGTTATGGTTCTGTCTGGATGTATGTCTTGGCTTAATATGGAGTGGAATTAAAGGTTTTAAGGAATTAATTTAGCAGCATTAAAAAAAAAATGAGGGGGTTTGATTCATCGATTGTCCAAACGGTGGTTATGTTTCTAACTGTCTGTGCGTGTGTACTGAAATTAAAGTTTTTTAAGGCATCAATTTGAAATACGAGGGAATTAATTCAGCACCATTAAAATTACTGGAGTTTGATTCATGAGTTGACTAAACGGTGGTTATGCTTCTATCTAGCTGCTTGTGTTGGTTAAATATGGATTCAAATTAAAGGTATATGGGAACCAATTTGAAAATTAAGGGAATTTATTGAACAATATTAAAAAATAATTGGGGGTTGATTAATCGATTTACTTAACGGTGGTTATGTTTCTGTCTGGTTGTATGTCTTGGCTTAATATGGAGTAGAATAATTAAAGGTTTTAAGGAATTAATTTAGCAGCATTAAAAAAAATACCGGAGTTTGATTCACTGATTGACCAAACGGTGGTTATGTTTCTGTCTGGCTGTATGTATTGGTTGAATATGGACTGAAATTAGAATTTTTAAGGAATTACTTTGAAATACGAGGTAATTAATTAAGCGGCATTTAAAAAAAATTAGGTTTTGATTCATCGATAGACCAAACAATGGTTGTTTCTATCTGCCTGTATGTGTTAAATATAGATTGAAGTTAAAACTCTTAAGGACATAATTTGAATACGCTGGAATTAAATAAACAGAATTAAAAATATTGGGGTTTGATTCCGCGACTGACTGGTGGTTGAGATTTAATTTTTGGCGTGTCTCTTTCTTTAAATATTACAGAATCTGTCAAAAGGAAGAGGAAATAGCTAATTATTGCAATTAGAACCTAGAATGATCCTTTTTTCCGTATTACGTATGATCATTTTGTTTACGTCATAATTACAACGAAAACCTAGAATGATCCTTTTTTCGCATTACGTATGATCATTTTGTTCTCGTCATAATTACAGCGAGAACCTAGAATGATACTTTTTTTCGCATTACGTATGATCATTTCCTTTGCGTAACTGGGACAATTAGAACCAAGAGTGATCCTGTTTCCGCATTATGTATGTTCTTTATGTTTACTTAACAATACGAATTAGAACTTCGAGTGACCATTTTTTCTTATTGTGTATGTTCATTTCGGTTTTAAAACAACTAGAGCCTAGACTGATTCTTTATTCGAAATTACTTATGTTCATTTCGTTAACGTAATATTTAAAATTAGAACCTACAGTAATCATTTTTTTGTACTAAGTATGTTCATTAATGTTTATGAAACAATTAGAATTAGAACCTAGAGTGATCCTTTTTTCGTATTACATATGATCATTTTGTTTAAGTAATAATTACAACGAGAACCTAAAGTGATCCTTTTTTCCTTTTTTATCTTTTTTTTTACGTATGATAATTTCGTTTGCGTAATAATGACAATTAGAACCAAGAGTGATCGTTTTTTCGCATTATCATTATGTTTACATAACAACTAGAATTAGAAACTAGAGTGATCCTTTTTCGTATCACGTATAATCATTCCGTTTACGTAATAATTACAATGAGAACTTGAGTGATTTTTTTTATTACGTATGATCATATCGTTTGCGTAATAAGGCCAATTAGAACCAAGAGTGATCTTTTTTTCTCATTATCATTATGTTTACATAGCAATTAGAATTAGAACCTAGAGTTATCCTTTATTCGTATAACGTATGTTCATTTCATTATATATATAATAACCGTTGTCTCTGTATAACACTTCCGGGCTGTACTCATCTTTCAATTGAAGTCCTCAGTAAACAAAAGCCGGTTAGGCTTAATTTCAATTTCAGATGTGGATCAGAATTTTTCTTACCTAAAAACTAATATCTTCTCCATCAAATCACGTTTGTTCAGCCTATTTTTCTATAAAACATTCAGAACTAAAAAAAAATTGGATGCTTTTAGCTGTATATTTAACAGTTTTTAAAAATCTGTTTGCTTTTGCGATGAATTCTGAAAGTAAACAAACTTGAATGTGAATGAATCAAGTAGCTCAAGTATTCATATCGCGTAGTGATCTGTAAAAAACTGGATGGCAGTCTACTACTCCAATCGCATGAAAAACTAAAAAAATAAAAAATAATGAAAGGGTTTGCTTTTACAAGGTGTGGTTTAAATGCAATATTGTTAGATAATTTGGGATATTTTTTAACTTTCATATACTTTTTCCATTATGACGTCATTATTAGTATTATGACGTCCAAATGACGGGTTGGATGGCAGTCTACTACTCCAATCACATGAAAAACTAAATAAATAAAAAATAATGAAAGGGTTTGCTTTTACAAGGTATGGATTAAATGCAACATTGTTAGATTATTCCGAATAGTTTTTAATTTTCATATACTTTTTCCATTATGACGTCATTATTAGTATTATTACGTCAAAATGACGGGTTACCTTCTAGTTTACGTAATAATTACAATTAGATACTACAGAGAGTATTTTTTCCGTCAAGTTTTACTCAAACGCGGATCTGTTTTTTTACACGTTACCCTGAGATATTTAAAGGACATACTCACATAAACAAGATTTGAATAATGTCTACTTTCCCATAGAATTCCCAAAAAATAAATAAATAAATAAAAGATCTCCTGATCCCAAACATTATCTCCGGCTAAACCTGCTTATGACTTATGGCCACTTTTCTCAGATGCGATCCACTCTAGCTAAGTGGCCCCAATTCCTGATTGCCCGTCATGACGACGTACTTACTCAGCCGAGCCATTAATGGCTGGCCATTTTTTTGCTATCGGTGTTGTGGGTGTATACCTTCCAGCAATTAGCAGGATAGATGAGGAGACCTGTCTGTGATGCGACAGGGTATTTCAGGGGGTAAAAAAAAAACAATATTTTTTTAAGGCATGTGTTTGTTTTCGCTGCTTGAAACATACTGTAGAGCAGGGACTCCCAACCTTTTTAAGTTTGCGGGACCCTTGTGGTGAATTAGAATCTTGGTGCACCCTTGCTAGAATTTTGGTTTTTTTTTTGCTTTTTTAAATATTAAATTGGAGTGGAGTATAATCCAGGAAAATCTATATATTTAAGTTGCTAAGCCGACTTTTGGGGCAGAGCGTGATTGAAAACTACTGCATCATTTTCTTCATTTTGGTCTTAAACGAAAGACTGTAATCTGTAAATTTGTCAAATTTGGTTTTTCTAACCGCAATTTCTATTAATTAGCGATAATTTACAATTAAAAATTGACTTCTGCGCATGCTCAGTGGCATGTTTAAATCTGTCTTTAGAAACTCACTGTTTCTGCGCATGCTCAGAGACATGTTTTAAGGATAAACACGTTTATTCCGAGGAATCTCTCTAAATCTCTCTATGGCATTTTTATTTTTATGAAAATTATGTCTGTGAAATATAAGATCATGTAAATTGTTTTTTTCGCGCTGTTTAATCAACGGTAATTTACATTACTTTACAATTAATTTTTTTCATTCCAGGTTATATATTTCCGCTGAAAGTTTCAATCTGTGTCCCTCAAAGTCAAAGGTAAGGATTGTCGACTTTTCTTCTTGAGCCAATTTATGTTTTCAAGTCTGGTGTTTATGATGTAATTTTTGTATATTAAAAACTCAAGTAGTACTAAAAAAGGCCCGTGGAGTACTCGAGTAAATTTTATTGATAGAAAAAAAAAATGACTGTGCACGGCAAAATAACTTTAAGGCTGCTGTGTACTAACCCTATTGGATTCGCTCACCTCAATATTTATCGACGGAGAAAAATGTGTCCAAGGTTTGACGACTTGGATAGAAAGATTTTTTTTTAAATTATACTCCGTAATAGAGAAAGAGATTTTACACCTTGGGGCATTTTTCGTTAAAAAAAATGCAATTTTTTTTTTAAATTTAAATGATTCGTGGAAAAAATCTTGTATAGTGTTTTAAACGCTCCTAAATTCCTTTTATGGACGAAATTTATAAAATGAATCCTGTTGCAAAGTGCAGAAAAGTTCAGGCTATCTGAAAATGCCATTTTTATTGGAATTTCGGCATGTATGTAGCTGTAATTAGTAGGCACATTTTCTCCATATGTTACAGAAAGGAAAAAGTCGACTGGAACCGGAAACGGCCAGCTCGAAAATTTAATTTGTTTTAGACCTCCAAGTAGAGAGTCTGTTGCCACGGATATGGCTAGGCAATAACTATGTTTAGTTAATGTGACTTATATACATAACCTTGCCGTTTATGCATTCGCAGTGGTCGGCATGATTTACAAATTAGCTTTCTCCATATGTTAACATAGAGGTGACCGAATCCAATAGAGATAGTACACATCAGCCTTATGTAAAACAATACTTCAGATTCTTTGTCTATCAAAAGCTCTGGCAATGTTGACAGGAAATGAAAACATCAATTTCTAAAAATCTAAAATAAAGTATGAAAGGGCGTTTAAAGGAAATGCGTTTACATTCATTTGTTATGGGGAGTAGGGAGGCTCCAGTAGAAAATAGAACAGAATGCTCATTCAGAATATAAATATAAATGTAGCTCTTTGTAAGATAATTAAGCAAATTAAACATTTAACAATTTTTTCTATACTGAATTAAAAGAAAAAATTGCCTTAATTTCCAATCGCTCAAATTCTTAAGTCCCGTTCACATTTGCACATTAGCGTCAGCACTATCAGCTTCCGTCAAAGAACGGTAGCGAAAAAAATACTTTAATTATATAAGGAGCAATCGAGCATATCCTGGTAGGTTGACGCTTCGGCAGACGATTTACATTTAAAGCATTATTGACTCAGTGAATTAATTACATGGTCTCTACGCACTCCGTCAAAGTTGAACACGAGGAAGAACTTGCGTCAATCATTGCGCCAAGCTCTGTGATTGGTTTAAAAAAACAATTACAGCTGATATTAACGCTGATCCATGTACATAAACAAATTCCAGAACTAACGGTCTCGAACAATGAAGCTAAAAGGGCTTCATGTCTCGAACAAAGCCAAAACTGTAAGTTCCGCCCCAAATTGATCCCAGCCCACTTCCAACTCAAACATCCCAAGCGCATGGGATGGGTCGAGGCACCACATATTGAACCCATTATGCGCATCCACGCCAGCCTAGCACGATAACGTCCGATGTTGAACTTCTCCTGGATTTGGAATTAGAATCAGAGGATGACGAACTAATTTTATCGTATTCAATAGTTACGTGGAAAAAAGGGGAGTTGCAAGTTGGAGGACATTGATAAAGTTGTCCTGGCCACGACAGAACTCCATAAGTATTTAAGAACGAAAACTGTATCAGGTACGAAGCAGAGGGAGGAAGACGATGAACTCGTTGTCAGTTCTGTTGAAATTAATTTTGCCCCTTCACCACAAAATCCTACGAGTAGTTTAATAAATGCATTCATAATCGAAGAAAAGCCCATAGATTGTTTCAGCTTTACTTGTACTATCGAAGCTTTTTTTTCCCCACTCTCTATTTTCCTTCCTACTTTCATTTTTTTACTGATCACTGAAGTTTTATGCATTGCTATATCATCCTACAGTGGAGGGCCCGGCCCATGTACTGTAGTTACCACTACTCTTCCTGAAGCTCCTGAAAGATTGTTTCATTAAAGCCCAAGGATATGTTGAGTGGAAACGCAAAGCAGTTCAAAGAGGGCAATACTGAGTCCTAATATAATATTACATATCTATACTTATACACTGCTGGCCACTGTAAATGCAACACCCTGAAGGAAACATGCAAACAACATGAAATTTACAACATGCATTAGCGGAGGTCAGATATGCAAATGATTAGAATTTCAGCACAGACGCACATCACGCGGGCCTGTGGCGCCACTTCAAAGCGCTATTTAAGCCTTGGAGATTTCGACGATTTCAAGTTCGGCAATTGTGTTTTTCTTGTGGTTTTTTCAAAAAAACGATCAATTATGCGTCGTCGAAAACAGCGATCATCTTTTGATCAAGTATCCGAGTTCGACAGAGGAAGTATAGTGGCCTACCGAGATTGTGGATTATCTTTCAGGGAAATCGGTAGTCGTGTTGGACGAAACCAAACAACTGTAATGTGGATATGTGATCTTTGTATGCAGGAGGGTACGACGGACGGGCGTGTTCGATCGCATCCACCTCAGCGCACCACTTCACGTGATGACAGGCAAATTGTGCGCATGGCAGTGACGGATCGCTCAGTCACATCACGAAACATAGCACAGCACATGCAGTCTGTAACGCATCATCCAGTGTCTGCGCGTACTATTCGACGCCGTTTACAGCAGAGTAGTCTGTCCGCAAGACGTCCATTGCTTTGTCTACCCTTGACGCAGAACCACAGACGTCTCCTCCGCCAATGGTGCGATGACAGAAGGATGTGGACGGGAGAATGGAATGAAATTGTCTTTACTGACGAGTCACGCTTCTGTCTGCAACACCACGATGGTCGCATTCGAGTCTGGAGACACCGTGAAGAGAGGATACTGAACAGCTGCGTTATGCATCGCCACACTGGTCCTGCACCGGGTATTATGGTATGGATATCACTCTCGCACACCTCTAGTACGCATTGCCGGTACTTTAAACAGCCAGCGCTACATCTCCGAGGTGTTGGAGCCAGTTGTCCTTCCTTACCTTCAGGGCTTGCCCACAGCCATATTTCAACAGGATAATGCGCGACCACACGTGGCACGTATTGTCCAACGGTTCTTCGTCAATCGCCAGATTGAATTGCTTCCCTGGCCCCCTCGCTCTCCGGATCTTTCGCCGATAGAAAACATGTGGTCCATGGTTGCTCTACGATTGACCCAGATTCCATCCCCAGCTGCCACAGCAGATCAACTTTGGCAACGTGTGGAAGCTGCTTGGTCTGCTGTACCCCAAGAACTCATCCAAAGTCTCTTTGAAGCAATGCCGAGGAGTGTGGCTGCGGTGATCTCCAACAATGGCGGCTAATCTGGCTACTGATTTTGGCAGGAACCACACTTCACAGAAGTCTATAAATTAAATCATTTGATACTTGGTCAACATGTTATCTACAAAATAAATTTTGTTGTGATATCTCTTGTCTTTCTTGGTGTTGCAATTTGGGTGGCCAGCAGTGTATATAAAGAGAGAGCGATTTTGTACGTGGACGGTAATCTTCAGAACCACTGTACCTATTTGAAAAATTCTTTCACTATTTGAAAGGTACATTATTCCAGATGGACATAGGCTATATATTATGTATATCTGATCAGTAGAAATAAAGTTAGGGGCTTAATCCTAACAATCTCCATTGTTTCCGCTACTGTCTTCTACCGCTTTTTGTTCCGAAGATTTCAGCGATCCTTATCGTGGTGCTATCGCGGTGGGCTTCTGTGCTGACGCTAGCGGTTCGAACCTATCCGTTCTACGGCACTCCTTTTTCTTTTAAAAGTTTTATTTTAATTATTAACTAACATAAAATTAATTTAAGGTATTATTTAGGTTATTATTAAGGTAAAAAAAGATTTACAATTTATTGGCTATTAACTGGAAATTTATTGGTATAATATTTTGTTCAACCCGGACAAAGTCGGGACGGGCCGCTAGTTATATATATAATACATAATATAATATGTATTATTATTAATATTAATGTATTACACAATACATAGTATATTAGTATTACATAATATAACCAATGTAACAATGAGTTTTTCTGAAATATTTTGATAAAAATATATTGTGCTTACCGTCTGTGTAAAGTTCAGCCCCGATTTTCTCAACAGTCAAGTTGAATCAACTTTTCAACAAGTTCAGAGTTCATGTTGAAAAAAATGTGCAAAAAAACAATTTAATTGCTATATTTTTAAATTTTAAATCTGACCCACGACGCACGAAAACTGTGCGACATGCACAAACCTTCCCACGCATCGGGACACATCTGAGTGGGCTGGCTTGAACATGGGTCAAATATGCGGTGCTTCGATCAAAACTGTGTTTCACAGTTTATCCCCACGCGTGGGCTAAGCGTGTGCTGGGCTGGATTTTCGGCGGACCCAAGGCTTTTGAGGCAAAAAAATTGTCCCGGTTCGGACTTAGGCAATAAATATCGACCTAAAATTCCCTAAGTCCATTTCACGAGATTTGTTGGTGTGTTTTAATGAGTGTCTTCGAATTTACCTCCCCCCCACCTCCAAAATAGGAAATAAATAAATAAATGAATTAAAAAAATATAAATGTATATATAGTAATTACAGCGTAGTTTATTTACAATGTAACGAATAGTTGGAGGTTATATAATGTCGACCCTCACGAGTTTTAACACATACCCTCCAAAATAGAAAATAAATAAATTAATTAATAAAAAATTTACAATGTAACGAATAATTGGAGGTTATATAATGTCGACACTCACGCGTTTTAACACATGCCTATTCACATAGAAATCCGGTAGCGGAAGCGTAAATGGAAAGATGGCGCTGAGACGGAAATAAACTAATCATAGGCGTTAAAAATTTAATGTTGAAATTAATATGTTGTATTGCTTTTAGTTTTTGATAATGTTCTACGCTTCAAATAGCCAATTCTTGGTAAAATGGTACTTTCACAATGATTCATTATTATTTTTTTTTGTGTGTCAATTTAAAATTTTGGAAATTTTATGCCCACATCAGTGTTAGGGGGGCCCTCATCCCGAGTTGTGCCTGTAGCCAAGAATTTTCTAAATCGGGTCCTGCTTTCAGACCACTTGAGGCTCATTATATACACTATGTTATTTATTATTTAAGAAATTGGCACTTTATATAAATAACAAAATACGTGCACGTTGCGTGACCAGTTGCAAGCGAACATGACAGTTAACTGAAGTTCCCGCGTTTCAAGGCAACTTTCAACTTGAAAGCAATTCGCGGATGACTCATCACTAAAACGATAAAGTTAGACTGGGTCCAACTTAATTTGATCTACTGAAAAGTTGATCAACTCTATTGAAACAAAGGTAATCACTATAGCTTTCATTCAACTTTTGTTGATCAACTATAATCGTTCAATTAAACTTGATTCGTGAGAACGCGCGTGTATCTAATTTTATAAAATGTAGTATTGGAAACATACTGTACCGTGGGTAGTCGTGTTTTGATAAATATTTAAAGTTTTGAAGTTATTTGATTACGTTACAATTTTATACTATAAGTGTCTGTTCAAACCCTGCTGTACATATGCATTTTCAGGTCTGTTTATCTTCGAACTCTTGTTAGATATTTCTATATAAATTTCATCACACCAGAATATTTATTTAGAGAAAAAGTTTAAATATATTTTTCCCAGTACTATATAAGAAGCATCAAATTGCTACCGGGCATCATGTACGAAGTTTTAATGATTAAAACTTCTTCTTTTCTAAAAGAGAGAGCTTCCGCACTTGGTTGCTTACGTATTACCCCACGTAGGGAGCAATCCAAGCAGCTGTTTTATTTTGGTAGTGGAGTTCCTGGACCTGCTGGTTTTAACTCCTGTCAGCAAGATATTTTGTAGTCAATGTAAATGTGCTCAGTAAAAACTTTAGTAGTCTTAAAAATTGATTAAGTATTAGGATATTGATCTTTAAAGGTAAGTTAAAATTTTAAGGCCTTCAACAGTTGAAGGATAAAGAAAGTTAAGTTAATGATTATATTACATTAGAGTATCAAGTATATAAGGTATTATTAATTTTAAAATAGTTAAGTAGTATAAAGTAATGGAGAAGTATAGTTATCCGGTAAGGGAGGTTACTGGCCCACAGTAAACTAGATGTTAAGTTTAAAGTAACCAGCAAGACTTCCCGAAGAATAACAAGAGGTGAATGGCTCACGGCATGTGTCTCCATATTAGAGAGAAAGATAATTTTGAAAACCTTACCTGAATACGAAAGTGGATACAACTTGTTCGACAGATGCATAAAAACTGAACATACTTAAAATATACATTATATATATATATATATATATGTAACATGGGAGACAGATCGCAGGCTCAGAAGATATCTAGTCTCCCATGCTACGGTGAGGAGATGCAGTTATACTCGAGAATAAATTTAATTCATGACTAAAAACGACGAATACGAGCTTTTTACAGGAACATTTTTATTCAATACACCGACCGCTCCGTCGGTATGGATGCAGCAAGAGAAAATACAGGAGTCCGTCCTACTTCCGGATGTCAAGTCTTATATAAACTTCAGTCCATCACGTGATTAAAGGGTGTGTCTTAATAGTTGATTGGTTTAAAGTTGTTGTTGATGTGCAGAACTGATTTAAACTTGTACTGACGCCGCGCCGCGTCCCTATAGTTAAAAAAGACAGCCATCTTTAATGATATTGCCTAAGGCTGTAATAAAGGAATTTAACGCGAATGCCCAATGGGAATTAAATAACTTATAGGATTCAAAAAGGGGTATGTAATTTTGAATAGTAAAGTGAGGAATTAATAGTTTTTAAATGTTAATAGTGTTGAATTAAGAAATTACTAGTTTTTTAATATTATATATATATATATATATATATATATATTGTTTCAAATTGCTCTTTTTTTTAACATTCTTATTGATTTCCATTAAAAGGCACAAAAAAAATTACATAATGGGCGTAATTTTTTTTTCTTATACGGCAGGCACTTGACTCTTCAAGACATTCGCTCCAACAACACCGCGAAATGTTGTTGGTTAATTTCTTATGGGAGCACCATTTATAGTGAACCAACATTGTACCCATGAGGGAACAAAGAGGGAACGTCCAAGCCTCACTAGAGATTTGAAGCCAAGCCCAATGCGTAGCAGCTGACCACGCTAACTGCTATACCATGTGAGCAGCCATGGGGGTAAAAAAAAAAAATTCTGTTCCTCAATGATATCTACATTCTACACTGTTTCTAGTCGTGTAAGCAATCCGTTTTCTTAAAATTAGACACTATTGATCGTCAATTTTACTGTATTGATGAGAAGGTGTTTAAGAATTATAAGTAAACTGTTGCGACTTCTTGATATTATTGGACTTTTTCCTTGTTTTACTGGAGTTTTTCCATACTACGTGTTAAATGTTGTCAAAATATTAAGAGTTAAGGCTCGACGATGAGAAGGGGAAGGGCTCCAAATATTTACGGATTTTCCACTTTTGAAAAGGACGTGCTCCCTTGTCTCGAATTTTGAAAACTGTGTAATATTTAAATTGTAAGCAATCCGCTTTATTACAACAATGCCGTTGTCGAACGCCGTTTTTACTGTATTGACGAGCAAATGTTTTAACATTATATATGAACTGTTGCTGCTTTTTTCTTGTTTTATTGGACTTTTTCCGTAAGTGTTTGATGTTGTCGAAATATTCTCCGATTTTCTATTTTTTACAGAGGGCCCCGCCCCCTTCTTGAAGTTGGAACCCCGACTGTAATATTTAAAATTTTCAACGTGAACATTTTAATCTTGCACGCAATCTATATTCTTACAACCATGTCGGTGTTGATTATCGTTTTTATTGTATTGACGAACAGATGTTTTATCAATAATTATAGACTGTTGCCACTTTGTTTTATTAGTCTCTTACCATATGTGTTATATTTCGTCAAAATTTTGCGAGTTCAGTTTTGTTGGGGAGGGGCTACAAATATTTACTGAATTTCTACTTTGGAAGATGCCCGTCCGTTAATCTTTTCAAATTGAAAAACTTTTCAACAAACTTTACAGTTTTTATGATCATAATCGAACATCTTCATTCCTCAGAAGTTGGTCAAACAATCAAAGACTAAGTAGAAATAGTCCTTTTTCACAGATGGAGTTAATGGGCTTATTGGACCAAAATGTTGAAAAGCACTCCTTGAGGCCAATAGTCAACCCCATGGAGGGGCTGCCTAGAGTTCATTTCCAAACAAAACTCTCGTCCCTCACAAACAAAAAATATGACTTACCAGAATACTTGCATCAGCTTGCTCTTGAAATCATAAATCAAATCCCTCATACTGCTACTCAGATTTCTACCGATGGCAGTAAAGATGAACACAAAATCTGCGGCAGTGGTATTTATAACAAGACCCCTACTAACTCAAACCATTATAGGATTAGGAATCCAGATTACTGCTCAGTTTTCAGATCTGAACTTATGCCATTGAAAAGGGATTGAAAACTATTAAAAATGAAACCTCTCACCGTGATATTTGGATCCTAACTGACAGCCGCAGTGCCATTCAGCACTTGAGCAGCTGGACAAGAGTCGGGGAAAAAACATCACTGTCGATTCTGGAGATCCTCAAAGACCTTTCTAAACAACGAGAGGTATATTTACAATGGATTCCGTCTCATATAGGACTTTTTGGAAACGAGACTGCTGATACTCTTGCTAAGGATGGAGCCTCACTTCCTATTTCTTCGCGAGATACTTTAACTTACCTTGAAATTTACTCAAGAAGAAAACTTATTAATCAGCACTTATGGAAGACCCCTCCGACACACCACTGGTACGACCGAAAATCTCCTGGCGGTGCCCTTAATGTCAAGGGCAACAGAAGGATGCAGACCACCATTAGCAGATTTGCTAGTGGACACCTAAAGAGTCTTGTTTACAATCAGGGCCAAAAATCTTTCCCTTTTTGCTCTAAGTGCAATACTGCTGAAGCCTCTCCTGGCCATATTCTAAACTGCCTGGGGCTTGCCAAGGAGGATATTTATAGAGACCCTTTGCTTGTTAGCGATTTCATAGTAACTTTTGGCCTCATGGACCTGGTCTAGCCTACGGCTAGAGCGGGTGGAATAAGCCACACACACAATTTAAAAACTGGGTCTGTAATATTTAGATTTTTAATCGTTAAAATTTTACTCGTGTGAGCAATCCTTTTTCTAACAATTTTGCCGCTGCTGATCGCCATTTTTACAATATTCATGAGCAGATGTTTAAGCAGTATTTCCTCTTCTTTGCTTCATTGGATTATTTTCGTGTGTGTTAAATGTTGACCGATTTTCCACCTTTTTAAAAGAGCCCACTCCCTTAATCTTCTCGAATTTGGAGTGCTGAATGTAATTTTTAAAATTTTAACATGAACATTTCACTGGTGTCAGCAATCCGTTTTCTTACTATTATGCCGCTATTGATCGCCGTTTTTACTATATTGACGAGCTAATGTTTTAAAATTATATATAAACTGTTCGCTACCTTTTTTGTTTTATTGGAGTTTTTTCCATATGTGTTTGATGTCAAAACACTGTGTTGAGTAGGGAGGAGGTGCTACAAATATTCACCGATTTTCCACTTTTTAAAAGGGCCCGCCCCCTAATCTTCTCGAATTTAAAATTTTAAACGTGAACATTATTATGTATGACTAGAGAAAAGGGGCTATCCTTTACCAAAAAATATCAAATATTTAAATTTGGATTTGTGAGGTGCTTAAATTTTTCTTACGTGTATTCAGGGTTTATTTATTCAACTTGGGTGGAAAAGCTAGAGAAAAAAAAATCCCATTCGCACATCCGATAACTTTTACTAATCCGTTACATACGAAACAAGTGCGGCTGTTTCGGCATGAGGAAAAAGTAAGAGTCACTTATGAGTTTCTGATTACCAGCTCATTCCGGTCTTTTGATGGCTCTAGGGGAGGGCGGGAGGGAAGGTAAAACGATCCGATGCCCCTCCCCACTCGGGAAAAGAGCTAAGGGGGTGTTCGTGCTATATTTATGGCAGCCTGTGGGTGCGGTTCTGTTAGCAAAGCCTCGAAGCTTTCCTGATGGCTTATGCTATATTTTTATGTTCAGAAAACTGGATTGGGAAGTGTGTAGAGTATTTATGTTTTCATTTAAAAGACTGCTCCTAGTTGGGAGTTCTCTAATGGGGTCATTATGTGTCGTTAGTAAGGAATTAAGTGAATATTGGAAGTCCCATAAATTTTTCGTAAATGCTTACGATGATTCTACTTGCAACTTGTATTTAAATGATTCCTTTATTTCAACAGTCTGTTCAGTCCTAGTACTGCAAAAGATGACGTTCAGGATGACAGGATATGATAGGTGTATTTTTTTAATCCTTGTTCAGAATGAAACTGAAGTTCTTTGGGGCCTTTATCATTTACGCTGATAGATTTTACTCAGTCCTTATCGGTTGGTCAAAAAACTGTTGTAATTGCGACCTTCTTTTAATTTATTTCTACAGGTAGTGTGTTACTCAGCTGTTATCGGATTAGTAGCATTGAAACTAATATTTTTGTGGTCATTTAAAAAAAAAATTCCTTTAAATGTGTTCCTTCTTGATATCTCCTCCCCTTCTCTAATTCTCCACTATCCCATTAGGCCATCCACTTCTTTCAGTACAGGTTGGGTGAAGATAGATTTTATTTCATCTATTTAATGTTTTAAATTATTATGTCTGTCGAATTTAAGGATTTTAAATAAAAAAAATCCAATCAATTTATAAATTGCACAGTAAAATGTGAAATTTCTGGTTTGCAGGAACGAATGAATCGAGGTGTTGCCGATAAAAAGAAGGTAAGTGCTAAAATTTTCCGAAAAGCAATTTTTCACTGTTACAAAGGTTTGTTTCAAGCAAATGGCGGGGAAAAAGAGGTAAGTGCCTAGCTCAGAACTAGACCAAACTAGCTAGACACTTACCTCCTTTTCCACGCCATTAGCCTTAGAACAAAGCCTTGTATCAGTGAAAAAAATACTTTTCATAAATTTTGGCACTTACATCTTTTTCATCAACAATGCTTCAATTCAATTTATATTACTTCTTATGGGAAATATTCGTTCAGTATTCGTCGTTTTCGGTATTCGTAGGACCTTCTGGAACCTATTAACGACGAGTACCGAAGTACCACTGTATTTGATTCCTCCTGGTAGTATGTAATCAGTTGTATACCGAAAGGCTTGTCTAAATGAAACTGCAAATATTGCAGCCTAAATTTGATTTCTCAAGGTAATGTGTACTGAGATATCCCCCGATCAATCGCAAATAAACAGTGTTTTACGGCCTGCATTTTGTTACTCCATGAGGATGTAACCCATCTCTTATTTGGCTGGTTATAATAAAACTGCTGTTATTTTGGCCGTCTTTCAATGGAATTATTATTAATTTGGCCACCTTTTAACTACCCCATGTACTATGTGTTCAGGTGTTATTCGATTACTCACAATGAAACTGATTTTACTACGTATTTCTTTTGGTGTCTCAAGGTATTTGGTTTCTCAGTTGCTATTTAGATGGTTTCATTGAATCTGTTGTTTATGCAACTTTTGTTTGATTTGTTTAGACAGCGTGATACTCAGCTGTTATACGATCGGTCTCAATGATATTGTCGTTGACGTAACCTACATTTTATTTGGCCTGGTAGCGTAAACTTATTTGTTAAATGTCTGTCTAGTCTAAATGGAATTGCCAGTCATTGAAGTTTTGATTTGATTTCCCACAGGCAATGAATAGTCGGATATCATTGGCCTGCTTTTTCTTTTTTTTTCTCCTCCAGGTAGAGTGCTAAATCAGCTTTTATACGACTGGTTTTGATTCGCACAGGCGTACTTTGCTGTAGTGACAACGGGACTGCTGTTATATTGGCTACATATTTATTTACCCAGGTGGCGTATTTTCAGCTCAGTGAAACCGTTGTTATTACGTCCGTCTATAGGTTTCTGTATTGCGTTTCTCAGGTGTAATCTGATCGTTTTCAATAAAACCGTTGCTTTTGCGACCATCTTTTGGATTTCGCACGGTAAGGTGATTCTCAGTTATCCGACTGGTAACAAAAAAACTGCTGTTATCACGGCCTACACTTGATTCGGGAAATGTGTATGCAGTTGTTAATTGATAGGATGATCTAAATGAAACGGCGGGTCCGAGGTAGCCTAGTGGTGCAGCATCGGCTTTCGGAGCCGAGGGTGCCCGGTTCGAATCCCGACAAACGCCATTAAATACCTCCGTGTCTAGAACGTATATGGGCACCACACGTTAAATCCGTAGGCCGGAAAGTCCTTCTATAAGGTCAGAGAGGGGGGAGAGGGAAATGCCCGCCCTGGGGGGGGGGGGCTTTGTCAAAATTCAGATGGCAATTAGTGATGACGGACTCCGACCCTTGTGGTGCTTTTGTGAACCGGAGCCGCACTTCTCAGCCTGCAGAGCCTATATAGATGGACCTAGTCAGGAGCACATTCGGCCAAGGGGCATTAGCGATAACAACAACAAATTGCAGTTACTGCAGCCTTAATTTCATTTCTCCAGGTAGTGTGTACCTAAACGTCCTAGTAAAACTGCTATCCCGAACACTTGACCCTCTTGGCTCTTTAAGGAAATATCGTTTAAATTCCACTCCTTGCACATGAAACTACACTGGTGTAAGAAATTAAGAGAATTTGCAGACTTGGTTGATTATCTCTAGAACTACTGTACCGATTTTAATGAAATTTGATATGTACATACAATGATACAATACAAAACAAATAAGCATTCAATAATTGTAATACACACGCATTATCGTACGTAACACTCGTTGGAGTCGGAAGGTATGAAGCAGCGGTTGCAGAATAAACAAAAAAATGGGTTAATTGATGGTGTTATTTTGCAACAATCGGTTAATTTCAAATTGTAACAGTAAAAATGAGAAACCACCAACGTTTAGATGATGGAATGAGGTGGCGAAATGTGGGGAGGCTAGAAGCAGGCCAATCTCAAGTCCAAATTTGTAGAGAGTTCAACTTAACGCCCAGCGTCGTGTGTAACTTATGGAAACAGTTCCAGGATACCGGATTCATCGAGAGAAAGCCTGGGCAAGGTCGTCCAAGAACCACGACGGCCAGAGAAGATCGCCATTTGTCGATTATAGCGAGGCGTAACAGGAGTGCTACAGCTTCTCAGCTCTCTCGTGACATTGTATGCAGCCACAGGAACCCGTGTATCCAGGGTGACTGTTTCCAAAAGACTTCATGAGAGAGGCTTGTTTGCAAGAAAACCTGCTGTTTGCGTCCCGCTCACTTCTACGAACAGGAGAATCCGTTTATCATGGTGCAGAGAGCATAGAGATTGGAGTATGGATCAATGGGCGACCGTTCTCTTCACTGATGAGTCCCGGTTCAGTCTAAACACCGATTCTCGCCGTACGTTCATATGGAGAGAACCAGGGACCCGCTACCTACCCTCCAGTGTCCGCGAAATCGACCATTATGGCGGAGGAGGTTTAATGATCTGGGAAGGCATCATGTTGGATGGCCGCACACCTCTCCATGTCTTTGAAAGAGGCACTGTGACTGGTGTGAGGTATAGGGATGAGGTCTTGGAGCCCTATGTTCGCCTTTTCAGGGGTACAGTTGGCCCTGAGTTCATTTTAATGGACGATAACGCGAGGCCACATAGAGCTCTTCTGGTCGACGAATTTCTAGAGAGTGAGGATATTCGCCGGATGGATTGGCCAGCCAGATCTCCAGACCTTAACCCTATAGAGCATGTCTGGGACGCTCTGGGAGGGCAATTGCAACTCACACCCCCCCCCCCCCCTTCAAGAACCATCCAGGGAATGAAAACAGCGTTGCTGAACGAGTGGGACCAATTGCCACAGGAAATGATAAACTGCCTTATTTCAAGTATGAAATCACGCTGCCTATGAGACCTGTATATCTGTAAGAGGGGACCATACACCCTATTAACCCATCTATTAACCCATTTTTGTGTTTATTCTGCAACCGCTGTTTCATACCTTCCGACTCCAACGAGTGTTACGCACGATCATGCGTGTGTATTACAATTATTGAATGGTTATTTGTTTTGTATTGTATCAATGTATGTATATATCAAATTTCATTAAAATCGGTACAGTAGTTCTAAAGATAATCGACGAGGTCTGCAAATTCTCTTAATTTCTTACAACAGTGTATTTCAACAGCTTTATTTATCGGATATCCCGCAAGTGAGATTTTACTCCTTCAAAAGTCTAAAATGGGCCTGAAAGAGAAAATATTTGACTATATAGAAACTTTTTTTTTATTTCCAATGGCAAGGTAAAATACCAATACATATAAAAAGATAAAATGACAGTACAAAGATAAAAACATGTACATGAGATGGCGAAACTGAAAACGGGGTATAAGACCGAAGTCATTGCCTTAAAAGTTCTCTTGCTTCCCAATACCTTGAGAACACAGTGTGCCCGCGGAGGGCCCCACATCGAAGCAAGTGGTCCCCGCCCATCTCTTCTCCAGTATCACAAAGTGGACAAAAAGGCGTGGCGGAAAGGCCTATACGTTGTAGGTGAGCAGAGAGACAATCATGGCCCGTAGATAAACGGAAGGCCGCAACTGCATCACGTCTAGGTTTGTCGGGAATTGAAGATGGGTTTAACCTCCCCCAACTTTTTAAGCCTGTTCGAGTCTGAAGATCCCGCAATGAGTTAGTTTTACATAGATTTTTCAGGAACAGTTTTATTTTCCAAAAGGAAGTTGATGTATTTGGATATTGTAGTATATTCGCACTTTTTTTTTTTTGCAAGGGAATCTGCTTGTTCATTACCCCAGACACCACAATGAGCAGGCACCCAATGGAGAACGAATCGTTTTCCCCTCAAATTCAAACTTCTCAAAAGCTGTTGACATCGAGAAATCTCAGGTGTCAGGGGGAATTCAACAGAGCTAATTGATTGAATGGCTGCCTGTGAGACTCCATTTTCAAATTTGTGTTGAAGAGCCAGCAGCTGCTGTAAGGCTATGCTCACGGCAACCACTTCACCATCGAAGGCTGTACCAATGTAGCCTGCTGAGGCGTAGAAAGAAAAAAGGTCCGAAAAGACACCAGCCCCTACATTAAAATGGCAATTGAGATCCATCAGTAAAAATGTGCAGCCAAGTTTTAGGTGGATATCTAACCGCAATGGTCTCCATGGTAATAATATAGAAACTATAGACGGCGAAGTCCTCAAAGAGAACGGTCTTACACCATATTTTCAAAACTGACATGATAGATGTATTTCTACATAGAAGCTAATTGCTTTTATATTAAAGTATAATTTTTTTTCTGAAGGTTAGCCTTATTTTATTTATTTTTTTAGAACCATTCCTTGATATTAAAGAACTGTTTGCACTATCCCCATTTCATAAAAAGAAAATAAACTGTAAGAATGAATATATATATATATATATATATAGACGTGTGTGTGTTATGTAAAAACATATTCCCCAGTCCCTAGCGTTATAAAACTCACTTCCTAACTTAATTTGACTGATTAATTTCCAATTTTATTAACCCCTGTCAAATTATCCGTAATTTTTATATCTACCCTCAAGTGCGTTCCCTGCTAGAGCTAAAAATAACCGTGGAATATAGTTAGACTTCTAAACTGTAACCGAATCAGGCCATAAAAGCAAATACGAAAATTGATGGATTTGAATAAAAGCTGATCACAGGAGAGTTCATCTTAAAAAATCGGGATGTTATGTGGCTTATGGATGCTTTTCTGCATTTACCTCTACAGATAGACCTTGGGAGTTAGTTCCTTGTGGAGGGTTGAATTGAAGTCTTTTTCTCATACATTGGCGAAATAAAGATGTGTTAAATATATGACCTGTATGTTTTATTGAATTTAGACGACTTCCTGGCTGAAAGTAGTTTTAGTTCTCATACTGGTTTTTCTCTTTCAACTTTGTCTTATTTATTTTCTTTCAATAAAAGTGCAGCATTGAGCACCTTACTGGAAAGTAATTTGTTTTAATGTCCAATACTATAATGTTCTATGTTAATTTAATATAAGCTTTGGCTTATAAGCCTTTTATCTATTGTGTGGTCACTAACATATCTTGTTAATATATATCTTACTATTAACAGCTGAAGGTAAACAAATGTTAGTTTGTCAGTCAGCAGACACGGGGACGGGCTAATGTCGCGAACCTAGCATAGCAGGATATCGCGACTGGTACCGATATACGCGGACGGTCAAGACGCGTGCACTGATGCTATCCTTAACTTTCAAAACTTTAAACTTTTTTAATTACAGAAACACCTGACATTCCGGGTGGGCCAGCTCCTTTCCGTTTCGCAAATTTCCACTATTTTCATGCATGCAAAATTAAACTTTTCCGTCCTCTAATCGACAAATTTTTTATTTCCACGTGTTTTACAACTCTTCATTTTTAAGGATATACACATTTTTATAAGGTTAAACAAGTTTTTCATTGCAAACGAAGCTTTTTCCCCAAAGGAGTTTTCCGAATTTCACGAAATCGATAATTTTGATGGACAAATATTTCGGTTTTCTGCACCTATTAATGTCAGTTTTACGATTTATCGGCATTTGATAGATGTTCAGCTTCCAAAATATACCAAATACATTTAATAAAAAAAATGTTTTCACTCTAAAAAAGCGTACTTGCAAAACTCACTTCTGAAATTTCCCGCGCTGATCGCCATAGTATCTTAATGTAACTGAATGCCGAGTTCGTAATTGTTCGACTTGTTATTTCTCTCACTAATAATTCCAGCGAGTTTGTGAAATTTGTTTCTAATTAATGAGCAACTGATGAGGATTCTTCTGCCACCAATTTTGAATTCATCAAAACTGTCTTTGTATTTTTTAAGCATTTTTCCCCCATCAGATTTAATATTGCCACGTTTCACCGAAGTAACGGTGGCTCAGCGGTATCGCTCCTGACGTCTAATTCTAAGGTCCCAGGTTATAAAACAGCCGCCGTCGGGTGCAAGAACATCTTTTATTTTAATTTGCTCTACATGCGAGCTGTATGCAAATTTATCTATTATTTATTTCAGTTCCGGTTCATAGGTTTCTGGAAAAATCCTCACACTTCCGGTGGGAATCTCGGGAACGTTCCTGAGATGTATTTTAGGTGATGTTCCCCGCAATCTGGTCAATAAAATCTGTTCTGATCTACACTTCGTGTCATATCCGTATTCCCCGAAATCATCGTGACAATATTTTCATTCGGCCATGTTGCCAAAAGGAAAAATTATTAGTTGAGAACGAGTCATTTAATAATTGAAATCCAGAAATAAATTTGAAGTATCAGAAATAATTTTAGTTTAGGAAAAGAGAGGTTAAAACCTTTAGAATTTTTTTCTAATTGAATGAGCTTTTTTGTTTAAAATGCAAAATTTGAAAAACGGAAATTTTAAATAATTATTATTATTATTTTAAATCTAATATATTTTTAAGGGATTAAACAGTTTTTAATCTTTAAGATATAAGCTAGCCGATGTGTGATATATATATATATATATATATATATATATATATATATATATATATATATATATATATATATATTTTAAATTTATATTTAGTGCGGAAATTTTAAATAATTATTATTATTTTTTTAAATCTAATATATTTTTAAAAGTGATTAAACAGTTTTTAATCTTTAAGATATAAAACCATTTCCTTTTAAATAAAAAATGCAACACATCGGGTTGCCACTCAGCTAGTATATATATTTATATATATATGTGTGTGTGTGTGTGTGTAAGTAAGTAAGTAAGTAAGAATAAGATCTAATAATTATTACTTTTAATGACTCGTCCCTCAGTTTGAGTACGACCCCCGACGAATCAGAATCAGGAATTGTAGGGTAACCGGTTTTTTCGTCGAATGTCCTTCTGGAAAAGTTTAGTTATTCCGGGTTGGCAATAGTTGGAGATGAGCGTTTTCAGATTTGTGTTTTCCTTTATTTGGTGTGTGATCGCGACACGTGCTGTTCGCTAAGCTAGAATGTTTCTCTCGAAGTTAATGGAATTAATAAATATATTAAATTATAATGAGTTGATTGCCGTCTTGAATCTAATCATGATATATATATATATAAAGAGCTCGTCTGTTTGTTTGTCCGCTATAGAATCATAGACTGTTTCACCCACCGGGACCAAATTCGGCACAGTTAATGTATAAGACCCGAGAAACTTAACGCAACAAAAACGAAATTTGGGGCTCAATTAGCTTTTTTAAATGAATTTTTTAAGGATTTTTTGTGCCCCTAAGAGGTGCGCGTACCCCCTGTGGATACAGACCCTTCACCACATCCAGCTGCGTTAAGAGGATTCGTTTGGGTGTGACGGGGAGGGGGTCAAATTCCAATGCGCGGGGAAGAGGGTTGGGAATGACTTTTGGCCCTGGCTCCCCAGATAAACACAACTTTCTTGGCTCTGCTTTGTGAAATCCAGATATTCTTTGTGATAATCCATAATGTAACTATGCATCTGCTAATCACGTAAATATTGGATCAATGTCGATCATATGTGACAGCTGTGGTGCTAAAAAGTGGTCTAGAGAATCACTAGAAATGTGTTGCAGTAATGGGAAAGTACAATTGCCCGCAATTCCAGAACCACCCGGGCCTTTGAGAACATTACTCACAGGTAATACATCTGATTCAAAACGTTTCTTACAAAACATAAAAGCTTAAGGAAAATAGGCTTCATGGTGAATCTCTCCTTACTTTGATTAAATAAAGGGGATAACGCATCTTGCACTTTACCTCTTGGGTGATGTGGAAAAAAGTGCGTTTTTAAGGGAGATATAAATAATAAAGGCAAATGTAAATTATAAAACTTATTTCTAATTAAACAGTGGATCAAACAAATCTAATTAAATCTAATTAAACAGTATCTAACAAATATAATTAAGCAGTAAACTTATTCAATCCAAACGTGCGAATCACGCAACACGGTGTTATTAATTCTCAATGAAATCAGACGAAGGTCCGCAGGCTCAAAGTTTCTTTCTTTCTTATTGTTTGTATATCATTTCAGTAGAAACGCGTTAAGCGCATTCTGTCTGGCCAGATGGACATGAAGAGCGGGGGTGCAGCCCAGTATTTTTTTGATGGAATGCATGAAACATTTTATATCTATATATCTACCCGGGCAACGCCGGGCAATAATGCTAGTATATATATATATATATATATATATATATATATATATATATATATATATATATATATATATTTCTATCCAAAAACATAATTGGTTGTTTTTGTTTTAATGAATAGTTTGTTCTGTTGCATTAAATATGTTAAACATAACAATAAGATGAAATAGAAAAAATAATTACTAAAAATAAAAATAAAAATCATAAGTAAAAATAAAAATAATAATAAAAATAACTATTAGTAATAATAATAAAAAACTAAATTATTAAGGGTATAATAGTCCTAAAATACGGTAACCTAAGTAAGTCTGTAACTGAGAATCCACTACCTCCATGGTTGCAAGTTTTGTGACGTCAGTCATCTTGCGGTTACAAGTTTTTAACTTCCACTCTGTCTAGCGCCAGGCTTGGTGTTCTTTGGTTAAGTACTATTATTCAATCTTTATTCAATTATTAATCAATTATTCTGTTTTTCATGGATTGTACGGTGTCTGAGTGTGTTTATTGTATAGATCATACGCATCGGAAACAATCCATTGGTTTTTAGACAGCATTGACACCGCTGATGAAGAAATGCTGTCTAAAACCTCTTTCATACTTTTCTTTTCATGTTATTTGTTCCTGGCTGCAAGTAGCTTTAGAGCTATTACTGGTTTTCTCTATCATCTTTTTCTTAATATATATATATATATATATATATATATATATATATATATATATATATATATATATATATATATATATATATATATATATATATATATATATATATATATATATATATATATATATATATATATATATATATGGTGTCAGAACGAAGCAGCGGGTCGTAGTGCCCAGCAGCGCCACCCCGTAGACCAACAACAACGAGAAGAGAGACGAGGGAAGTTCCAATGTTACAGTAGGCAGGGGAAGTTTTGAGACGGTAGACGGGACAGACGGCCCAGGCGAGCAGAGCGTTTTCAGGCTAGACTGGGCCGACGGCTCAGCCTGAGGTAGAAGGGAACAGGAAGAGAAAAGTCTGTACGGGACACAAGGGCCGGTGGCAGGAGAGCTCCAGTGATATAAAGAGAAAAAGTAATGTGTAATGATAGTTTTTATGAAGCTGCTGTAGTGTAATCTGGTAGAGACGGCACCTAATCGTGTGTTAATTGTAAATAAACGTTAAGTTTTTTTAACTATGGTGTCTAGTTGATAGGCCATCCTCAACATCACCATTTTTAACAACGGAGAAACCATATATATAATGTGCGTGTGTGTGACTGAACAATTGCTTGTCAGCTCATAAGCATCAGAGAGACATTATATGCTCTTCAATCAAAACAAAGGACTTATCATTTTCTTTCACCGGTTCTGAAACTTTCCAGCCGACACAAAGCAAAATGGTTTAAAATAAACTTTAATTAAATTTTGATTCCGTATTTTTAGAAGATTAATGAGAGGCAGAACTTTTGTTCAGGGAGAAATAAAAAGGAAACAACAACAAAAAAATATTAAATTGTTGAAGATGCCAAATTCTTTCGCACGAAAGTATTTAATATGGGAGAGTTTTTAAATTTTAATTAACAGCCTGACATTCATAAGAATGTCGCGTTTACCTCGCCCAAACGATGAAATATAATTTCGCCGGAGAATGCATCTCACGAACAAAACGTCAGTCAATTATTTATGCTGATTTCTTCTTTTTTTTAACAATTAATAAAGCACACATGGAAAGGAATACGGAAAATTGACTCAGGAAAAATAACTGCCTTTCGAATGAAAGGTTTTTAATTATGTCTGGCAGCACGTGTCGCCAGTTCTTTTCACCTGGCGCCAAAAATGTTTGATTTCGGTCACAAATCTCGCAATCATTCACAGATGGCGCTCTCTTTGGCAAGCGCGAGAGAGACTTCATGAAAGAAAGCTGAAATAATCGTCTGTCATAATTTCAATTAAAGAACATCGTTTGTGCTGAATATTTTTTCGTCGCTGTAATTCTTTTGCAGGCAGACTACAGAATTGGCTTCTCTATCTATAAAACTCGGTATAGTTATTTATCTTTTTAGTTTTGACATCTGGTTAAAGATAATGCAAACTTCCGTAATTCAAAGTTCGGATGTAAAAATTTCATGATTTTTGAAGAATATGATTGTCTTTGAAAGCGAAATTAATTCATTCTTGCAGATGAAAGAAAGATATAACGCTGATGACTTCGTAAAAAGATAGCTTAAAGTACCCTGATATAGACTGCTCTTCTGTGAATTTTTATAGAATTGTTGTGGGATCTAATTAGACTACTTGTTTAGTCGTGAGTACATTTTTTGAAATTTTTGAATACAAATCAGAAGTCTGTTCATGAATTAAAAAAAAATTCTATAACTGTCATATCTACTTTTCTGAGTTATAAACTTACTTTACCAACAAGTTTATGCATTTCAAAGAAAACTGGTGCTATTCATGAAATGATTTAAAATTCTTCAGTCATATACCAGTTACAACGGATTTTTTTCAGGCATATTTTAATTTTGCCATGCTACGAAAATAATTTTGAAAAATGTGATTGGGCCTTTAATCTAAAATACTGTCTTAGATTAGGTGGTATAGATTTCGAAAAAGACTGAAGTTCATTAGGGAACTACATATGTTATCGAATTCCCATACGAACAGAATTCTATTACGCATGTTTAGTTACCGTTCTGTTGTTTTGATGGCTAGGATTAAAAGTGCCCTTCTGTTAAGATCATAAAAAGAACTTATTATATTTATAAAGAATTAATTTACTATAGTTTTTCGCAAAACTTTTTATTAAATTCTTCAGCCTGTTCTTTGAATAATTTGATGTTTCGATCTTGTCTTTCCAGAGATATTTTATAAGGATTACAATTATAGTCTTTTGGGATTTTAGAAGGTCCATGGACCATTAATTGAATATTTATTAATTACGGGTGTTTTGGGAGTGATATAAGTCGTTCTTACAAGAGATAGACGTCTCTCTTCGCCCAGTTCAATCGGTATAGCCATTGTGCAGTAATGGAAGAACAAAAAATGACCGCAAAAACTCTATCTTAAAATGGATAAACTTGCACTTACCCTGAAACGCAAAATACACAGTTTTCACTGTTTGCATATGGGCCTGTTCACATAGGAGTCCGTTGCGTTGCGTTAAGGAAAAGATGACGTTGAGACGAAAATAAACCAATCATAGGCATTAAAAATTTCATTGCTAATCGTTTGGAGGCATATGATTGGTTTATTTTTGTCTAAACGTCATCTTTTCCTTAACGCAACGCAACGGACTCCTATGTGAACAGGCCCTAAAACTTGAAAACGATTAAAAACACAATATCATGTATCAGACACTACATGGTATTTCGAAACTATGCTTTCCTTCACAAAGGGCGTAACCTGAAGGCAACGCGTAGTTCAGCTGTACAAACTCAAGGCCCGTTCACAAAGCACAGAGCATTGCGCTGCTATACTCCGTTGGCTCCGATTGTCGACATATTTATTTCATTGGCTGTATATGACGTCATCAACTAGAAATCTGGACTAATACTGGTTTAGAGAAAGAATAGATCTAAGTCACGTCGACTGACGATACACCATTCCCACGTGGAAGTTTCAAAGCAAAACTGTTGGGGACTACTGTCTGAAAATCATTTTACCGAATAAGCCATGTACATGTATTAAGTTAAGGTAAGGTAATGGGTTTTAGTAGTACCTAGCGAGATGAAACATACCCCACTCTAACCTCCGTTCGAAAAGAATAAAATCGGAACTCGAAATTTCGAAGTTAAATATGGCAGATACAAACTAGAATTTTGTAGGTGAATGGCAAATTCCAATCGAAATGCCGCCGCAGATGATATATCCCCCTTCTAAGCCGGGGGAAACCTATCGTATTGCTATCAGCTCAAGAAATGACAGCGTTACCTTGCCTTAATCTATGAGATATATAAATTATGGTGTGAACAATTTTGTCGGCATAGAAATGGAATGAGGGAGAGGGAGCTTAATTACGCCGTCATGTTACCATGTACAGCTGGACAAAAATGCAATATCACATTTCAGCTACCACTGTCATGTAGAACAGCAGATTCAGATTTCATCTTCTGATGTCCATAGGACCATTGGACCACAGGAACAAGTGTTTAACTGCGTTCCCTAGGCCATCGCCTTCTAACGCAGATATTTCATGATATTTCAACGGAGAGCGAATGTTTCAACGAAATGAGAAATGGAGTGTTCTTATTGGACGTCTTCTGGATCTTCAAAGTGCAATACTAAGTGAAGCAGCGTTTCTTTCGGTCAGAACTTTGGAGGACGAAATGGAGTTTTCTTATTGGACGTCTCCAGGATCTTCGCAATGCTTCACTAAAAGTGAAGCAGCGTTTGTTTCGGTCAGTACTTTGGAGGGTGAAATCATTGGCTGTCTGTAAGCTGGATTTCAATTAGCAAGTAGAAAAATGAGGAAGAAAAGTGATTGGATAGAGAGATGAGGTTCAGAATCCGTGAATTCAAACACTAAGAAATGGAGCATTTCCAAGTGGATTTGCTCCGAAACTGTAAAAATGCGAGAAGTTTAAGGATAGTAAATTAGATTTTTTATTTTATTTTATAAAATTTTTAATTGTTTTTATTTAAATGACGAAGACAAACAAAAACATTTAAGACGAAAGACTCAGGATGGTACGAGGCCTTTTCCTGTTAGCGGGGTCTGCGTGGTCATAGTCAGCTAGATTTTTTAAAAGATCACTGTCTAATGAGTTATGAAAGTTGATAGCTTGATTTTTGACGTAATTTCGAATTGTAGGGATATCTAACTCCCTGTAAATATCAGTATTTCTGAAATATCAAGCTGCGTTAACGATTTGCCTAATGGTGCTGCTCTGAGAAGATACTAGTTTTTTAATGGGGGAATCCGCACAGTATGACCAAGCTGGCCTTCCATAAGTTAAAATAGGACGAAGATAGGAGTTATAAATGAGCATTTAATTAGCTATGCTTAATTTGCTGTTCCGTGCAATTAATGGGTAAATTAGTCTTCTGGCTGCTCGGAACTTGTCCCTGACATGGAGGATATGGAATTTCCAAGTGACATTTTTGTCTAAAACGACTTCTAGGTATTTAATGGCTTGAGACCAGTGAATTTTAGAATTTCCGATTTGAATTTGGTGACTGTTGTATGATTTTTTACGTTTAGAGGTGAGCATGACAGCAACGCATTTTTCAGAGTTAATTTTAATTTTCCATTTGTCGAGCTAATTTTGAATGGATGATATGTGGGTATAGATGTATTTAACGGCATATTTCAAGTTTTTATTGGTAGCATATAGGGCTGTATCATCTGCGAAAATTGCTAGATTAGTGTTGGTATTTTGGGGGACATCGTTAATAAAACGTTAAACAGAATTGGAGAGATAACGCTGCCCTGAGGAACTTCAGAGAGTATATTAAATTTGCTAGAAAGTTTCTTCTGATGTCGATGCTTGACATGCATTTTTATACACAGCATAAAATTACAGTTACAGTTAACATATCAGTAAATCTGCATACATAAGTAAAGCTAATACATAAAAAAATCCGAAATACCAATATCAACAAAAACCTTCGATTAAAATGCGATCTCGCAGATAAAAACAGAATTTGCATACTTTTAATCAGATGAATAATTCGAATTTACAGTTTTATTTAACCATTTTCTGAGCAAGTTAGAAATTTAGAAATCCTTCACACAAGGAAAATAATCCCGCCAAACACAATCTGCGCATAGGTACTGCGCATATTGCGATACCTCCGTGAACATGATCTATTAACATAAATGTCGACTGTACGAGTAGTAAATCGACAAAATGTCAGCAATACTTGTACATAAATAAAAGTATTACTGTAAATATTTTAAAATATATTCTATATTTCTTAAGTTATGTTTATTTTGTGTTAAATATAATTTGTATAATGTCATTTAGCGTTAGATTTCAGTATGTTAGCCATTGGTGATATATTCGGAATTTTGGCAAACTTGGAGGCAAGTGTGGTGAGATTGGTGACAAAATTGGTAGATTTTGGCGACATCTTGAATGTTTGAAGAACCAATCAGAATTTCACCTAGACGGCGTGGTTTTCGAGATCTGGAAGTTTCCATTTCTAGAACAACTGAGAATATTGCCAAGAGTATATAAGGATGCACAACTCGGGTCCTAAAGTTTAATTTTAGTTTCATTCATTTCTCAGTTGGAGCTCGGTGGGAATTGTAGGTCAATATTGTGTCTGTGTGTGTTAGTGTCAAATCTGAAGTCTTTTGTTGAACTTCGCTATAGTCGCTTCGCTAAGTGACTAGTATTTGTCATCTGCTTTGGACATGAATTCGAGTTGCTGTTGTCTGGAGTTGCCATTCTCAAATATCGAGGAACGGAAAACGCAACTGTATGTTAGTAGTTAAAAATAGTGATAACTACGTTTTGCTTTAAGGGGACAAGGAAATTTCATTCTCGAAATTTTGAATTTCCAATTTTTAACTCTATGTAGAAAATGAGAATAATTTTCATTATTTTTTACTACACTGAAGACCCTTAGAATCAAAATTGGGAGTTTATGGCAGAATTCCGCCTGCTTGTCAAAAAATTTTTCAAAAATGCTAGCATTTTTCAAAATGATCCATTTGCATTCCACAACATTTAAAAACCTTAATTTTTTTTAATATAAGTTTACCGTACATATATAAACACAATTGTGCACTAATTTTTTGTATGAATCTAAAGCCATGAATATTTTTTTTTTATCTGCCTGTAATTTTTTTATGTTTTTGCTTTATTTCATGGTTTAAATATATAAAAATATTTGTGGTTTCAAAGCCTTTTGCACAGTTTTATGGCAAACTTTTCCATTAACAATCCTGACAAATTTCAAAAAAATTGGGAGAAAATGAATGCGCGTGGATCATTTTGAAAAATTGTAGCATTTTTGAAGAATATTTTGAAAAATAGGTCTTATTCTTTCAAAAAATACTTATTCTTGAATTTCAAGTGTCTTCAATGTAGTAAAAGAGAATTACTAAGAATCCTCATTTTGTATTTAGAGTAAAATCTTGAACATTTTTTTAAAAAATTGCCTTTGAACATATACTCAGGTTTCCGGTATCACTTTACTTTTCTAACTGGTGCAGAATGAAAATCAAAAAGGTTTTGAAAAGAGAAAAGATTGAATTACATGATTCTTGCAAAAAATAAAATTGACCAAAATAGTCAAAAAATGTCATTTTCAACATAGGCAGTCAGTCACCTTATATATATCACTTATAGTTTAAAACAAAAACTTGCATGCAATGCATTCATTATTGATAAAACATTTATTTTAATTTTTTTTACATAAAGTAATTTCTAGTAATCTCCCAACAATTCTGTTTTTGTTTTCTAATAGATAAAGCTTTGTGCATTTCACCCTAAAAAATTGGTTTAAATCAATTACAAATTAACTGTTTGACAGCACATGAAGCTTAGTACAGTCGAACCCCGTTATAACGAACTCCAAGGGACCGAAGATTTTGTTCGCTATATCCGAATCATTAAGAAAAATGTTAGAGTTCACAAAATGTATAACTCATTAGTTGCTATGTATATTCAATAATGATGTACTTGAAGAATGATAAAATCTATTCAATATAATCATTAATGAATTAAATTGACTAGAATCGATTACATTAAACTGACACAATACTAATTAAATTAACTAAAAATGAAGGCAAATGGAAATAAATTCATTTTACCTTCAATTGTTGATCAGTGTTTTGATACAGAAATAATCGGTAATCTTCTGCTGACGTGATGACGATTTCAAAAACATTTTATGAATTTCTTTGTCCAATACATCAAATACTCCAGCACTCTTTCTTCCACTGTTTGTGTTGACAAATTGCTCGCCACAATCTGAGAATGATGAAATTTTGTGCTTTTCTATCCACATCGTGATAGGTAAATATTCATCATATTCTTCAACATTCTTTGCTTCTTCAACATTCGTTGTATCTTCAACATTCTTAAAAAGTTTAAAAATTAAAAAAAATTAAAAATTCAGTTGTCGACTGAAAAATATGTTCGTTATAGCCGATTCTTAAGGTTTCGGAGGTTCGCTATAAAACGATAAATTAGCATTAAAGGCAATAGGAAAACGGCGGGACCAAAATTTACGTTCGTTATATCCGGGACTTCGTTATATACCAGGTTCGCTATAACCGGGTTCAACTGTAGTAAAATCAGTGCATTTTTGCGAGTGCAAAGGTGATCTCTCCCCTTAAAAATGATTTTCAATCCAAGCCGTCAGTTCTCCCAACGTTAATCGAGTTACGAACAACGTTTAACTCGTCTTCCACCTCCCAAAAATCGAAAACAAGTCTTAATTCCGCGTCTTGTTAACTGTAAAACCGAAATTAACTGCCGCCAATTATTTTTATCGCCTGCCCCCTCCCAACCCCTGACGATTTTGTCAACACTAACTGAACTCTACGAAATTAACTCTGAAAAATCTCCCGGCATGAAAGTGCCATTTTTCCCGCGCCAGCGGATCCTAAATTAAAACCCAGGAGCGCCATCTTTCATGACGTAATCCGCGCAGTTCCGAAGAAAACGTTCGAAATTCCTCACTTGGTGTGATTGATTTCACTTTAATGCCCCGCGACTATAATTATTATTATGACTAGTAGAACTGCGCTTGTTGCTGGCTGTAAAATTTAATTAAAATTCGGATATCCGAGGAAAATCGGAAATGGAAGGTGCAGTCGTGGGAGGGGGGGGGGGGGGGCAAAGGAAGATAATTCATTCTCCTAGGGATTGGATTCCGAATATTCGAATGTCGTGTTAGGGTTAACGCGAATGCGTCAGTACCTTGCAACTTTGCATGATAAATGCTTCCACAATGTTTGTGGTTCGTATTTTAGACATAGGTAAACATTTGACTAAGAAATATTGCTTTTTGGGTTTGAAATTAAATGAAGTTTTTAATTGCTTTGTTTTGACAAATTCTCAATTACTGGTTTTAACGTAGGATTACGTTCCTCCATAATGGTCCTCCGGAAAGCAAAATTTAATATGTCCTGCGTCGCGAGTTATAATTTTGGCACTGCGCCAAACCCAGTCTGTATCGCTTGGGCAAGCAGTAAACAGTTAAACAGAAAATTACTAAAATGCGTCAAAATTTTGACATACATGAATATAAAAATACGTACATATGTATAGATACATATATATACATAACACATACTTACATATATACATACAACAGAGGTAAGCAACGATAAGTAATGCTACGTTAATAACCCGCGGTAGTTTCGTTAGAAGAGACTACCTGAATTTGTTTTTTAACGTGAGGTTACGTTCCTCCATAACGGTGCTGCGGAAAGGAAAATTTCAGACGCTAAAACCGTCCGTTCATCCGTCCTCGCGAGTTATAATTTTGGCAGCGCGCCGAACCCTGTCTATCGCTTGGACAAGCAGTAAAAATTCAAAGAAAAAATTCCCAAGATTCTGAAAAATTTTGACATGCATATATGTATGAAATGTCCGGAATAGTAGTCATCTCCTGAAAATACTGCAATCGAGGCCGTAACAAAAAGATTCCAAATCATAAAGAATAACTGAAGTTTATTGACGAAACACAGCGGCACATTTTAATCACTTCGAGTCAGCCCAGCGTCTAAATCGTTTCGCGCGAAAATAGAATTAGGTCAGAGAGAGGTTGCCAGAATTGGCGGAGAAAGTTAGTATGGAAAGGCTAAGCTCCTCGCCAAAAAGTCGGAAAGGTTACCAGATGAGAAAGGAAGTTTCAGAAAGGGCGGTTATAGGTTATTAATAATATTATCACATGTATATGTATATACACATACGTACATATATATAGATACTGTCCGACCACGGAAGCAAGGTCCCTGGAAGCTGCTACGCATGCGCTAGAAAAGCTAGTCTACTTAGAAAATAGGGGAAAACGTCATATTTTCGGATGTGTTTGTTTATGAAATACGGAATGTATTTCAGACTGCTTTTTGTCTGCAATTTTAAAGTTATTTTTTAAAACTTTATTTTTGATCGAATATGTGAATAATAATTTGAAAATAATAAAAAGAAAGAAGCAAATCTATTTAAAAAATAGGAGTGTTATAGGAGTGGATATTTTCGGATTACATCAAAATCAAAATTATCTAAAGCTACGTTTTCGGTGGTTCTTTTTTTCTGACGTTTCCTCGGAGATTCAAATTTTGGAGTTTCTTCACCCTTTGCTTATCTGCGTATTCTTTTTACTCTGGACATTGATATCCCGGTCATTTCACTAGCTCTCTTTAGAGATTGCGAAAGTGGAACAAAAACATTTCCTTCTGGTGCTTCTTTCTCACACAATTTAATTACATTGTGTATTATACGTTTACAATCACTACGGAACGGCTTATTCCGAGCAGTTGTGTTGGGTAAAGGATCCATTAATTTTAATATAATAATCAAAATAACAGACGAGGTAAAAACAAGCAAGCGCAGTTAGTAACCGATTCTAAAGAATGTCGAGAGAATACGAGACTTTTCCCCCTCCTTCCTCAGCAGCCTTACCTACAGCGTGAATAGAATCGTCTTGGCACTATGCCAACCGTGGTTCTTCGTACTGTGGTCGGAAAGTACATATATACATAACACATACATACATACAAAAGAGGTGAGCAACGATAAGTAATCCTACGTTAATAACCCGCAGTAGTTTCATTAGAAGAGACTACCTGAAACATATTTTTATACATTTTTGTTTAAATTGCTTTTTTTTAGTATTTAGTTAGCATTTAGTTGTTTACTGTTAGAATAAGAGAGGCAATTGTGTGGGGTCTGGTACCTTTTAAAGACCAATAGACTCGACAAACATATTCTTATTTTAAACCATCAGTAGTTCGAAAATAATTTATTCAGAAATATGAAAATTTTGAGGGGAGTTAAACATTTTTCCTTCTTTATAAAATTGAGGAAAAACATTGAGGAAAAACATTTCACTGTTTTTTTTTATTGCTATGTTATTGCGCACATGATATCACCAGAACAGTTGCCTAGAATGCCATGAAATTTTATACACGGGCAATATAAACATGCATCGATAAAATGACCAACTATTATGTCTTACCTACCATAAAAATTCTAATCTATATATATAAAATATTTCCGTAACTGACTGACTCACTGACTGACTGACTGACATACAACGCACAGACCAAACCGCTGGACCTAAAGGACTGAAATTTTGCATGGTGATTCTTTTTATAGTGTAGGGGTGCACTAACAAAGATTTTTGAAAAAATGTTCTTGGATTTTTTTAAGATTAAATTTTTAAGCTTTTTTGCAACTTTTTTTAAGTTTGCACTTAAAATAATAATTTGAGGATTATGAAATATATATCACTAGAAAGATCATAAAATTTCGCTATAAAATGAAATCTTTTTCGAATATTTACCTCCATTTTCTGATTTTTGGGGAACTTTTAAGATTAAATTTTAGAATTTAATTTATTAAATGCTGATCACGTGATTTCTTTTTCTGGCACTTTAAATAAATTTATCGTCACGTCCATAACAATGAAATAGACGAAAAAATATTTTTTTTCCTTGCCAATGCGGCAGACGATTGGACATTATCCAAAAAAATTTTTAAATACAGTAAAAGATATGTTCCTCAAACTGTACTATATTAACTGTACTCTATTCTTTAGTATGTCCTATTACATTTAATTTGAATATTTTATTCTACATTCTTTTGTCTTTAAAAATATCTCTTACTATTTTTTTTACAAATATATTTTCTTCTTTTTTTTTCTACGATATTTCTACACTCCGAATGGCAACTGCTGCAACTACCAGAGTTTAACAGTAGCGGCCAACCGCGTGTGTGTAGTGGCTCGACGATAGCACGTAATTTGGTATAATTTAATAGCTGTATTTTACTCGTGAATAATTTTAATTTATTCACGAGATAATTTTAATTTATTCATTTGTTCCATCGGTTTTTCTAAATGTATGTAAGAGGTCAAAATTTTGCCAAAATATGTTTAGACCTATCAAATCCAGTAATTTAGTCATGGACAGTTGTAAGTTTATCTAAGTCCTTTCTTTTGATTGTGTCACTGTAGTATCTCCTACTTCTGAAATACTCAACTGTGTATATCAAGAAGTTTTAGGAATATCATAGTAAAATATTATTAATTGCATTATAATACCTTAATAGTAAGTAATAGTTAATTTTCTACATTTTTTTTAGTACTTTCTGAATTTTTACTCCATTGTATAAGTGAAGAAATTTTCCCAACAATTTTTTATTTTATAGGATTAAGTGTAGATACCTGAATTGTGAACAATAGTACATACAGAGTGTGATGTAATCTACACTATATTTTAGTACTTACTGAATTTTTACTCCTACAACAGAGCTACAACAGAGATAGACACGGACTAACAAAAAAATTATACATCACATGTATTTATAAACTTATACAGGATCCCCAAAAGAACCAATAGTAGCTTTTAATGAGACATCCAATAGAAATCTTTGATACGAGAACAAATCGGAGGGAAGGGCAAGAACTGAGAACAGAGGATGTCGTCTGCGATTACATTACTAACATTTACTCAAAACATATCACCGTATTGCGAGTTTGCGACAGTTCTAAAATAAAACCCTAATATAATGTTATTAAAACAAGATTGCAAGTAGATGTATATATTTCTAAACATTTGTAAATGTTCTTTAGTTCTCCTTAATTCATGTTTATTTTGTGTTAAATATCGTTTATTTAGTGTCAATGAGCGTTAAGTTTCAACATGTAACCCTTTTAGCGATATTTTCGAGAATTTTGGCGACAAATTTGGCGAGATTTTCGGTGCTATGAGAGCCAAACAAATTTCACCTAGGTAGCGCGGTTGTCGAGTTCTGAAATTTTCTGTTTCTAAAGAAACAGTCGAGAATGTCGCCAAGGGTATATAAGCATGCCGATCTCAGCTCAAGGAGTTTTTAATGCATTCATTTCTTAATTGAACTTGTGGGTGAACTGTATGCCTGTTATTGTGCTTATCTGTGTATTGTGTAAAATTTGAAGTTTATTGCTTAACTTCGCTGTAGTCCCAGGTGACTGTTTTTAAAATTTTTGACCTATTTAAGACTATATAGAAACTATATTTGTGTTGCTGTTATCTCAAATCGTCCTTCACAAATATTGTCTAAAGGAATGCTACACTATTTAATAGATTTATAGGAATTGTAGCGAGAAATCATTCAAACGATGACGACACTAATAGAGTAATATTATGTATCTAGATAATGCCAAAATATATAACAATCATGACTTCACAACATTTACGTTTAGAATGAGACTCTATGTTTAGATTTCCTTCGGACGAATGATTGAGTTTTCGCGAAGTAAAATCACACCATTTATGCTGAAAATGCCTCTTTAGAAGAAAAAGGTTAGTATACTGGCCAAAATTTTGTAACGAAATAATGCGGTAGTATTTTTTCCATTGCAGCAATTCTAAAAAATTTTAATATTTTCTTGTTTTATGATTTTGAAGACCACAAAATCCAATATGACGTCATTTTTGTTGCCTGAAACATGAAAAAAGAAAACTTAATTATAAAAGCTTACCATTTATTAAATTGTAAGTTAATACTGGCTAAAATTCCATAGCAAAATAATGCGGTAATACTTCTTCTATGGCGGCAACTTTAAAAAATTGTAATATTTTCTTGTTTTATATTGTTGAAAGCCTCAAAATCCAGTTGAATTGGCCAAAGACTGGCAAAATGTAGATACTGGCTAAAATTCCATAGCGAAATAATGGGCTAGTATTTTTTCTTTGGCAACAACTTTAAAAAATTGTAAAATTTTCTTATTTTGAAAACCACAAAATCCAGTATGACGTCGTTTTCATTGCCTCAAACATGAAAAAAGAGAACTAAATTTTAAAAGCTTACCATTTATTAAAGTGATTTATTCAAGCAATTAAAAGTTAAAAACTAAGTTAATACTAGTCAAAATTCCTTAGCGAAATAATGTGGTAGTATTTTTTTTCCTTGGCGACGACTTTAAAAATTGTAATATTTTCTTGTTTTGTATTGTTGAAAGCCCCAAAATCCAGTTGAACTGGCCAAAGACTGGTAAAAAGTTGATACTGGCCAAAATTCCATAGCGAAATAATGCGGTAGTATTTTTTCCTTGGCGACAACTTTAAAAAAAATTAACATTTTCTTGTTTTATGATTTTGAAAATCACAAAATCCAGTATGACGTCATTTTCGTTGCCTGAAACATGAAAAAAGAAAACTTAATTATAAAAGCTTACCATTTATTAAAGTGATTTATTCACTCAATTAAAAGTTGCATTCTCATTTAATACTGGTCAAAATTCCATAACGAAATAATGTGGTAGCATTTTTTCCTTGGCGACAACTTTAAAAAATTGTAATATTTTCTTGTTTTACAATTTTGAACACCACAAAATTCAATATGACGTCATTTTCGTTGTCTTAAACGTAAAAGAAGAAAATATAATTATGAAAGATTATCATTTATTAAAGTGATTTATTCACCCAATTAAAAGTTGAAACCATTAAAAGGCCATTTGATCGTTAAAGTTAAATAACAAAAAAAAAAAAAAAAAATTCAAAACAAACTAGGGCCCAAAACTATCTTGCTCCATTTATCGAAATTTCGTCGTTTATTTATGTTATATTAAATATAAATAATAATAAATCTTAAGAACTGTAAATAATAGTATTATATTGAGGCAGCTTCGAGGTGCAAATATTTAGATTTCTGACTTATATTTATAGCCGTTTGGCGAGTTCGTACCTAGTAAAAAAACTTATAATAAAATACCATTATTAGTTCTTTCGTAGGTCAAGATGATTTGATGGGATTATATTCCATTAATAATAACGCAATTATCCATAGTAATGATTAATATAATGGATTAGCAGTAAATATAGTCTGATGAATGATACTAACAACTGCAATAACTATGATAAATATTAGTTAGCTCAAAAAATGGGGAAAATTGTTTTTTTCAGTCTGAATATATCTGCTTGAGTTTGCACGAACTGGGAAAAAATTAAATATTTCGCAATCCAAAGCTTGTACAAGGTTGTATAATGGTATCGTTGAGTTGATAATAGCAGTGTAATACTTAAATAGTCAATATAAATAACAGAAAACTATTAAAAAAATTGACTCGGAATTTTAAATGCGTACCAAAGTGTGGTTGGTTCAATTTGTTTTCTCGTCCTCTGTTAAATGTCGCCAAAACATGGCTGTATTGCATGAGTTTATTTTCCCCAAACGTCGCCAAGACATTACAAAATTACATGCTTTATTGGAAATTTTGGCGAACTTGAAAAAAGGAGATATGCAAATCCGTCAAAATCTGTCAAAGAAATAACAGCCTTAAAACAAAAAAACCTTTGAAAAATCGGCTCTTCATTTCAAATAAGCACCTACGTGTTATTGATTAAATTCATTATTTCTCATTCACTGTGAAATGTCGCCAAGGCATAGCTATATTAGTTGAGAATTGTACCTGTTAAACGTCGCCAAGGCATTGCAACACCAGATTTATTGGAAATTTTGGCAAACTTGAAAACGGAAGAAATGCACATGTGTCAAAATCTGTCAAAATGATAACAGCCTTAATACAAAAAACAATTAAGAAAATTTGGCTCTTGATTTTAAATAAGCACCCATGTGTTATTTATTAAATTCATTATTTCTCTTCCTCTTTTAAATGTTGCCAAGGAATAGATATATTGATTTAAATTTTTAACTGTTAAACGTCGCCAAGGCATTTGCAATATTACATGTCTTATTGGAAATTTCGGCGAACTTGAAAAAAAGAAGATATACAAGTATGTCAAAATATGTCAAAGTGATAACAGTAGCGCCTTGGTACTCAAATCCATTAAAAAAAATCAGCCCTTGATTTAAAATAAGCATCTATGTGTTTTTGATTAATCTTATTTCTCTTCCTGATAAATGTCGCCAAGGCGTAGCTATATTGCTTTAGATTTTTTAAACTGTTAAATACCGCCAAGATATTGCAATATTACCAGTTTTATTGGAAGTTTTGGCGAACTGAAAAAAGTAAGATATGCAAATCTGACAAAATCTGTCAAAGGGATAACAGTGGTGCATTAATACTAAAAACCATTCAAAAATTTAGCCCTTGATTTTGAATAAGTACCTATTTGATTAAATTCCTTATTTCTCTTCCTCTGTTAAAATGTCGCCAAGTTCATAGATATATATTACTTGAGTTTTTTTTAACTGTTAGACTTTGCAATTACATTCCAATATTACTTGTTTAAATGGAAATTTTGGCGAACTGGAAAAAAAGGAAGAAATACAGATCTGTCAAAGGGATAACAATGGCACCATACTACTAAAAACAATTTAAAATTTTCGGTTCTAGATTACAAATAAGCCAAGGTGCTTCTTATAGAATTCATTATATTTTTTTTCACTGTATTAAAAGTCTCCAAGGCACTGCTATAATACTTGTTTTATTGGAAATTTTGGTGAACTTGAAAATGGAAGAAACGTTAATCAATCAAAGGAATTACAATAGCCCCTTAGTGTTAACAATAGATCGTTAGCATACTTAATTTTTTTATTGTATCAAGAGTTATAACCGCTTGGAGAATTTCTCAAGCGTAAAATCACCAATAATTGAAATCCTATAACTTGCTTACGTAAGGGAATGAGATGTCTATGCATATTGAACCAGGACCATTGTATCGAATCTTGTATCTCATCTGAATAATTAATATGTATATAAGATTTATGACAGCTGTGTATTGAATCTGGTAATGAGCTATATTAATAACTACATCATAACTAGATCATTAAAGTACTAGCTGAAGAGATATTTTGTGGTTATGTCTAATATCTTTAAAAAAAATTTCCATTTCCATTTAAAGTTGTACTCTGCTATAGGAAGTTCCCCTATAATTGTTCATAGGATTAGAACTTTTAAAGCTTCAGAATAATGTGAATTTGGAATGCATTGTTCCATAATTACCCTAAAAATTTGCATTTGTTAATAAGATTCATAAATATAGAGGTAGGAAGAGTTATGAAATGAGAGTTGAAATTATTGAATAATAGGAAATTTCATAGAAGTTCACTAACATTCTTTAAAAGTAATTTATAATTAGAATTAGCATGTAATTAGAATATTTTAAAGTTTGCTGATAAATAAAATCGCCTGCTTTCCAAATTATTCTTCAGTGTTATCTATCTTATATATATAAAACATTTCCGTAACTGGCTGACTGACTGACAGATAACGCACAGACTTAACCGCTGGACCTAAAGGGTTTTGCATGGTGATTCTTCTTATAGTGTAGGGGTGCAGTAAGAAAGATGTTTAAAAAATGCTTCTTAGATTTTTTTAAATTAAATTTTTAGGCTGTTTGTAACATTCTTTTAAGTTTGCATTTAAAATAATAATCTGGGGGTTATAAAATTTACATCACGAGAAAGATCATAAAAATTCCTTTAAAATGATATCTTTTTCGAATCTTTACCTCTATTGTCTGATTTTTGGTGAATTTTTAAAGATAAATTTTTAGAATTTAATTTATTAAATGCTGATCACGTGGTTTCTTTTCTTTTTGTGATACTTTAAACTAATTTTGCGTCACGTGCATAACAACGAAATAAATTGACAAAAAAATATATTTTTTTCTTTCTAATGCGGCAGACGATTGGACATCTTCCAAAAAAATATTAAAATACAGTAAAAGAAATGTTCCTCAAACTGTACTATATTAATTGTACTATATTCTTTAGTATGTTCTATTAGATTTAATTTGAATATTTTCTTCTACGTTATTTTGTCTATAAAAATATCCGTTACGATTTTTTTATAAATATATTTTTTAGTTTGTTTTTTGGCATTAATTGCATACATTGACCGTTGTATTTAATTTGAATGTACTCCGTAGCGAAGCACGGGTATTCAGCTAATTTTGCATATTTTGCTTTACGATAAACTTTATAAAATAAAAAAATTGTAAATTATTGGCTATAAATTACAAACGAAAAATTCAGAATTATAAAAAAAAATATAAACTAAAACTGTGAAAATTATACATAATGAATTTTAATACGATTATTATTATTTTTTAATTATCTTAAAACTATCAATTATAAAAATGTGTTTTTATTTTTATTTTTGTTATTATTTTATAGTAATACTTAATATTAAAATACATTTCATTATTAACGCTATGATTATTATTAATTTTTTATTATGTTAAGTCTATATATTATTCAATAAAGTTTATTAATAATGCTATTAATTTTATTATATTTAACTGAACAAAAGAATGTTTTTTTGCCAATGAATAATGACGTATTTAAAATGTCAATTATGGTCTAGTAAACCTACTTAACATTAGTAAATTAATCTTTATTCATGGTAATAATGTACTACAATAAAAGAACGGAATTACGTATATCTATGCAAAATTACTATTAATTCTAATATAATATTTTATTAATAATTCCTATGTATTGTGCATGTTATGGTACTCAATTGAGTATTTTTAGATCTAAGTATTTGTATTAATTCATCTCTCTAGATATTCAATGAGAAAGTAAGATAATTTTTTTTATCTCTCTTGTTAATTTATTCGGAATCATTATCATGAACTGTCTAGACACAATAAATTCAAAAATATTCTTCTATTTAGTGTACCCCGATAGATATATAAAGCGTTTCCTCAATTATTGATAAGGAACATTTTACCCAGCAATGTTGTATTCATAATTTAAGAAGTGAGCTAAAAGCTCCTAAATATATAATGTTAAACAGCTAGTCCTTACATTTAAACCTCTGAAGAACTTCTGAATTTAAAATACCAGCTATAAAAAAAAAGTTTTCACAAAAGGATTTTACGCTAGCACTTAAATTATTCTCAACCACATACCAGAGTTTTTTCTTTTTTTTTTTTAATGCAATAAGAGAAACGCTCATTTCATTTTAAATCAGTCGAAAAATGGTCCCTTTATTCTTTTTGTAAAGTATTGTAATAATACTTTAGCTATGGATAATGAAGTTTTACGAGAATTTCATAAATATATATTTTATTCATGATTTTTAAAGATTTAGAGATATTTCTGGTAGTATGTACGAAAGGTTGTAAAAAAAAAAAAATACTATATTCATTGTATTGCGAGAGATGCTTTCTTTAATAGTTTGATTTATACTAATGGAGACGTACTTAACTAAAAATCCTCTGAATGAAAATTATGAAAGAATATTCTAATGGGCTTGCATACCGGATTATAATTAGCGCCAAGTTTGGCGTCGACGAATGGAAAACTTTATATATTTTCTCCGATTAAAGCGTTAGTGACTGGACATAAAAATTATCCCTGATTACTTATTATAATGCTGATTTACTCAAAAAATTGCGGTATTATGCAAAACATTGCGTTTTATTATGCGTAAAATATTCCTTTAAATTCTTGTTTAAAACGGATAGCTATGAATTAAAGCTGATGTAACTAAATAAGCATCTGGAGATTTTGCTTCCTTAGAGCAATTACTCAATTCCTTTAATTATTCAAATATCTAGAGGTGAGTTTCAGACCAAGCTTTAAACTAAATTTACTATTCATTAACTACTCAGGAGTTCACATTAAAAATTGAAACCTATATAACAGAAACCTCACCCGCTGGTTGTTACCGTTAAAATCCACTCTCTTCTCGATACGGCTGTAAATGGCAAATACCCTAATGATGACTGCTCCTCGGCCCATGTACTCTCGGCTCTGGTGAAACTTTCTCTCTCGTTCTTTCTTCTACTCTGTTAGAGTGAAATATTTCTCTGATTTATATCCATTAACTTATTTATAAAGTATATTGTTTGTAACCATTCCAAAATTTGCATTAAAAAGATTTTGTTCTCTTCTTGTCCGAGTGGGAACTGCATGAAGCTTTTCCGAAATATTTTCAAGAAAGAAACACGGCCCGAAAGAGGACTTAGATAAAAACTTGATAATGACTGAAGAAAACATTTGGCACTTCCTTATAATTTCCTCTCATAAAAGCATTGTAGCACAGAATATACTTGCAGAAGTCAGAAAATAAAATTGCCGCCAAATTTGGCGTCATGCGGATGGCAGTGTTATGATCTTCGCTTCAGTACTTCAGGTGACAGAAATGCGAAATTATAGTAATGTGATATATTTTTTCTACCTTAAAGTATTCCCAATTATTGAAGTAATTCATTAATTTATGACCAAGAAAATTTTAAATATTAAGATTAGATACGAAATATTGATTGAGCGATAGTCAAATATTTCGTATCTCTTTACAGATATTAGAATTATAAAAATTCTGGTCCTAAGCAGTTACTTCAAAGAAACACTGGTTATTGGACAACTTTAACAATACCGTGGTGCGGTCTTTTGTGGTATCCACATCAATGACCTCCGGAGATTATTTGCCTTTACCTACCGCCATTTATTTAATTTATTTTTAAAAGAGTAAACTGCAGTTGGTTCGTTTAACATTTCCGAGCACTCTCGTAACGAGCGAAAAAAAGAGAGAAAAAAAAAACAGTCATGTAAACACCGGCAGCCTTTCTGCCTACCCTGGCTGTCATTAGGGCTCGGCGAAGCAGGAGGTAAAATGTTATCTTTAACCGCCACGCCTGATCATAATTGTTTATCTGGCGAAAGGTCTGCTACCTTGCGTGTTTTGACAATGAAGAATTGAGATCTTTGTAGCGAGCCCTTTGCCGGTGTGTTGTTTGGCCGCATTTTCTGTGTTGCCACTCTCAGGGTTTTTGTGCGGTTTTTTTTTTCTTTGGTGTTTTTGTGGGGGGGGGGGATGTTTATTGTTTAGTCGAGAGTCTTTATGAATGTGAGAATAAAAGTTAGTAGGAAGGAGATGCCTGGTGTCGGAAAGTACAAAGTGCTAAGAGAGGTCAATTTCACTGTAAAAATGAAATGGGATATTACAAAAAATGGAAGAACAATTAGAAGGGTAAGAAGATCTATGCAAGATTCCCAAAGATAGGTACGCAAAGCAGGTAAATACTCTACCCAGAAACGTTACACTCTGATAAAACAAGTAACTTTCATAACCTAAAGCAGGATTTCGTTCTCACAGTGTTCGTGAATACGGAAGTTATATCAGTGGACCGCGAACTTTTATTCGAACAGCTTTTCAACACGGGTAAACCGGCTGCCCAAACATATTATATCCCGAAACATGTAGCTTTTTTAACCTGACACAGCATTTCGTTTTTAAAAGTATCCAGGAGAGCGTTAATTTTTCTCAAACGTTCCACAAAGCTGCACAATGAGACAAATTCAAAGGGGGATACGCAAAACAGGTAAAGCCGATACGTAAAATCATTACACTCTGAAACGGGTGGCTTTTTTTTTTTAAGGGGACAGTGGACTTTCAAAATTTTAAAATTTGTCCAAAAATTCGATTTTTTTTATTTTATTGAATTGTGAAATTACGGACGAGTAGGAATGTGTTGCAAAAATAATTTTTAATTTCTGTGATTACTTTCCTAGTTATAGGCATTAGTATTTAATTTAGATATTATGTGGTTACTAAAAGCAATAACTTTAAATGTGTTTTTCTCAAAATGAAAAATTTTCATGTCATACGAATATTCAAACTGCTCCAGGCCCATTTCTAATCATCGCATTGCTTTGAAATTTAAGTTTTATATACTTAACACTATATGAAGTAAATCTTATTGAAAAAAATTATGCTTCGTATCTCAGAATTTATAAATTTTGTACTTGAAAAGATGATTTAGAGGTATTTTGCGTAGTATAAAGGGTAATTTCACTATTATTATATTTTTCTCATTATATTTTTAATGAATGCTGAAAATAAGCAATAAGTTTCATTGTTAGTTCTATAAGGTATCCTGTAAATAAGAATTACCCTATTATATGCAAAAGAAATGCGCGTGGAACATTTTTAACTGGGCCAATTTTTGATATAATTAATGATTCATAATTCCTAAATTATTAATATTTCATCTTTCAATTTTAACCACTTTTGCATATCTATGGTACTAATCACGTATTCAAATTTCAAACAAATCCATTCAAAACATAAAAAAGTTAGGTTTGAAGGTCCACTGTCCCCTTAACCAGAAGCAGCATTTCGTTTTCGGTGTTTGTGAAAACGTTAACTTCATTTCACTTTACATCACGCAGGTGGTGTTGTTGTTCCTAATGCTAAGTATTTCAGACCAGGTCCATGTAGGCTAGCGGGCTGAGGGATGAGGCTCCGATTTATAATGGCAACACAAGAGTCGGAGTCCATAGTGCCACGTCTAATTTGACCGAGCACCTCGAGAGGTAACATTTGGGGGGGATCGTACCTTGTCCCACCCTTTCTGACCTCATAGAGGGACTTTCCAGTCTACAGATTTAACGTGCCCATATCCGACCTGGTCACGGAGGTATTGAATGGTGCTTGTCGGGATTCGATCCGAGCACCCTCAGCACTGAAAGCCGATGCGCTACCACTAGACTACCACAGGCCAAACGCTCAGGTGTGTAGGATACCACTAAGGCGCTACGCAATGAGACAAATTCAAAGGGGACCTCTTATTAGGCAATAAGAAGGAATATCAGGCTACATCCAACAGACATGGTGATAGAGTCAGGTGCAAGAAGTAAAATTTAATGAACAATATTTTGTCTCACCGCAAAAGGTCAAAAGGTGGATTGTAGAAGTCTCCGAATAATAATCTTAATAGTCTGTGTTTTGACTATTTGGTAACGCCAAGACCTTTGTAGCAGACGATTTTGTGAATTTTCACTAGAAACTAGATTATCTGGATTAATCAGGGATGGGAATGGTCCGGAAAACAAAATAATTCGGATAATCAAATTTAGAAAAAATATTTTCTTTTTTATAAACAAATTTGTAAAGTTTGGTTTTAAATATTAATTTATTACAATAATTTCTTATGCATGACAACGAGCATATTAAATGAGATTGTGTTTTCTTTTTATTAAGTCTACAATTGTGGTTTGTTTTAACGTCTTTCTTCTTTTCATGACTGTCAGATCGCGAATACATTTCAAATATAAAGGTTTTTATATCTTTTGGTCTTTGTTAAGCGCCTTCCGGCCCTTTCGCCATAAACAAATACTCTCGTGCACACGTTTGACATGCTTTTAGTAAGAATAAAGAAATAAGTAAAAAAAAAAATAATCATTTTTATTAAATATTTCATTTCCGTTATATGATTCGGATGATTAAAATTCCGGATAATAGAGATCCGGATAATGGAGTTTCTACTGCAGTTTGAAACTATTTGGTACCCCGACCCTCCAAACTCTTTTAGGAGTTAATCGGGGATATTGAGCTTCTCGTTGAAAGAAAAAGTGAAATTGTTAAGTTACAAATTTCAGAGCAATGCAAAATTAGTAAAAACATTTTTTTTCCTCGTAGCAAAAACTGCAAAACAACTCTATGACTAACGATTTTGAGGCAGAGGATTTCATTAACTTCCGAATTTCAGTTATAGAGTGACGCCAACACTTTTCTAGCTGACGATTCAAAAATTTAGTTTTGTTTGCCTAACTTCCGTTTGAGGCAGTCTAAATACCCAGCAGCTACATGAAATGGTGACAACGAGATTGAATAACAGAAGATAGACCCCTAGTGTGAATCGAATGTTGAGAAAATTGGGGGATGGGGATTGAGAATTAACTTCTCTTGGGGAGGTGCCAGGAACGGCAATACGTGAGCGCAACAGCGATTGAAAATTGCCACCTGTACATAACATACACTCAAGTTCCGTATCTTTAAGTTCCACTAAGGCCTTATTCACACTGCATCCGTAAGCATAACGTTACATTTCTCCGTTGAAGCCGTGATTGTTTGCATGACCTGCGATTGGTTTAACATGTCACGTGGTTATTGAGTTGAGCTCTGTGATTGGTTGAAATTTTTTACTGCTGACGTGCTGGAAGCAATGCAAACAAGGCCTTAGGAGTTATTGTGACTGTCACGGAAGGTGGAAATAGAGTCTAGGGGGGGGGGGGAGAGCTCCACACAAAAACAATATTATGTCTGAACCCCACCCCCTTTAACCGTTTCAGGGGTAACAACCTCCACCGTTTGCACGGTGCAGATTTTTCCGGTGCAGAAAAATCTTGAAAATTTGTCCAATTAAAGGTTGCAAAATGTTTGATAATAGATGGCAGCACTAGCCATTTTTTCTGCTCTTTTAACTGGAATACATTGAATGCAAAGGAAAAAAGACTAGATTTAGTGCGTTTGCACTGTGCAAACGCCACCCTTCAAAGGCTTAACCTGACAGAAAGAATTACCACAAACCAATCACGAAAAATTTCTTGCATAAATTACAGAAAATAGTAGCTTTATTGGATTATTTGCTGTTACGACATGTTGTTAATTTTTTTAAAATTAAAAATCAAAATTTAAGAGAAATATAAATAAAAAGGCCTTCGATCATATATTTTCAATATTAAATGTCAACTTGGTTTAATGGTTTTCCGGTAACCAGAATTAAAAGAACACCTCAACATCATCCCTGCAACTGAGGTGTAACAAATAATTTTATTAACATTATTCAATATTCCCCCTCACATGGAACTAATTAAAATTAACTATCAAATTCCTGAAGTAGCCGAATTCGAGTTACCGAAAGCAAATTTCGCGATACATGTTATTACCTCCACACCCGCCCCCCCCCCCCCCCCCCCGTCCAAAAGTGTTTAATATTCGACCTGAAATCGTTTTAAGTAGCTTAGTCATTAAGCTAACGGCCGAAAGTTTCCATAAGTCAATAAAATACTAATTAACATTTAGTTCGAAAATGATTAATTTTGCTGTTAAGAAAATACGGAGAGGCAGAGAGCGGCTTCCTTACAACTTAAACACTGAATACGTTCGAAAGCGTGGGGCTGGCGCGTGATTTTCAATTAGGGGCAAAAGATTGAAATTTGTAACGAATGGTTTATTTTCTCTGTTTGTTTTGAAAAGTCTCATCTCCGGTGTGTTTGTCGAAAATATGTGGGTTGGGTGTTCTTTCGTTCGGTGATATTAATTCCCGTTTCGATTGTTTATTTACCTAAGGGATGAGGTTTCAGGTAAAAGTGTTTAAAAAAAATAAGGATACTGATGTGATCTTCAAATTGTTCCATACTAAACAATTGATTTTATCCCTCTAAATTAGTGCTTTATTTTTATTGTGGCAGTAGCTGCTGTGTAGTTCTATTGATAACGACTTTATATGCAGATAAATCTAGGAGTTATAGTTCTTCTTTGCTACCAACATATTTATAGCAGACGATTTTATTAAACTTGAATTTATTGTTTTTCTATGACACCAATATATTTACAGCAGACGATTTTATTAATCTCGGAGTTGTAGTTCGTCTATGATACAAATATATTTATAGCAGACGATTTTATTAATCAGGGAGTTATAGCTCGTCTATGTCACCGATATATTAATAGCAGACAATTCAAGATATTAGGTTTTTAATCACTTTTTACTGATTGATTTTATTGATGGTGAGATTTTATAATTTAATATATTTCAATCCAAACGTACATACAAGCGTATATGCAAACTTACATATATATACACACATATAAATAAAAATATATATATATATGTATATCTGCATTATTACTAGATACGGATAAAAATGCAGATTTCTCGGAAGAAATACACTAAGACAATGAAAAATTGTTATAAGACAATGAAAAATTGTTGGGAATTTTTGTATATATATATATATATATATATATATATTTTTTCATTGTCTTATAACAATTTATTATTGTCTTAGTGTATTTCTTCCGAGAAATCTGCATTTTTATCCGTATCTAGTAAATTCGTTCGCCACGTATCATCATTCGTTACGATATATTCAGTCATTACGATAAAATAATAGGTAAATACTAAAATTATTTAAAAAAAATAAACTACACATTATTAAAAATTTCGGCCACATTTAAAAAATCCTCCCGGTTGACCCCGGGCGCCATTAAAAAGAGGACAATGTCCGGGGGAAAAGAGGACGGATGCCTAGCCTAACTATAGCTATTTAGATAACGATTTTATAAGCTGACGATTTTATCAATCTTGAAGTTACAGTTTTTCTATGTCACCGATATATTTATAGCAGACGATTCAAGAAATTTAGTTTTTTAACTGCTTATTGCCGATTCTACATAGATTAGTAAAAGGATATTTTAAAAAAAACTATATTTTTAATGAGTCAGTGTCAATCTTTAGCACTTTTTATTACCATGGTTTTATTAACTCGCTTTCTTGTTTGTTTGTTTGTTTGTGTGTTTGTGTATTTGTCCGGTACAAATCTTGCAATCGATTTTTAACTAACTTCCCGGCTAGCTAGACATTTGAAACTTTTAGAATAGCTCAGAAAACGATGACAATGCATTATTTTAATACTTTTAGCCTTATTTAAGCACCATTAAATTCATTTTCAGTTATTTTCAGTTAATATTGTTTTGTAGACTGATGCAGCCATCTATTGGTCGGGACGAGAACGAAAAGTTAAGCGCAAGTTAACTTCCAATTAACTTCCTTTTCTTTCAAGTTGATGGGATAATTCATCGAAAAAATTTTTTTAAGTATTTATTAATACATAGAATTGTCAAGTTTATATGATTCAACAGAAAATTTAAAAACATGGTATATAAAAATTTCTTTTTATCTTGTAATTATGTAGAAAATAATTTTTTAGCGATTTTAAAAGCAAGCGACTTCATTTACCTATCAGTTTAAGTTCTGCTGTGACTCGAATGTATTTATTGCTGACGTTTTAACTTTATATATATATATATATATATATATATATAGACATATATACATATATATAGACATACAAGTGCTGAAATTTCAACAAATGAATACTATCCATTATGAGTTTTTACAATATATGATTCAATTTTAGTGCTTCACATTTTTTTTCTCACGGCAAGAGCTGCCGGCAACAACTTTTGAAACAGATTTCATTATTAATCTCTGAGTTGCAGTACTTTTTTGCCGCCAAAAAATTCCTGCACACGGTTTGTTACAGTTTTGTTCAAAAAATAAATGCATGACCTGTAAGGAAAAAACTAATAAAATTAATAAATACATATATTAATTTTATTAATTGTTCCCTAATTAGATAAAATTAATAAAATTGATAAACTTTATATATATATATATATTGATTTCATTAATTTTTTTTTATTTATATATACTAGGGGCTTCGCCCCTAGGCTCGCTACGCTCGTTCCTCTGTTATGGTTAATAGCGAGATACATAGGGGTGATTCTCGGGCAATGTAACAGCTTCCATCCATTTACTGTTGTCACCCTTAATGCGAACGGCGTTTCATCACTGTTGAATTATCCGCTTTAAAATTCAATTAAAAATCGAAAATTTAAGTTATAGACTTGAAATGAGGTTTATATGAATAAGAAAGCTTCCAGATGATGTAAATATTTTCTTTGTAAGATAAAAACTCGAGGAGTATCGATATTACATCCACATAGGGGGAGATATTTCTAGAAAAACTGTGTTTAATTTTTTGATGAAAATATTAGTCTGTTTTAAAATATTTTTTAACAAATGAGGTTTAGTTTGAAAGAGAAATGTCTGTAGTCTTAGACTGTAAAAAGATCAAAATTCTACGATCAATTTTTTGGCGAGTTATCGTAATCTGAAGATGAAAAAGTCAATATTTTCCCACAAAACATAAAATGAATAAAAAATTTAAAGTCCGGTGAAGATGAGACATGTCTTACTTTGGGCCCCCCATTTTTCTGCATCCATTGGTATTTTTCTCGACCCCATACCCCCAGTGGTTTCGGAGGAGACAGCTTGACAAGCTTTTTCCAGCTGCAGCGGGAGTTACTTTTTTTTTAGAATAGAGAGATATGTGCGCGTTTGTAAAGATGTATGTAGGGGAATATGTTTTACCTTGGTCCGGATGTTCAGTCTAACTGTAAACCGCATCTATTAAATCTCGAGGGCTAAAATTAATGTATTTTGATCTTTTAATTTCATTTTCTTCTGAGATCTCAATAGTATTCTAATACAAAACGAACGTCTTTCTCAAATAAGTCACTCTTTACAAACGTATCAGTCACAAAATCATGACTGAACGTGATATTCAGCATGGAGAAATGAACAGTTGGAGTGAAAACCTGTTGCGCCTCGAACTGGGAATTGTTTTTTACCCTTGGTCTTAGGCACAACCCGCTGCTATTTTATTCACCTTTTATTGTTGTTTCATTTTTTTATTGGTTCCCTAAGGCAAGAATCATCTGTAAACCCTGAGACAATGAAACCCTAAGACAGCAGCAGAATTCATTTTTGAGGGTTGATTTGACAGCTTACGATGTAGAATAACATTGATGTTTTGTTTTAATGTTTAATCGTGATTTGTTCATTGTGTTCATAACTAAATTTAATTGATCAACTTGCCTTATTTTTTTCTTGGATTCTTAGTTCAGGATTGCGTTAGAGTTGCGGCCAGTGGTATTTTCTTCCACTCGGCTTGGAGAGGACATGTAAGATCCGTCACTGATTTTGGACTGCTTTTGCACCCCTTAATTCGGCGATCCAACTTGTCCCAGAGGTTCTCGGTATGGTTCAGGTCTGGACGCTGGGCAGGCCACTTCATTCGGTTAACCCCATTGTCACCATACCAATCCATAGCGGACCTCGCAACATGACAGCTGGCGTTGTCGTCCTGGAAGTAACATGGGTCCAACCCGCAAAACTGCCACATCGTAGGAAGCACAGTGTCATCCAAAATAGTGCAGTAGGCATCGGCGTTGAGATTACCATAAATTGGGACCAAGGGTCCTTGTGCATACCAGGAGAAACACGCCTAGACCATAATTCCACATCCGCCGACCTTTACTGTGGACACAATGTATTCTGGCAGGAGCGTTCTCCAGGCATATGCCATACCCAGACCCAGCCATACGAACGGTAGAGGGTTAATCTTGATTCGTCGCTCCAGAAAACCTGTTTCCACTGATCTACGGTCCACTTTCGACGTGCTTTGCACCACATTAACAGAGCAGCACGTCGGACTTTGTGATCAAAAGCTTGTGGGTGGCAGCACGACCATGAAAACAAAGCAGATGTGCTTCCTTACGAATGGTATTCATCAAAATAACACTCCCGGATGCCTGTTGATTCTCCTGGAGTATGTTAGCTATCGGTTGTGTGGGGTTCTTCCGTAAATTTCTCTGGACAGCACACGTCCGTCTCTATCTCCCAGTTTCGTGGGTCTGCCGACTCGGGACACATTCCGACAATCACTGCTCACCTTCCACTTCTGAATCACATAGACCACTGTCGAGTTTGGGTAATTAAGCTCGCTAGATATGTCCCTTAAGGATCGGCCATTTCTGTGTACCTGACGATTACACCTTTCTCGAAATCAAATAACGGTGCACTTCATGGCATCTTGCATGCGACTGATGCCAATGTTGTTTACTACACGATATTTAACGCGAAGGTCGTGACGTATATCAGGACATCAGATATCATCATTTGTTTGGGTGTCCAAATACTTATTGGTAGATAGTGTATGTATATGTATGTATGAATGCTTATTTACGTATATACGCGCCCGCACGCAGGCAACCAACACCAACACACACACACACACACACACACACACATATATATATATATGTGTGTGTATATATATATAATATATATATATGACATTATAAGTTGAATCTCGTCTATTTCTATAATTCGGGTCCCCACATCTGTTAAGAGAGGACCCTTTTCTCAGAATAGCACACTCAACAGCAAGTGAACATCTGCAAATTCCAGTGGGACAAACACCACAATAAATTCTTTTCAGTTGATAGAAATATAGAGCCGTGCCGCCCAGAAGTAGTAACAAAACCCCTTCTCTAGTCATCTAAAATCCGCAGTTCACAATATCTCAGAGATAATGGCTGCAGGTGCCAGAGATAAAATGATCAAAAGTGTCAAACAATACCATAAAGATAAAACGCACCCAATGTGTTTCTTAGTAGTATACCACCCACGACAAACATCTGTGTTGATGTAAACAGTCGCTGACTTTTGGTGCAGCCCCTAACTAAGAGAGCAGGCACTCTGTGATTGTCTCTCTGTGTGACACATGTATGTTTCGCGTCATGCTAGAAGGACGCTCTGATATCCGCTATCAACTCTTGAGAAATAAAGAACTGTAATTTTAAAAGAACTGTTCCACTTCATTTGTGCATATTGTGTGTTATTATGGAAAGTCATGTGGTGAAATGCCACATATATATATATATATATATATATATATATATATATATATATATATATATATATATATATATATATATATATATATATATATATATATATATATATATATATATATATATATATATATATATATATCTGATATATATATATATAATGCCATCAGACCATTAGTGCATATTTCGTAGTGACCGAAACCGTAATTATTCGCTATGTTTCGGATAGCTTTGGTTTGCCTTTCCAGACATCTCTGTCGTATTAGGGTTGTCGCCGACTCCTTTCGCAATCTCGGCGACATTCAGGATGCGATAGACTCAGTTTACCTCCTGCACTGTCCCGCGCTCCATCTTTCCTCCCTTTGGGAGCTGTACTGGGAAGCGAAACGGTTGATAGACAGTAATGTCGCCAGTGTTCTGGCTTCACATCTAGATTTCGGCCTGTGTCTGTTTTCGTCTCGTTGATATATATATATATATATATATATATATATACACACAGTGGTACCTCGACTTACGCGTTTATTTCGTTCCATGACTTAGCTCGTAACTCGAAATACTCGTATCTCGAATCAATTTTCCCCATTGAAATGAATGGAAATGCCATTAATTAGTTCCGGGCTCCCCCAAAACACGGCAATTTTTTGTTACATGTTTTTAAATTAAAAAAATGTGCTTATAAACGACGAACTTTGTATAAAAATGCAATACAATAGAATGCACTGCAATAAATTTGTATTTACCTTGGAGATCAGACTTGAAAATGCTGATGGAAGAGGAGGAGAAAGTCTGAACTGAAAAATTAAATCTTATTCGTTGATTTTTTACCTTTTCGCCCCGCTTTCCTCACTTTCGCTTTTATTACCAGCTACTCTCTTAAATTGAACGAGTGAGACACGGAAGCTGGGCGAATGTTGCATCGTTCACTGTGGCTGTAATGTCCAGATTCTTCTTTCTGAGAATCCAAAGAACTTTTTCTCACAATCCGTAGAGGGAGTAGAGCTTGCGATCCTAGGATCAAGGTTATCCCATCCCTTAGACCCCATGGGGAGTACCAGTAATGAGGAGAAGCTATCTCTCTGCGAGAGAGGCTGGGCACTGTTCGGTTTCAGAGGGCGACTCAAGTTTGGGCAGAGCAAGCTGCCCCGGGTGGTGATACTTCAGTGTTAATCTCTCGGTTTAAGACTGGATAGTAGTCTCAGAATAATATGTATACAGTTGTATAATAATTGTACATAAAGGTTGTAAATATTATATGCTTCTTGTGTTCTCATTTGATGAGCACGTAACATGGCATTCGCTGCTCTAACTAGCAGTGGGATATCTGAAGGTTGCTCGTAACCCGAATTTTAGCTCGTAACTCGAACCAAAATATCTACAGAGAGAATGCTCGTATCTCGAAAAACTCGTAAGTCGAGATACCACTGTATATATATATATATATATATATATATATATATATATATATAACCACACAATATGTGTGTATGTTGATATATACGTATATATATATATATATATATATGCGTATGTATATATAGTATATAAAAATGATAGAATATGTGCGTAAGTTGTTTTTGCTAAAGTTCAAAGGATTTTATAAGAATTTACAAATACGTTAGTTACGTATAATTACTAGCAAAATGTATACGACAGAGACAAATTTTTATAGGAGGAGTTGTTATATCACAAAAAAAACTTCTTTGTAGTTAAACGGAATCGGTCATTTTGAAAAGGAGTCATCTCAACTTTTCTGCCCCCCCCCCTCCCAAGTTTCAAAATATATTAACAAATTATATTTTTGCATCAGGACTGAGAACTTATAAACATAATAAATACTAAATTTAGTCAAACAAATAATGCCTGAAGGTGAGTTATAGTTTTTTGCTTCTATGAAAAAATTTAAATAATGGAGATGACTCCTTTTCGAAATCACCGATTTAACTATGATTTTAGAACCTTGACTTAAATGATTGACATTTACAAACTGCTTAATATCTGAATTTTGAAAAAAATTCCTACAATTGAAAATTTTAAGATTTTTACCAAACCATGTTCGCTTTCATTTAATATTTTTAGGTCTTTTTTTTTTTTTTTTTTTTTTGTCCTTCTTTAACCTTTAGCTTACGGGGCCCATTTCTCCGATTCCCTCTTTAGAACGGTCATTAAAGGGGTTATATATATATATATATATATATATATATATATATATATATATATATATATATATATATTTATTTATACATATATATATATATATATATATATATATATATATATATATATATATATATATATATATATATATATATATATATATATTTATACATATATATATATATATATATATATATATATATATATATATATATATATATATATATATATATATATATATATATTCATTCATTCTTGGGCTCGTATTCTTGGGATTCATGCTATCCCACCCCGTAAGGAAAAGGTTAATTGGAAAAAGAAAAAAATCATTAATTTTGTTCGTTGAAAATTTTACATCTTTATAAACAAAACGCCTTTTCTATAAAAAAAAAAGAATTGTAATTAATTTTACGTGAAAACCCCCACTGTACTTTGTTTTAAAATTCGTTGAAAAGTAATAGAAGAATCTTTTTGGGGACAGATTTGAGGTTAAAAAACTCCTTTCAATATTTATTCTAGTTTTTTTCTGGGGACGTAGAACTCATATTTGTCTTACAATTTATACGAATTTCGCTTGTGTGAGTTCTATACTCAGAAATGCAGAAAAATACCAGACACAAGTGTTTCTGTAAAGAGAAAAGCAATGGCAAAAACTCTTTGCGTTTTGAGGGCTTCTTTCAGCGACTGAACCAAGCCGTGAATGCCCCTACATGGACGGCTATTGTGCTTTTTGTTATATAAAAAAGGTTTATATATATATATATATATATAGATAGATATACAGTCGGACCTCTATTTAACGAAGTCGCTAAATCCCGAAAAAAAGTTCGTTATATGGAAAATTCGTTAAATAGAGATTCGACTTTTAAAATACTTTAAACTACACAAAGCATATTTTAAATTCAAAAACACTAAATATTATTAATAAAAAAATTAATCACACCTTTATTTTGTCTATTATTTGAGTCTATTTCTATAATTTGTGTAAGACACAAATTTCTATAATTTGTGTAAGACACAAATTTCTATAATTTGTGTCTATTTCTTTTAATTAATATCTATTTATTTTGTATACCTTACCCATGAAACAGAAATCTGCAAGGAAAACAAGAATAAAACAAAACATTGTCCGGAAATACACTGTATTTTCGATTTTAAAAAAATTATATTAAAATTAATAAATTTTAATGACATTATCGCATTTATTATAACAAGTAATTTTAAGCATACATTAACTCGTGTGTCCTTAAATTTAATTACTGATAAAGTCTCTTAATTTTGTCTAAGTTATTTGTTTGAAAAAATGTTTTCTCTCATAATACGTCTCGCATCTTTACAATGTACTAAAAAGCCCTTCAGACGTATTTTCTTCAAACTGTAATTCGCATCGGAATGTGTGAAAAGAAAGTTAATTTGTTAAATGTGTTAAAAGAAAGAATAAGTTGGAAATGTTCAGAAATATTTTGAGAAATATGGAGGAAAAAAATATTGGATCACAAGAAAAAGTTCGTTTAATAGAGAATGTACTTCGCTATTTAGAGGTTATTTTACGAAGAAATTCGCAAAATGTTCTTGGTTCCAAGGAAAAGTTCGCAAAATAGAGAAATTCGCAAAATGGAGGTTCGTTAAATAGAGGTCAAACTGTATATATATATATATATATATTTATATAATGTATATATATATATATATATATATATATATATATATGGAGGGATCAGTGTAAAAGTGAACCGAGTCCATTTTTTGGCCATTTCGCACTATCACTGGCATGATACAGTAAAAACATTATACTTTTCGATACACTAGTGAATCGGGTCTGTTGTATAAATTTTAACCATCAAATGACAACAGTTCTATGTACCACTGAATCAGTGGTCTTGCGAGCATAACTGGGGCCCGGGGCACGATACTTTGTTGGCGCCCCCCCCCACGAAAAACATAGTTATATTATATATAGAATCAGTTATTTTGGTACGATTTGGCGCCCCTCTGTAAGAGGCGCCCGGGACATGATAGACCCCATTGCCCTCCCCCCTCCCCCTCGGTACGCCATTGTACTGAATAACAACCGATTCCCTTTCAGAGCTATAATGGACCATGTCCATTTTTTGAGGTGGGAACAAGCATGTTCTTTAGTAGGTATATTTTGTTATTTAAATTATTTCGCTGTACTGTTTTACGCTTTTTAAAGTAGCTTAAAGAGATATTAAGACTTCATATAAGTGTCATCAGTTGAAGAATGGAAAATAGATAACTCATTTCCCTTTGCCTTTTCCAAAACTCTCAACCTATATAATAGAACTTGAAGGATACGAAAGCATGTTTAAGATACAAACATGGGATACCCAAAACAGGTAAATTAGCTACCCAGAAACATTACATCCTGAAACAGAATTTCATTTTTACAATGCGGATTTACCTCTTTTGCGTATACCACTTTTACATTTTAGACATATTGTCCTTTCCTACTGGTTATACTACCATTTTTGCTACTACGTTATAAAAAGCTACTTATTTCAGGGTAATATGTTTCTGGATAATGGGCTTACCTCTTTAGCGTATCCCACCTTTGTATCTTAAAGATATTTTCTTACCTTACTAGTTATACTTCCATTTTTGCTATCAGGTTATAAAAGCTACCTTTTAAAGGGTAATACGTTTCTGGTTTGCGGTTTTATCTCTTTTCTGTATCCCACTTTTGTATCTTAAACATATTTTCTTACCTTACAAGTTATACTTCCATTTTTGCTATCAGGTTATAAAAGCTACCTTTTTAAGGGTAATACTTTTCTGGTTTGCGGTTTATCTCTTTTCTGTATCCCACTTTTGTATCTTAAACATATTTTCTTACCTTACTACTTCTACTTCCGTTTTTGCTATCAGGTTATGAAGAGCTACCTGTTTCAGAGTGATATTTTTCTGGGTGGCGTATTTACCTCTTTTGCGTATCTCACTTTTGTATCATAAACATATTTTCTTACTTTACTAGTTATACTTCCATTTTTTCTATCAAGTTATAAAGAGCTACCTTTTTAAGGGTAATACGTTTCTGGTTTGCGGTTTTATCTCTTTAGTGTATCTACTTTTGTTTCTTAAACATATTTTCTTACCTTACTACTTCTACTTCCACTTTTGCTATCAGGTTATGAAGAGCTACCTGTTTCAGGGTGATATTTTTCTGGGTAGCGTATTTACCTCTTTTGCGTATCTCACTTTTGTATCTTAAACATATTTTCTTACTTTACTAGTTATACTTCCATTTTTTTCTATCAAGTTATATAGAGCTACCTTTTTAAGGGTAATACGTTTCTGGTTTGCGGTTTTATCTCTTTAGTGTATCTACTTTTGTTTCTTAAACATATTTTCTTACCTTACTACTTCTACTTCCACTTTTGCTATCAGGTTATGAAGAGCTACCTGTTTCAGGGTGATATTTTTCTGGGTAGCGTATTTACCTCTTTTGCGTATCTCACTTTTGTATCTTAAACATATTTTCTTACTTTACTAGTTATACTTCCATTTTTTTCTATCAAGTTATAAAGAGCTACCTTTTTAAGGGTAATACGTTTCTGGTTTGCGGTTTTATCTCTTTAGTGTATCTACTTTTGTTTCTTAAACATATTTTCTTACCTTACTACTTCTACTTCCACTTTTGCTATCAGGTTATGAAGAGCTACCTGTTTCAGGGTGATATTTTTCTGGGTAGCGTATTTACCTCTTTTGCGTATCCCACTTTTGTATCAATCATATTTTCTTACCGTACTAGTTATACTTCCATTTTTGTTATATGCCCTAAACAGCACTTCATTTCTCACTGTGAAAACTTATAGTTACTGGTATCATGCACAAAATTTCCTTACTGGGACTTCAAACTGATGCCGGGGACACATTCCTGCAGTACAGCGCGCGTACCTACCTCATGCGAAAGATAAGCCATCTGTCTAAAGATAACATGCGGGAGATAAGACATTAAGGCTCCCATCTGCTTACCCAGTCGGGTACATTAATGTAATCAACCATAACTGGAAGGAGATTGCCGTTCTCAGTGTTATAAATGAGAATGCGGGACACATAGAGGGGGTAAAGGGTTGGGAACCATTAAGTCCCTGACAAAATGTACGACCCCCCGGTGTTGCGATTGATTTTGCAGGGATATTCCAGGTGGCTTTGTAGGGAACGGACTCACTAATTTATGCACGCGATCTATAGGTATAAATTGGTCACGGTATGGTAGTAGGGGAAGGCAAAGTTATACTAAATGAAGTTTGCCGTATGTTTACGATGGTTGATTATGGAGTTGCGGGATATATTGTCATAAAATGACGGAAATTACGTTGTTTATACTATAAGTGGGGCTAAAAGTATTATTTGTAGATGCACTGCGTTTGTTTCCCTTTTCACATTAAACACCTCAAATGTATTAAAGGAGAGCCTTCATGAATTCGACATAATACCCTTTACCTAGGTAAGGTCAAAGCCTTAGATCTTGTTTGGACTCTAAAGAGTAATGCTAATTAGCAGTGTGCTGCATTTTTGGGGTACTCTCTTTTCTAGAAATCGTGTGCTGTCCATTTTGTAGGCACATTGGGTAACACTGCATTATTTAAACAAGATTTCGCGCCACCTAGATTTACGGTTGAGAAATATTTCTCCTGTCTAACTGGTCAGTATCTCCTTTATTGATCACATTAGATTTCTTTACCAAACTTGTTGATTGGGCGTCATACTTCCCTTTTTTTTAATGAATAGAAGTCTAGGAGAGTTTTAAATTAAAACAACAGTTGTAGAATGAAACAAAGGAAAAAATAAAACATAACATGAGAGCAATAATGACATGACCTGCATTTTCTGTGCAGTGTACTTTATTAACTAGGAAAGTTTTCATAACAACAATAAATTTTTAAGATCTTGTTCCCTTTTCTTAAATAAATCGAGTGAGATTTTAAAAAGTACAATATTTAGATCTTTGGTGTTCATATCTCATAGCATCTTACTACGTTCAACGATTACAAATTTTTGTCTGCTTTCCTACCGTTATCTATTCTCTATTTCGCTTTTACGGAAGGTTTGTCATTAATAAAATTGTAAATAACAGCTTCTTAAAATTCAAATGTAAAAGTACTAATTTCGGACTAATTATTATATTTCTTTACCAGAGTTCTTTACATTTTCTTTATGGACAAACCACAAATGCGAAGATTGTTAAAGCCTGTAATGTAAATTGGCGAGTAATTAGAACTTTTCGGTGTAAGTGGTGTACGCCAACACAGAGGCGGTGACATAAAAGACACGTGTAGGGATGAAGAACGAGAAGCGAAACAAAATCTGGGGTCCCACGCCCGCTTCTATAAAGGGATAAGAAACAAGACAAAGGAGGAAATAGAAGCGGCGAGAATAATAATATAACGTTAGAATAAATAGAATAGAGGTAAAGAAAACCAGCTTTAGAAAACTGAAATTAAGGAATAAATGAAATGAGTTTTTGACAAAATACGAGGCGTAGACAGTGCCTCGTAGTAGGCAAATTATTAAAAAGAATCCCTCCCATAATTTCAGTGAACGGGATGGATAATTTTGCCGATAACATATTTGAATTTATGCCCCAGTTCCCCGGTGTGTTTACCTGTCAAGAATTTATATAGTTTTTATTCTTTACGTAACTTGAATTGTTCTTTAAAGCGAGTTTCAACGCAATGTGAAGTTTGGTCCTATTGCTCTTTAATGCGAGTTTCAACGCAATGTGTAGTTTGGTTCTATTGTTCTTTAATGCGAGTTTCAATGCAATGTGTAGTTTGGTTCTATTGCTCTTTAATGCGAGTTTCAACTCAACGTGTAGTTTGGTCCTATTGTTCTTTAAAGCGAGTTTCAACGCAATGTGCAGTTTGGTCCTATTGTTCTTTATTGCGAGTTTCAACGCAATGTGAAGTTTGGTTCTATTGCCTTTAATGCGAGTTTCAACTCAACGTGTAGTTTGGTTCTATTGTTCTTTAATGCGAGTTTCAACTCAAAGTGTAGTTTGGTCCTATTGTTCTTTAATGCGATTTTCAACGCAATGTGTAGTTTGGTTCTATTGATCTTTAATGCGAGTTTCAACTCAACGTGTAGTTTGGTCTTATTATTCTTTAATGCGATTTTCAACGCAATGTGTAGTTTGGTTCTATTGCCTTTAATGCGAGTTTCAACTCAACGTGTAGTTTGGCTCTATTGTTCTTTAATGCGAGTTTCAACTCAAAGAGTAGTTTGGTCCTATTGTTCTTTAATGCGATTTTCAACGCAATGTGCAGTTTGGTTCTATTGATCTTTAATGCGAGTTTCAACTCAACGTGTAGTTTGGTCCTATTGTTCTTTAATGCGAGTTTCAACTCAACGTGTAGTTTGGTCCTAGGTAAAAACAAGTTACGATCACAGCAGTGTGTGTTTTTCACGTATTCAATCAGATGTTAGTGTATAAATCTCTTCCTATCTCCCCTTCATCGTTGTCTACCACCTCTCCAGACTCAGACAATCCTAACAAACACAAGATCATCAAACCACCATCTTTAAGCCAATCAGTGTGCTTCAGCCTTCCCTATTTCGGTAAATGAAACTTCACTGTAGGTGTAAAATTTCCTCTTTCTACAGGCTGCGTATTTAAATTCGATTATTTTAATTTATATTTTTTTCGATGTTTGATTCCACGCGTTACTTACTTTGCATTATAGGGAGCACTCTATATTCGATTATTCATTTCAAATTTTATTATATATTAGTCTTTGAGATTAATATTTTCGATGTTTTAATTTACATTTGATAATATATTTCGATTTTTGTTTTATATTTGGTTATTTCGATTTTTATTTTATGTTCAATTATTTCGATTTATATTAGTTTATTTCGATCGTTTATATGGAATTTTATTTTATATTCGATTATTTTAATTGTTAAAAACAATACAAAATTAAAATAAATCAAATTAAAATTTTCGAGCTTAATGCGATTAAAATCGAATTAAATAAATCGAATGAAGTCGTAATAGTGCACGCTTCCATAATAAAGGATCCAACGAATTCGGGTGTGGATGGTTTAATGTCCAGAGAACAAAGTACCTGCCGCGCTAGGAAGGAAAATCTGATTGTTGATTTTTATACATTATTTTATGCAAATATTCAATTTTACCTTCGAATCACTCCTGAATTTTCAACACCTTTCAGCCACTTCAGGTTCCTCTTTTATTGGTATGGTATGGTCGTTTGTTTTAGGATCGCACCACGCTCAAAAATTTTTACAGTACTAATTGATGATGACTGCTCTTATTTTACACTGTTTTCGACTATAGAAAGCTCGATTTCCTGATTGACTCTCAACTTTTGAAAAGTAGGGGACACATTTTTTATCAACAATGAAGGAGATAATCTAAATGGAGGTCAGTTTTATATATATATACTAGGGGTTTCGCCCCTAGGCTCGCTACGCTCGCTCCTCTTTTAGGGTCAAGGTCAAGGTATATTGAGTTTGTTGGAATGCCATGGTCTTACGACTTTACCTCCAGTAGCAAGATATGTACATCAGAAAATATGTGCTCAGCAGTAAAATAAAAATTAAGCCCTCTTCAGATAAGTAAAATAAAATATATAACAAGAATTAAAAGAATAAAATTCAAATATTTAGAATAATTAGTAAAAATGAGCGTCCACCGCACTATCGCATACGAGCAGCGCGCTCAAGCCCAGCGCCAATCATGGCACAGCAAGTTGAAGGAATAAGTTGCTAATAGCGAGATACATAGGGGTGATTCTCGGGCAATGCAACAGCTTCCATCCATTTACTGTTGAAGGGGAATCACTGCGGAGGGGAATCACTGTTTCAGCTTTAAAATTCAATTAAAAATCGAAATTTTAAGATAGAGACTTGAAATGAGGTTTATATGAATGAGAAAGCTTTTATCTTCCAGATGATGTAAATATTTTCTTTGTAAGATAAAAACTCGAGGAGCATCGATATTACATCCACATATGTGACGATATTTCTCGAAAAAGTGGGTTTAATATTTTGATGAAAATATTAGTATGTTTTAAATTATTTTAAAACAAATGAGGTCTTGTTTGAAGGAGAAATGTCTATAGTCTTAGATTGCAAAAATATCAAAATTCTACGATTAATTTTTGGCGAGTTATCGTAATCTGAACACGAAAAAGTCAATATTTTTCCACAAAACATAAAAAAAAACACTTAAAGTCCGACAAAGATGAGACATGTCTTACTTTCTTCCCCGCATTTTTCTGCATCTATTGGTATCTGTCTCGACCCCATACCCCCAGCGGTTTCGGAGGAGATAGCGTGACAAGCTTTTGACAGCGGAGGCGGCGGCGGCGCCAGTTACTTTTTTTAGAATATATATATATATATATATTGTCGCGTAGATTCGAATTTATATCACAGGAAATCAATGCGAGAGCTGCACTAGAGAACTTTATTCAACCTGAAATGAACGCTAGCTCGACTTATATACAGTCACCGAACTTTCTGGAACGGTAGAAACAAGAATTAGCATATAATAAATTAGCATATAATAAATTAGAATACAATAAATTAGAATACAATAAATTTGCATATTAGAACATTCTGAATAAAACGAGAAATGATAACAAAGGAAATTTGAAGAAAAGCAACTTGCATCCAGCGGGGCTCGAACTCATCACCTTCAGAACCGCAGCCAAACACCTTACGCCTGTGCCACGACAGCTACGCCCCAGATTCGCTACATTTACCCCTCCTTAAGAGAAAGCAGCGTCCCGCTGCAATTTAGTTTGGCTTCTGGTAACAGGTCTCCTGGAAGGGCCATGTGCACCCACGTCATCCAATTGTTCCTTTGGATCAGAGTAAGGTTTTAATCTCAGGACATGGACTATGTCTTTTGTATCTCGCCGTCTTCTATCCCGTTCTATACTTTCTACTTCGTAGGTTACATCAGATAGGCGTCTTGTTATTCGATATGGTCCGAAATAACGTCTTAAGAGCTTTTCAGACAGTCCAACTTTTCGCACAGGAGTAAAGACCCATACTAAGTCCCCGACACTGTAGCTGACTGGTCGATGTCTCTCGTCATATCGTTGTTTGTCAGTAGCTTGGGCGTCGAGAATATGGATTTTAGCAAGCTGTCTAGCTTCCTCAGCTCTGGTGATCAATTGTTGTGCATAACTATCGTCTTGGTTCTCCGGGTTGTGTGGAAAAATTACGTCAAGAGGAGTCTGGACATCTCTACCATGGACGAGAAAGAATGGGCTGAATCCGGTGGTATCTTGTTTTGCTGAATTGTAAGCGAAAGTCACGAAGGGTAGGATGGTATCCCAATTTCTTTGTTCAACGTCTACGTACATCGACAGCATGTTTGCCAATGTTTTGTTAAATCTTTCTGTGAGACCATTGGTTTGTGGGTGGTAAGCGGTCGTCAGAAGATGAGACGTCTGGCATAATTGATTGATGTCTTTCACAAGGTTGGATAAGAATGAGCGTCCCCGATCACTTATCATTTCCCTGGGAGCTCCGTGCTTTAGTATGATTTCTTCGACTATAAATTTGGCAATCTCTGTGGCCTCAGCAGTTGGTAATGCTTTTGTAACTGTGAATCTCGTCAGGTAATCTGTGCAAACAATGATCCACTTGTTCCCATTTCGAGTAGCTGGAAAGCGTCCGAGGAGATCTATTCCAAGTTTAGCAAATGGTTCATCAGGGGGTTTTATTGGATGAAGTTGCCCTGGTGGAAGTTTAGGTGGCGATTTTCGTCAGTGAGACACATATCTACGTGTGCTGCCATACAGTCCGGGCCAATAGTATTTTCGCCTTATTCGGTCGTACGTCTTGGCAAATCCGAGATGACCGGCGGTTGGAGCGTCGTGGAGGCTCTTTAAGACATCGAGGCGGAGCTGTTTCGGTATCACCAAGAGCCATTGTCGTCCCATCGGATCATAGTTTTTCTTGTATAGCACGCCGTTTCTCATTTGATAATTGTGGAATCCATCACTCCTCTTCAGGGTTTTAATTATGGACTTCAACCGATCATCTTTTAGTTGTTCTTTTCGGTAATCTGTGATGGACGCAAAGAAGGGGATTTCATCACAGTTCTCGGCTACTGCTTCGAAAAGAGGCTTTCTTGATAGGCAATCGGCATCGGAATGTTTCCGACCACTCTTGTGCGCGATGTCAGCGTCGTATTCCTGCAGCCTCAAAGCCCATCGTGCAAGTCTCCCCGAGGGATCCTTTATGTTGGCGAGCCAGCACAAAGAGTGGTGATCTGTTACGATGGTGAAGGGTTTTCCAAACAGATAAGGTCTAAATTTACTAATCGCCCAGATGACAGCAAGACACTCTTTTTCGGTCGTGGAATAGTTTATTTCACTTGATGACATGGACCTGGAAGCATAAGCTATTGGTCTTTCCTTACCATTTTGGACCTGTACTAGCACGGCACCGAGGCCATAGCCGCTAGCGTCTGCATGTATTTTCGTTTCCGCATTTGGGAGGAAATGTCCCAAAACAGGGCCACTTGTCAGTAATTTTTTGAGTGATGAAAAAGATTCATTTTGTGCGGTGCTCCACGAAAATTTTGTATCTTTCTTCAATAATTCCTGTAGGGGCTTAGCAATATCAGCGAAGCGCCTAATAAATCGTCGGTAATACGAGCACAAGCCCAGGAAACTTCGGACGTCGGTGATATTTTCCGGAACAGGGAAATTTGCTACAGCAGCTATCTTTTGCGGATCGGGATATATCCCATGTTGATCAACCAGGTGTCCCAATATCGTCAGTTTCTTCCTGCCGAATGAGCATTTGTTAAAATTAAGTGTCAGCCCCGCCTCTTGGATGCATTTCAAAACTTTTCTTAAACGTACTTGGTGTTCTGAGAAATTCGGCGCATAGACAATGATGTCATCTAGATAGCAAAGACAGATATTCCACTTGAGACCCCGTAGTACCGTGTCCATCATTCGCTCAAAGGTAGCTGGAGCGTTGCATAACCCAAAGGGCATGACTTTAAATTCATAAAGACCATCTGATGTTACGAAGGCTGTCTTTTCTCTGTCTTTCTCATCAACCTCTATTTGCCAGTAGCCCGATTTTAAATCCATAATTGAGAAAATTTTCGCACCTGCTAGACAGTCCAATGCGTCATCAATGCGTGGTAGCGGGTAGACGTCCTTATTAGTGACCTTATTCAATTTTCTGTAATCCACGCAAAAACGCCACTCGCCATTCTTCTTTTTTACAAGTACGACTGGAGACGACCAAGGACTGTTTGATGGTTGTATCACGTCTTCTTTTAGCATTCTTTGTACTTCGTCTTCAATCGCACGTCTCTCAGTGGCTGAAATACGATAGGGCCTTTGCTTGATTGGGGAGGTGTCCCCTGTGTAGATTTTGTGCTTCACAGTATTGCATCTGGGCTTCCTCGGTGTTCCATTTACATCGAAAATGTCACTACATTCTTCCAGCAGATTTAATAACTCGCCTTCTTCAACAGGAGTCAACTGAGTATCTACAATTTCTTTTAATTTGTCCCGAGTTAATCTTTCTCTGGACTTGTGTTCCCTGAAACCTTCTCGATCTCTATCTCTCAGAGAACAAATGGCGTCGTCGGCTATGGTGATTAAGCTGGCTATATTCATCCCTTTTGGTATCAACTGAGGTCGTCGAGAGAAATTCGTTACCCATAGATTACAGCAGCCCTTCTCAACGTTAATAATTGAAGCTGGTATAGATAGCTCTCTTTCACACATTAGAAGTTTGTTGCCAATAATTAGAGCTTTATCTGCTTCCATAATGACTGGATTTATAGCGCATATTTGCCTTGCTGACTTTGCTCCGATTACGTAATCTGTTGCGGCAAACAAAGAGCAATCTGAACTACTTGACTCCACGTTTTCTGGAAGGATTTCGGCAAGTTGAAGCTTTTCGTTTCCACAATCTATGATGGCATCAGTGGCGCGAAAAAAGTCCCATCCAAGTATCATTTGGTGGCTGCACTGCGGGAAAACAAGAAATTCAAACGGTTTTGCATTCTCATTTAAGTTGATTCTTAATACACAGCGTCCTGAGGCAACTACAGGTTTTCCGCATGCAGTTCTCAATATAGGTCCTCTCTCAGTAAACATAGGCGCATTCAATTTTCTGCGTAATTCTTCAGATATGACAGAATAATCAGCACCTGAATCTACGAGGGCTTGCACACATTGTCCGTTTACTGTGACATAGGTGGTGTTCCTCTTTAACTTGGTGGTAGTATACGTCGGAGGATTTTCTTCATCTGCGGCCTCACCTCCTGCACAGGTCGCTGGAGTTAGTTTTCCTCTCTGAGTCGGCGGGGCGATTGGCTAGAGCGGCGTACAGGAGATTGCGACTGTCGGCGGTTGAAGGAGCGGCGAGGGTAGGGTGAACCGCTTCTAAAACTGGAAGATGGGGGGTGCACATTATTGTCGTCCAAGCTGTATAAAGAGTCAGCGTCCATATCACGTTGAGAAAAGGCTCCATATCTTGTAGGGTCCATGTTCTGTCGGGGGTTGGATGTTCTAGCGGCTTTTGCATTTGCAAATACCCGTCGTCTTTCCCTACAATACCTCAGTACGTGTCCTGGACGTCCGCAGTGATAGCATAGGGGTACATTATTAGAAGTTCTCCACAGGTCCGTTTTGCGCTCTGGAACACTGTGGACCCTAGCTTCACGCCTTGGCTGAAGCCTAACTGGAGCTGAGGGGCGCGAATTGGTGATGCGTCTTCTTTGACCTGTGAGCGGTGCTAGGGCTTCCATTACTTCCTCCCGTACTACAGATGCGACATCATTTGGTGTACTTGGTTCTTCGCTAATGTAACATTGGGCTTCGGGCAAGATTTTTTGCAGTTCTTCCCTGACAATTGCACGTACCAACGATCCTATGTCTCCTACTTCCGTTACGGCCGACGCTGTAGAGACATTAGGTAGCCTCTGGAATACTGGGCGGACGATACGTCTTCTTCGAAGGCTTTCTATCTGACGACAGCGTTTTACAAACGCATCGACGGTATTATAGTCCTGAACCAACAGGATCTGGTATAAGTCCTCTGAAATTCCTTTCATGAGATGAGCCACTTTTTCGTCTTCTGGCATGTCGGGATTAGCTTTTTGGCACAGAGCAAGCACATCTTGAATGTACGACTCAGATGTCTCCCCAGTATGTTGCGCACGTGAGAACAACAGCCTTTCAGCTTGGCGCCGCATATCGTCTGTTCGGCAAAAAGTATTGTCTAGGGATTGCTTAAACGTGGCCCAATTAGTAAAAGTGTGCTCATTGTTATCAAACCATTGTCGGGCCGTTCCGGCAAGATAGAAGATGACATTCGCTAGGCACATCTGTTCATCCCAACGGTTATACGTGGCGATTCGTTGAAAGTCTTTAAGCCACCTGCTGACATCCTGCAGGTCATCTCCTGTGAAGAGGCATGGATTTCGGGGTAACTGGTATGTAAGGAACGGCACTTGTGCGATGTTGAATGGAGCAGGGCTGGCATCATTTGGAACCTTTGGCTCGGTCTCGTTTCCCTCAGGCATTTTTCTCGGACCTCTTCTAGGATCTGGTAACAAGCCAAACTCAGGCGAGAGTCCTCGTAACCGTTGGCTTCTGCGTAGATCTTCCGTCGTACCTATCGTAGTACCCGGCGCCTCCACCACAAATGTCGCGTAGATTCGAATTTATATCACAGGAAATCAATGCGAGAGCTGCACTAGAGAACTTTATTCAACCTGAAATGAACGCTAGCTCGACTTATATACAGTCACCGAACTTTCTGGAACGGTAGAAACAAGAATTAGCATATAATAAATTAGCATATAATAAATTAGAATACAATAAATTAGAATACAATAAATTTGCATATTAGAACATTCTGAATAAAACGAGAAATGATAACAAAGGAAATTTGAAGAAAAGCAACTTGCATCCAGCGGGGCTCGAACTCATCACCTTCAGAACCGCAGCCAAACACCTTACGCCTGTGCCACGACAGCTACGCCCCAGATTCGCTACATTATATATATATATATGTGTGTGTGTGTGTGTGTGTGTGTGTGACATTTTTAGCTGTTTCTCGTCTATTTCTGTAATTCGGGTCCCCACATCTGTTAATATCGGCCCCTTTTCTCGGAATAGCCCACCCAACAGCAAGTGAACATCTGCAAATTCCAGAAAAAGACATTCAGGCAAATAACTGCAGCAGAGAGTGAAAAGTATGGGGTAAACACCACAATAAATTCCTTTTAGTTGATAGAAATATAGAGCCGTGCCGCCCCAGAAGGATTAACAAAACCCCGTCTGTAGTCATCTAAATCCGCAGTTCACAATATCTTAGAGATAATGGCTGCAGGTGCCAGAGTTAAAGTGATCAAAAGTGTCAAACAATACCATAAAGATAAAACGCACCCATATGTTCTAAGAATTGCACCCGTCTACCACCCACGACAAATATCTATGTTGATGTAAACAGTCGCTGACTTTTTAGTACTGTAGAATATATATATATATATATAGAATATATATATATATATATATATATATATTCAGGGTGTCCATAATTAAAATCCCACTTTCAAAAGGCTGCAAAAAAGAACCACAGGTCAGAATGACTTCAAATTTGAACTGAATACACTGGAAGAAGGGGGAAACGATTTGGCATAACAAAAAAGTTCCAAAATGTTTTGAAGTCATTCTGACCAGTGGTTCTTTTTTTGCAGTCTTTTGAAAGTGGGACTTTAATTATGGACACCCTGTATATATATACAAACACACAGACGTACTAGCTGAAGTACCTAGCGTTTCCGAAGAGTTTAAGAATGTTTGTTAACCATAATGTTTGTTGCAAGTAAAAGTTATCAAGAGGTCAGGTTTCCCATAATTCCTAACATACGTCATAGCATCCTGTGTGTATTGATGCATGTGACGTGGCCTTCCAATTAAAGTTGAGAGCAAAATAACCAACTGATCAACTTCTGTAGAATTAGTATCGTTGTTCATAGCATCTCGAAGATGGATCTACTCATCTGCACGGAGCTTCTTCTGGTTGAGTTTGACATACAAAAGTCGTTCACTTTCTTCACGGCCACCTCTCTTAATGGCCATGTTTCGTACAGAATCGATTGAAGACTCCAAAGAGCCAATGTTATGGAAGAAACCTCTTTTCGATGACCACCACTCAGAACAGCCATTTTATCTTTGGGAACCATGACATAAAAGTTATATATATATATATATATATATATATATATATATATATATATATATATATATATATATATATATATATATATATATATATATATATATATGTGTGTGTGTTTAAATATATATATATATATATATACAGTGATTTCCGCTTATAAGAATCACGTTTGTTATTACTGTTTTTGATTCTTATAAGCGGTTGATTCTTATAACCGAAATTTAGGTTTTTGAACACACACACCTATATATACATATATTAGATAATTTACCATAAAATACTCTTTAATTTACATTAACTGTCTTTTATTAAAATTTTTTTTATATTTTTAAAAATAAAACTTAATTTTTAGACCTATAAGTAGATACACATGATTATAGTAAGAGAAGAAAAAAATACAATATTTGTTACAAGTTACAACATACCTGCTTAACAGTTTTAACATTTCAACTACAGGAAGGGAGCAAGAAAAAGTTTTCTACTGTAGTTTGACGTAATGAAGTTTTCAGAAGGCTGTTTATACCTCTTTCAATACTTATAGTCTCAGACGAAGATTTACTCGGACGGGTAAAGTTGCCCCCGGGTCAAGCTAATAGGACAGTGTTGTGGTAAAGCGTTTAAGGGGAAACGATTATGTTATGTCTAATAAAGAAAGGGGTGAATTTTACGACTATATTCCATCCCATCTTATCAATCTTTCTTTAAAAAAAAGAACGAACTTCGTGCCTTTTGAGGGTTTAAGTAGGTTTTTTGGAAAAATGGAAGTAAAGCGAAGAGTGTAAACTGATTCTTAAAACCGGTGGATTGATTCTTTAAAGCGAAAATTTTAACATGGAAATAATTCATTTGTTTTTGTTTTCGCGATATTGATTCTTATAAACGGTTGATTCTTATAACCAGTGATCACTATAAGCGGTGGTTACTGTATATATATATATATATATATATATATATATATATATATATATATATATATATATATATATATATATATATATACAGTCGCTTGCTGAACAGCCAGTTTTACGGAAAGTTCATCAAAGAAATGTTCGCCTTTATTCATTCCACTAAAAACTTCATCAGGGACATTTTCCGCGAATTGAAGTCCATGACGTATTGTTTCAAACGCCTCTCGCATTCCTTTTTTGATGGCTTAGAAATGTTTTCAGATTCATTTACTTCGAGAGAAAAAGTAAAAGTTCAAAGCGAATTTATAAAACACTACTTTAATTTGAACAAATTTCACTGAAACTAAGCAGATGTAGGAGTGAGGAACAACCATCAGACAAAAGGGATAGCTAGAAACTGATTTTACTACAGGACAGGTCGCAACCGAAATTTGAAAACGAGTTGGAGGAATTTAGAAATTCCGGAATGGAACAAAAACCTGTTTGTCCACCCCTAACCCCAGCTGACTTGTGGGGTTCGTAGTGACCATCACTGAACTTTCTTTTTCCCCTGACCATCATTTTTCGTGAGGTAAACGGTCTAAAGTGGAATAAAATCTCCGAATATGTCTTGGAAAAAAATTCGATATATAGAGATTTTTTCGATATATAGAAACAGTTTTACTATGTAATGAACATGGAGACTTGCTAAGAGTTCGATATATAGAAAATTTCGATATAGGGAAGTTCAATATATGGAGGTTCGAATGTATATATATATATATATATATATATATATATATATATATATATATATATGTATATATATATTCATTTAGTGAATAAGCCTGAGTTCCGTTTCCGAAAATTTACTTCAAGTCAACGAACTGTCGCCATTGTCTCCAAATGTGTCGCCAAAAGAGATTGGCACTTAAGTCCAATCCATCTCTCAAACAACAATCTCGATTTGACTGTTCGGATAGACCCCCCTCTTCTTCTCCCTTCCTCACGTGATCGATAACTCTCGTGCGTGATCACTTAGAAGCCCTTCCCAGTTTAAAAAAAAATACTGTATGCCGTGTGTGTGTCTCTTAATCGGACAACAAAAATTTCGCTTTCCCTCAGAAAAAAAAAATTACAAAAATAAGAAAAAAGAATTGGAAAAAAGAAATAGTAGAGAAAAGATGGTAAATAATAATAAAAAAATATATATTTGAGACCAATACAATCAAACGATTCTTTGAAAGACACGTCAGACTCCATAGAGTGCTAGGAAAAACAAAGACTTGGTACGACAAATAGGTTTTTCTTTCTAGTACTTTTTTTTCCTACTCTTTGCAGAGGCTTTGAGATCTTTTTTGATTGGAGAACGAGAAGAGATTTATGATAGATGGCGCTATTGTTTTTCTTTCTAACGGAAAAAGCGAAGTAATAAAGAAATCGAACTGAATCTGGAGCAAGCGTATGAGATATATATATATATATATATATCTATATAGGCTTTGTTTGGGGAAAGTTTTTCTTTTCTCCAACTACCCCTTTTGTGTTTTCGAGGGGGTATGTGCTGCTAGTGACCACTTGTTAAGAGAATATTATTTCTTATTCTTTATACTTATTAGTTTCTCAGTATTAGCCGGATTTTAATAATTTACAAGCTGTTGAACGACCGTTGATCTAATCTTAAACTTTCCTTCTCTTAGATCGTGACCATGAAAGATATGATCAATTTTATATCTATTCGTGTTTTTGTAACGCCTTTTTTTTGTCAGAATACCGAATTGTCACTTTTGCAATCCTATATCATAGTAATTGCAGCTGCATTTTGTTCATAGTTTTGCTTATATCTTTTCTTTCCTTCACCTACCACTTTGGTGTTTTCGAGGAGGTATGCTCTGCTAGTGACCACTTGTTAAGAGAATATTGTTTCTTATTATCTTTACTTATTAGTTTCTCAGTATTAGCCGGATTTTAATAATTTACAAGCTGTTGAACGACCGTTGATCTAATCTTAAAATTTCCTTTTAGTAGATCGTGACCAAGAAAGATTTAATCAATTTTATGTGTATTCATGTTTTTGCAACGCCTTTTTTGTCAGAATACCGAATTGTCACTTTTGCAATCCTACATCATAGTAATTGCAGCTGAATTTTGTTTATAGTTTTGTTTATACCTTTTCTTTTCATCTCACTTTGATGTTTTCGAGGAGGTATGCGCTGCTAGTGACCACTTGTTAAGAGAATATTCTTTCTTATTCTCTTTACTTATTCGTGTCTCAGTATTAGCTGGATTTTAATAATTAACAAGCTGTTGAGTGACCGTTGATCTAATCTTAAACTTTCCTTATCTTAGATCATGACCATGAAAAATTTGATCAATTTTATATGTATTCATGTTTTTGTAACGCCTTTTTTTTTTGTCAGAATACCGAATTGTCGCTTTTGCAATCCATATTATAGTAATTGCAGTTGAATTTTGTTTATAGTTTTGTTTATACCTTTTCTTTTCTTCACTTATCACTTTGATGTTTTCGAAGAGGTATGCGAAGGTAGTGACCACTTGTTAAGAGAATATTCTTTCTTATTCTCTTTACTTGTTTCTTAGTATTAGCTGTATTTTAATAATTTACAAGCTCTTGGGCAACCGTTGATCTAATCTTAAAATTTCCTTCTAGTAGATCGCGATTATGAAAGATTTGATGAATTTTATATCTATTCATGTTTTTGTAACGTCTTTTATGTGTTAGAATACCGAATTGTCACTTTTGCAATCCTATATCATAGTAATTGCAGCTGCATTTTGTTCATAGTTTTGCTTATATCTTTTCTTTTCTTAACCTACCACTTTGGTGTTTTCGAGGAGGTATGCGCTGCTAGTGACCACTTGTAAAGGGAATATTGTTTCTTATTATCTTTACTTATTAGTTTCTCAGTATTAGCCGGATTTTAATAATTTACAAGCAGTTGAGCGACCGTTGACCTAATCTTAAAATTTCCTTCTCTTAGATCGTGACCATGAAAGATTTGATCAATTTTATATCTATTCATGTTTTTGTAACGCCTTTTTATGTCAGAATACCAAATTGTCACTTTTGCAATCCTATATCATAGTAATTTCAGCTGCATTTTGTTCATAGTTTTGTTTATATCTTTTCTTTTCTTCACCTACCACTTTGGTGTTTTCGAGGAGGTATGCGCTGCTAGTGACCACATGTTAAGAGAATATTCTTTCTATTCTCTTTTCTCAGTGTTAGCCGGAATGAACAGTATATGAAGGTATGCGCTGCTAGTGACCACTTGTTAAGACAATATTCTTTCTTATTCTATTTACTTATTAATTTCTCAGTATTAGCCGGATTTTAATCATTTACAGACTGTTGCGTGACCGTTGATCTAATCTTAAAATTTCCTGATCGTGACCATGAAAGATTTGATTAATTTTTAATTATCTTTTCATCTTTATAACACCCTTATGGTCAAAATATAGATTTGCTACTTTAGCAATCGTATATCCTTGTTACTGCAGCTGAATTTTGTTTATGGTTTTCTTTATTTTTTTTTCTCCAGCTACCACTTTAGTGGTTTCGAAGGAGTATTTGTTGCTAGTGACCACTTGTTGAGAGAATATTCTTTCCTACCCTATTTACTTATTCGATTTTCAGTATTAGGGTAGAAGTATTTTTAATAATTTACAAGCTGTCGACTGACTGTTAATCTAATCTTAAAATTTCCTTCTCTTAAATCGTGCGCATGAAAGATTTGATTAATTTTTAATTATCATTTCATTTTTATAACACCCTTTTAGTCAAAATATCTATTTGTCAATTTTGCAATCCTATATCCATGTAACTGCAGCTGAAATTTGTTTATAGTTTAGTATATAGTTTTGTTAATAGTATATCTTTTCTCCAACTACCCCTTTTATGTTTTCGAGGGAGTATGCGCTGATAGTGACCACTTGTTAGGAAAATATTCTTTCCTATGCTCTTTACTTATTAGTTTTTCAGTACAAGATTGATGCGTTTTTAATAATTTTCAAGCTGTTGGCCGACCTTTGATTGTATCTTAAAATTTCCCTCTTCTTGATTGCACATATGAACGATATGATTAATGTTAAATTATCCATTCAACTTTATAACTTTTTCTGGTCAAAATACCGATTTGTCACTTTTGAAGACCTACATATTTTTTAATTTTCTTTCTCAGCGGTTAAAATGTTTACCTTTATCTCAAAATCGTTTTCTCATTGCCTGTCTTAGCGCAAAACACGATATACTGACAAATTATGTTCACAATACATTGCATATTTACCGAAATATTTTAATTGTTTAAAATATAATAGTGTGTGTTAGTCACTAATTATTCTCAACACTATGGTACGATAAAAACAAATTTGTCAATCTGTCGGCAAGTTGTACGCACACAGCTGAATTCTAGTTGACGAAGTCATCGATCAGTTGTACTATATCATTTTGCCTAATTCACTTCCACCTCTGCTCGTCTTCTAAGAATTTTGTCCTGTTACCTGTCCAGACTAACTTACACTCCTTTCATCTCCCTTTCCCCTATATTAAGTGTTAGATAGAGGCGTCATCGGCTAATTGAGAAAAATAAACAATTCGGAGACAGGTTTGATCCTCATTGGGTGGAAAAATTATAACATCAAAGAAAAAATACAAATAAGCGTATATGTATATGCGTTGATATATGCTGTTAACAAGATTCTATGTTTCTTTACGACGTTTTATAGAGATTTTCTTTACGAAGTTTTATAGAGGTTGTTTGATAAGTCTGAGTCCAGAAAAATCTCATTTATTAGCTCTCGAAGTCATACTACTATACTAAATTAGTCTCTCCCCCTATAAGCGATAACACATTCTACCCTGCTTGATAGAGATGCAGGGTCTAAAGATCTCCTGATCACTTAATTTGTTGAGAGCTATTGTGACAAAGTTGAATGAATATATATATACACTCATGGACAAAAAAATTAGCGCACCAAGGAGTCGTCAAAATGAAGAGAAATTTTACATACGTAATGACTGCTTTGATATAAGTAAATGATAAGAAAATCAAAGAAAAAGGATAATTTATTTCAGAGAAAAAGGCAAAAGAACGGAGGAGTTAATACTCCGTTGGACCCCCTCTAGCGCGAATGCACGATGCGATACGATCAGGCATTGAGTCATACAAGTTCTGTATGATGTCTTGAGACATTTCGTTCCATATTTGCTGTAACCTTGCCTCTAGTTCGTTCAAACTCGTGGGATGCCCAACTCGTCGTCCCAAATGATCCCAGATATGCTCGATTGGAGACAAATCTGGGGATCGGGCAGGCCAAGGAAGGGTAGTAACAGTGCGGAGACAGTCTTGTGACACCCTTGCCGTATGAGGCCGAGCATTGTCTTGTTGAAAAATGGCTCCTGGGAGCCGTTGCATGAGTGGCAACACATGTGGTTGCAGGATTTCATGAACATACCGCTGGGCTGTCATGGTGCCACGGAACAATACTAGGGGTGACCGTGTATTGTAGGCAATGGCACCCCATACCATCACACCAGCTGTGGGAGCGATGTGTCGCTGTACAGCAAAGGCAGGATTGAAGCGTTCACCACGGGCTCTCCACACACGAACACGATTCTCATCACTGCCGAGATTGAATCTGGATTCGTCGCTAAAGACGACCTGGTTCCATTCCGCTGCAGTCCAGTTTCCTCGTGCGCGGCAAAACTCCAAACGGAGGCGTCGATGGGTGGGCGTCAAGGGCAGCACACGTAATGGGCGCCGCGATACCAACTGTCCTTCAGCCAGGCGCCTTCGTATGGTTCGAGAAGACACAGAGGCCCCTAGTGAAGGTGCTACCTGTGCCTGGATGGCGGCCGATGAAGCAGTTGGCTGTACGCGTACATTTCTTACGATGTGGCGGTCTTCTCGACGACTGGTCTGTCGAGGGCGTCCTGAGCCTGGTCTTCGTGTACATGACATCGCTCGGGTCCACTGGTCCCAACACCTCCTCACAACACAATCATAGCGGCCTAATTGACGAGCTACTCGCCTAGCTGACCACCCAGCTTCCATCATCCCGACGATTCTCCCCCTCTCAAACTGCGACAACTGCTTATATTGTCTTCGAAAACGGCGTAATGGCATGTCTATCTGAGCTCTTCCTTTGTAAATGATTCAGCACACTCAAACAAGCTTTGGTTACCTGTTTTATACTCCACAGAGTACGATGTTCACCGCCCTCTACCGGCTATACGTAATGCGCAATCACGCTGCATTTCTAATCATTTGCATATCTCCCCGACATGTACCTTCATTGCAAGTTTCGTTACGATCCCGCAATTATTTCTTGGTGCGCAAATTTTTTTGTCCATAAGTGTATTGTTACGTCTTGGCCCTTTTCGGGAAAAAGGGGCCACCCAAGCAAAAGCCCACCCCTTTACGAATTCCTCCCGATTCCAAGAAACCATCGTGGGTCGCTCCTGCAACCCCCCCCCCGGCCAGGTGGCTGAAAAGAAAAGGAGAGAGTTTTGGGAAGCAAGGAGAGAGGGTAGCTGTTTATTGAGCCTCGGATCTGTCCGTCGACAAGCAGGGCCGAAAGAGCGCTGTGCGGACCGAAGGTCTGAAAATTCCTCTCTCGGCTCCCGATTTTACAAGTGGAGAGATACATCTCTGTTAATGTAAAAGATATTTTGGTTCCTATAGAACCCCTCATATGCAGAGGAGCCTAGACTCTCTGTCTTGTTCATAGTGTACAGTTTTATGTGTTTAATACAAGCTCTGTGTAATTTAATTGTCTCTCGTGTGTCTCATTTTCCCACCGAGGACGTTACAGAGTTGTAATTGGAGGCACCGGCGAGATTCGAACTCGCGATCCTCCTGACAGGAGATCGGGAAACTCTCTCCTTTTCTTTTCAGCCAGCTGGCCGGGGGGGGGGGTTGCAGGAGCGACCCACGATGGTTTCTTGGAATCGGGAAGAATTCGTAAAGGGGTGGGCTTTTGCTTGGGTGGCCCCTTTTTCCCGAAAAGGGCCAAGACGTAACAGTATATATATTGATTGCTCCGTTTTCCTGGGGATAGGATGGAGTAAATTCTTTTCAAAAAGTGCACTCAAAATAAAATTTATTATTCTGTAAATTCTTCAGGAGCAAACACAAATTCAACAGAAAACACGCAACAATTGTCTTCTATACAACAGAAAACTCTAAAAATTCAAGTCAGGATGCGAATATCAGGTATAGTTATATCCCTCTATCGGACAACTAGCTAGAAATCTCTAATCCAGAAATATCTAGACGGTTGGCGACTATTTGGCGTGATATCACCAAATATGGCGAAATATCGCCAAATTTGGTTACCAAAATAAGTCACCAAATCCATCGCCAATTTGGCGATAACTCTCATATTTGGCGAGATTATCATAGACCCGTAAAATTCATAACAATATATATATATATGACACGCGTAGGGCTACGCCCGTCATCTTACAAATTATGGCAGTCATGGTATATCCGGTGGTGTAGCAAAAGTAATCCAATCAATGATTGAGCAGGCATCAGTTCAATTTAATCCAGTTTTATTCTTTTTCATAATACCACCTCTCCAGATCTATGCATTTAGTCGTTTTAGTCGTTCGCCATTTATTTTTTAGAGCCGCGGCGAAACATATCTGATAGCATCGACTTCTATCCCACGCTCTAACCAAATTCGCGGGAATCTCCGCGCGCCAACTCTCCTTGGACATGCGCAGAGCCCGAAACAGACATCTTTCAAGGCTAAAATAATAAACGTTCGTCCTCGACCGCAGAACTCAGAGGCACGCGAAGATTATATAATAAAAAGGGAATTTCCCTTTCCCAATTCGCGTCTTTGAATACGAACAATTAGAGGCGAATTACGCCACGAATATAATTTAATTCCCAAGCCCCCTTTAAATTTAGAATAATCATTCTTTTCCCACTAAATCCTTTACATATATATAACAATATATAACAATATATATATATATAGTATATATATATATATATATATATATATATATATATATATATATATATATATATATATATATATATATAAATTGAAAGATCTGACGGCGGAGTATTTGGGAATAAGGTTTGCTTCTAAAACAGCTGGGGGTCATCGTCTCATCGTCTCGTTTTTAATAATACTATATATTAGCACTGGGAACACCCATATGTGCAGTTCACAAATAAGGGAAACGCGGATAAATCGAACCGGTAGAAATAATTGGATCACTTTCCCGATATCTCTTCCGAAATGTCTCCTTTTAAACGACGAGCAAGTAGTCAGGCAAGCAGTCACGAATCCTTTTCGAATACAAGACCATCGTTCGAAAGACATAAAAGGAACAGAACGCAAACAAACGATAATCCTTCAACTGAGTCATATCCCTTCACTCCAGATTTCTGCTTCTCGGATAACATCGATTTTAAAAGACAATTCTCCCGTTTGTTTGTTTCTTTTTTCGTCTCCTCTTAGCTTATTTCGCGATAGCAAAGTCGATGGTTGACGAAACGAGTTAAGGCTCACGAAACCCGAGCTTATGCTTCAGGCATTTTGTTGCTCCCTCCGCGTCTGTTGCTTGAGGTTGCTCAAAGGTAAATACGCCCTCTAATCGTTTTAGACTTTTTTTTCTGTCAGCAGGAAAAAATAGAAACGTTTGTGACGAACTAGAAAGAGCATAGAACTAGATATTAGAAGAGAAACTGGAGGACAGAACTAGAAAACTTGAGGATAAAGTAGAGGATAGAACTATTAACTAGAGAACAAATAAAGAAAAGATAACTACAACAAACACAATTTGGAAGTAGAACTTAGAGGACCCACTAGAGGATGGAACTAGAAACTAGAGGACAAATTAGAGGTTGGAATTAGAAACCAAAGGACATACTAGAGGACGGAAATAGAAACTAGAGGACAACCTGGAGTTTGGAACTGGAAACTAGAGGATGGAATCATTCATCAGAATGATTTCATCAATCCCATGCAATCTCTTTTTACTATGTCCAATTTATTCAATTAAAAAATGTTCCTTGTTAGACTGAAATTCGGAAAGAGGGAAAATAAAAAATTAAACCTAAAGCTAGATTTGCCATAAATATTTAAAAACGTTATATATATATATATATATATATATATATATATATATGTTATGATGAAGACGTGCGGTTTGCAAGAAAGGGCTCACAAGGAAGTCTGATTTTTTTAGGCAGCAACAAGGAAAAAATAGTTAAAAAAGTCACCTGTGTATGACGCTGACATTCGAGATATTCAGCATAATTATGCAAATCAATCTTGCAATAAAAGACCGTGATACACGAGGATTTCTCATTCGCGTTCAGAATGTTATCATTACATGATCAAGCTGTTAAGACTCGCTTTAGTTGTGTCGTACAATGTTCTTGAGCCATGTTGAACAATTGTTATAGCAAGAATAAATGAATGGAACAGTGTTTCGGGTCATCAGTGCCTTCTATCGGTAACTTTTTTAACTAATTTTTATTTTGATGCTAAAAAAATCCGACTTCCTTGTAAGTCCTTTCTTGCAAATTGCACTTCTTTATCACAATTTTTTCCTTTTTTATGAATTTTTAAAGTTTTTACGAACTTTTGACTCACTCTCTCTATATATATACATACTTACATACATACATATATATATACATATATATATACATACTTACATACATAAGTTTATACATCCGTATAAACTTTAAATATTCATAAAAACTGGAAAAATAATCTAAATAATAAAAGGTTTGCAGGGTTAGCATCGCTAGGTCACGGAATGTTTTTTTAAGACAGGAAAAAAATAACTCGAAAAACAGCCGACAGGTGGCGCTGACATACACGAGCCAAAGAAAAGATACGCAAATAACGAAAAGAATGCTTCTAAATCGTTTATTACAGCAGTAGGTGTTCCACATGACCCCTACCACAGGGGATAAGGCATTGCAGGCTAGTCACAAATCCAGCAAAGGCAGAGTGCAGCAGTTCCGGAGGTATACATGACATCTCTCGGCTAGGGATGCGACATCGATGTCGATGTTTTAAACATCGATTTATTGAAGCCGATGTTTTTTTAACATCGATGTTTTGTGCTCGATGTTTTACGTTGTCTCGATGTTTTTTTTTTAATGAAAAAGTACCGTAATAAAAAAATTTACCACGCAGCATAATTTTCACACTCAGTAAATGTAAGTCTGAATTCTGAAAAGGACGAATACAAAAGGGGGAACGATTCCTTAGCAAACAGACAAATGGCAATTAACAACCAATGAACCAATCAGAGCGCTTGGAATGTTCTCACACTCCAGAACCTTCCATGGGGTTTTATTTTACAAATAGTATATACATGAGTGCATCCATTTAAGTATTTGTTTTGTTCTGGTTTTATATAAGTTGACGTTAATATTATTAGTAAGATGCCTCTCAAAAGTACCGTTTGGAAATATTTTTACGAAACCACTGAAAAATTGGCGAAATGCAATATTTGACTTAAGTCCCTCAAAACTTCTGGCAATACCACGAATTTATCTGGGCATTTGAAGGCAAAACATGGCGGTATTTACAACGAGAATTTTAAATCATCAATGTAGCCCAAAGCAACCAAGTTTTTGTCATTCGTGCCTGCCCAATCAAAGAGTAAAATTAAATACCCCCTCCCCCCCCCCCCACGACTAACGGAAGTAACATTAATGTTAGAGATTACTAAACCAGTTTTAAAAAATGGATGTTCTAAAACATCGATGTTTAAAAACATCGATGGTTTTGGGGCGATGTTTTATTAGCATCGATGTTTTAATACTGAATATCGATGTTTTGTTATCGATGTCGCATTACTACTCTCGGCGGATCGCGGAACAACGGTGAACTGTTTGTGGATTAGGAGCGCACGTTCTTATAACCGTCTCATTTCCATATTTCCACTGAAGTCGCTCGTACCAGCGCCATCTATCGGCTGTTTTTTTTCCTGTCTTAAAAGAAATCCCGTGACCTAGCGATGCTAACCCTGCAAACCTTTTTTTTATTTTGGTTATTTTTCCGGTTTTTATGAATTTTTAAAGTTTATACGGACTTTTTGCCCACCCGGTATATATATATATATATATATATATATATATATATATAAACGTTTACGTCACATGGTTTTCTCTCGAACCATAAAACGGGCCTGAGTTGAATAACTATTAAACGTCTGTGTCATACTATCTCATGCAATCTCCTTTTTACTACAGACAATTTACTGAATACTCAGTACATTTTACTATCCATTTATCACGCGGCAAGTACGGCATTAATTTCAACCGCTTCATTTCTCTCAAATCAGTGATCGATGGCAGAAGCGGAAAAAAAAAAATCGCAAAATAACGTGCGATCGAAACAAAATTGCGGCCCTGGTCGATTATATCATTCCTCCCCAGGTACGTCCTGTTTTTTTTATTTATTTATCAGTTTCTTACTCCGCTTTTTACCGAAATAAATAGAAAACGGGGAATGCTGTCGGATAAAGGAATTGTCTTATAAGTCGATGTGATCTGTTAAAATGGGAATCTGGAGTTTTTTTCGGGGGGGGGGGGGGTAGACACAGTTTAAAGATTAACATTCGATCCTGTTATTTTTATGGTGGTTGCAGTTATTCAGTACTGTAGGGACATGGATTAATTCTAACTTTGCCGTATGACGAGCGTGTTATTTTGCAGAGAAGCTTCCATAAATCATGAAATCGGCCTAGTTTTATTTCTGTGCTTTATCGTTTTTTGTGGGCATAAAATAGTGTTATATTCTGCCACCTAAAATTCGATTAAGGCAGTGGGGCGCAAATTTTCTTCGACCTTGACCCACTTTCTTTAAATAAAAAATATCCCCCCCCCCCCGTATGAAAAGTGTCTGGTAGTAGCAAAATCTTTTTTAAAAATTAGGAAAATATTAGCAAAAAATAGAGAAAAAGTAATGAGCAAATTTCGACTGACTATTTTAACAACCAATGAACTGTAATTTTGGGATACATATTTACATTTCATAATGGTAATGAAAAGTTGCACCTTCTTCGCCTGTTTTTGCCAAATCTCATGTGACTAAAATTCCACATTTAAATACTGATATGTATATATAAATATATCATTCTTTTTCCTTAATAGCACATTGTTTACCTGCAATTTCACTTAAATATATCCGCAAGTCGGGCTCAACTTAACCTTGTGGTAGCGCGTTGGCTTTCGGTACTGAGGGTTGACGGATCGAATCCCGACACACGCCATTAAATACCTCTGAGTATAGGCCGGATATGGGCACGTTAAATCCGTAGACACACACACGCACACGCAAGCATGCACACACACACACACACACACACACACACATATATATATATATATATATATATATTGTAGAGTATTGCATTTCAACCTCTCCGTTAATATAAAATCTATCTCGAGCCTGAGAGTCTTCAAGGAAAGCGGACCACCCAGGTCGCAAAATGCTGACGGCATTTTCCTTTTATCCTCAGATAGACTTGTTCCACAGATCGTTAGAAGGCCTCGGTCATTTTTCTTGATTAAGTCTGTCGTTACGAACCGAGGTGAGCGGACAACCAGTTGACAGCGCAATTATGAATGGAAGAAGAGTACCGAAGAAAGACTCAAGGTGCTTTTCATTCGTGAACAATCAGGTTAAGGCAACATTCTGTAGGCGCCGCGTGCCTCGACAAAAGACTCGTGCGGCACCCCTTCTCGTTGTCTCCTAGGCCGGCAAGTGGCTTTGAGGACAAACTAAAACGGCGGCCGCTGAGCCCCTGAAAAATTATTCATTATCGCCTCGCGAAACCCAGATGGAACCCACTTGGAAACCCACGTGGAAGTAGCCGTTGCTCACTTGGGTTTCTAGAATGTTCGAACTTTCCGGAAAGTGATGCAATATCCGGTTGGGCTCTCCTATAAAAGAGAGGGGACCCCTTGCCCGTGGCTTGCGTCCTTTTGTTCCTGACCCGTGGCGGATCCAGTTTGAGAGCAGCCGGGTTGCCCCCCTGAGAGGTAAAGTCCCTTGCGACTGTTTTGCAGTGACGATTATTTTCCTGCGGGAGTGAACATACTCCGCTATTTTTTGTTCGGAGACCAGTCTTCGTGGAAGTAGCCTTTGCTACCGAAATTTCCAGTGAGGCGTTCCTTCTCCTTATATTTCTGTTTTTCATCTCTACCGGGTGCGTGGACTGGTCACCACCGTTGATATTGTTGGGAGCCCCTTTCCCATCAGGACGCAGTGCCGCTTTCATCACCACTGAAGCAAAGTCAGTTTCTGCTAGCCTAGCGGACTGCTTTTGTTCTTACTCCGCCCCACGCCGATTTAATCGGGGGTGATACTTCCTAAGTATACCCGAAGTTTCATCTTGTATACTTTCACTGTATATACTTCATCATCTATCTTAATAAATTGCATTTGTTTTTTTCGTGTAATGATTGATGTACACCTAGTGTGTTTAGTTCACCTACTGGTTGCAACTACGAACCTCAGTTCGCTACAAAATATATATATATATATATATATATATATATATATATATATATATATATATATCCACGTGTCAAATCATACCATTGTAGCTAATATATCTATCTACTAATTATAATTATACCACTGTAGTTGCCATATCTACTGGATAAATAGGGCTCGATGCAGCCTTGTGGTAGCGAGCTGGCTTTCGATTCTCAGGGTGCTCGGATCGAATCCCGCCAGGCAGTGGCGTAGCGAGCATAACTGGCGCCCGGGGCATGATACCTTTTTGGCGCCCCCTCCCCCAGAAAAACATATATAATATATAGAATTCGTTGAGGACCGTTTGGCGCCCCTCTGCGAGAGGCGCCCGGGGCATGATAGACCCCGTTGCCCCCCCCCTTCGCTACGCCACTGCCGGCAGGCGCCATTAAATGCCTCTGTGTCTAAGCCGGATATGGGCACGTTAAAATAGACACATGCACATGCACACACACACACACTTATATATATATATATATATATATATTTCCACGTGTCAAATCATACCATTGTAGCTAATATATATAACTACTAATCATATTTATACCACTGTAGTTGCCATATCTACTGGATAAATAGGGCTCGATTCAGACTTGTGGTAGCAAGCTGGCTTTCGTTGCTGAGGTTTCTCAGATTGAATCCCGGCAGGCGCCATTAAATGCCTCCGTGTCTAGGCCGGATACGGGCACGTTAAATCCGTTAAACCGGAAAATCCCTCTAAGAGGTCAAAGAGGATGGGAGAGGGTACGATCCTTCAGATGTCGCCCCTAGGAGGTGCTCGGTCAAAACTGAGGTGGCAACTAGCTAAGACGGACTTCGACCCTTGTGGTGGTATATAAAACGGAGCCGTACACTTCAGTCCGAAGCTTGTATGGACCTGGTTTTGAAATTCCAGCCAGAGAGCATTAGAAACAACTACAACAACAGCAACAATATATATATACGCTAGTCACTGGAAAAGGCTGCAATTTTGGAATAAAGGACGGCATTTTTATTTTCAGAAATCTGTTTTCTTTAAACAGGAAATCCAAAGTAAATAAAGCACAAGTAGCAGTAAGGTGCAATTTTGCATACGGCCGTTTCGAAGCTGCAAAGGAGCTTCTTCATCAGTGCAAAGAACTTAGTAGCAGCTCAAAAAGCCGACGGCTTTACGCTTTAAACTTTGCATTGATTTTTTTCCTTTAATTTCTTTTTGTGGTTATAATTTTCGTACCTTTAATTTTCATTGCTATAATTTTACTTTTCAGTAATAGCCGTATTACTCTGTTTTAATTTTACTTTGCACTGATTTTACTTTCTATTAATTTATGTTTGCAGTTATGATTTTGCTATCTTTCATTTTCATCGCAATAATTTAACTTTTCATTAACACCTTGTATTTTATTTCCATTAATTTGAACACTTCACATAAATTTTAATTTTACATTCATTTTATTTTCCCCTCATTTCTATTTGCAGTTATATCTTTCTTACTTTAATTTACACTACATTAATTTCATTTTTCTTTAACATTACTCAGCATTAATTTTTCTTTTCGTTATTGAATTTTTTTCCGAAATAAACAACGTTCAATCTTTGAAACTTCACTTCCGGAGAAAGAACACTTTCTCCGGCTGTTGTCTTTTCACAAAGTACATGCATAAATCAGCGTGTTTGTATACTTAAAACTGTTTATTTCCAACAACAACTTTACATCTGACCCGTATAATGACATGTACATTCACTCAAACACTGCATTAACTACTGATACAGAATCCATCATGAAGGCTTTCGATTCGACACTTCCTTGTAATCATCTCGTAGCTTCGTGACCCCTCGTAGAGCATGATATTTGTTTACATCGAAAGTACTTTTTTTTTTGCAAATTCCCCGTATCTACAAACAAAGCGAGAAGTGTCCTGATGGAGCAAAAATTTCAGAACAAAGAGAGAATAAATCACCCATTGTCTCTCTTTTCCATTATCTGACGGGTGCTTTATTTCTTGAAGAATCACATTTTCTATTTCCGGGTGGATAAAAAAAATGGCTTAGAAAAAAAAAACTTCTGATTATTCTGTTTCACTTTATAATATGTATCAAGATACAAGATCTTTTTGAAGAACGTTTTTATTACTCGAAAAAACTTCGAGTGGATCAATTGCAGTTTGGAAAGCAGATAATGTAAATGAGCAGGGAAATATCTCTTAGTATGCTAATTGTCTCCATTACTTTGAGTACCACCTGCGAATAATTAGTGGGAACAAACATAAACCTGAAGCGTTTAGTCTCATTTACAAAAAAAAAAAAAAATATGCAAATATCTACAATGCATACTGGTAAATGATATTTTAGATTCTCCCATGAAAGTCATTTCACTCCCTTGCGAAACCAAAATGATGTAAACATGTTGAAAGTTGTTTAACCACGAATTTTACTTTTTTATTTTAAATCACATACTTTTCATATTTATTGATTTTCTGGGACTTATTGCAGCAACTAAATTCTCTTTAAGATCATTACAAAAACTGTTTAGATCTACTACGAATATATATATATATATATATATATATATATATATATATATATATATATATATATATATATATGTGTGTGTGTGTGTGTGTGTATGTGTAAAGGATTTAGTATGGGGGCAAACAGCGGGGAACTTTAAAAGGGGATTTTTCTAGAAGAAATGGGAATTAAAACATTTTAAAGCCAGATAATTCACAGTTGGAGCGCGGAGAAAAGGGAAAAATCGAACAGCGAATTGAAGGTCATTAAACTATTAATAGAATCGGACTCAGTTAAAAGTAAACCCCGCCCCAGCCTCATTTTGGGTGCATACGTCATAGCAGTGTTCTGGAAGTTTCGATGTGTCTTTGAACAGTTTTGAGAATAAGAAATAGCGTCCGAAGTATGGAGAATTTTGCGAAATCGCTGGCTACTTTTGACACTGGCCAAGTCACTTGGCCAAAGCCCGAATTAATCAAATATTTACGACTACTTCGGGCTTTGGTCAACCAATTCGTGGCCAAAGCTAGAAGTTTTGGGGGGCAAGATCATGCAGTTATGGTAGTCGATCATAGCAGTTCTAATTGATATTATTGCCACTGTGAAAATCCCTTTAGTCGACGTTTAAAAAAATCACTTCAAAATCAAATAGAAAAGAACAATTTTTCTTGGGCAATTCTCAAACTGGCCATTGATTGTCGAGCGTATGACGAATTGGCAGGCCAAAGCAAGAAGAATTCGTAAATTGTCCATTATTTCGGGTTTTAGCCAAGTGATTTGGCCAATGCTAGAAGTGGCCGGCGATTTCGCATATAGGCCGTTTGCAAGAGATGGTGCTAGTGCATTGTTTGAAGCTCTAGAGGTACACGTGTCTGTGTTATTACTATGTCACTGGACAGCAGACAGTTTTAGCTGCATTCTGGAAAAAAAACCGAGCGATTTTTTTTACGTTTTGGAGATCTTACAACACGTTCAGTACAGAAGACCAAGCTGTACATTTTCTCTATATTTTACTCTTTTACGTATTAAGAAAAACGCGCGTCAAGTTTGTGAAAGTTGTGTAAAGTTTATGGTGATAATGCTCTACAAGAACTTCAGTGCCGATGATGGTTCGGGAAATTCCGTGCAGGTGATTTTGATCTCAGTGAAGCTCCAAGGTCAGGTAGGCCCTCCGATGTTGATGATGACCAAATCAAGGCGCTGATAGAGTCAAACCCACGTTACATGACACGAGATATTGCAGTAACGTTGAACATCCAACATTCAAGCGTTCATGACCACCTGAATATATATATATATATATATATATATATATATATATATATATATATATATATATATATATATATATATATATATATATATATATATGTATATATATAAAATGACTTATTCTAACTCAATTGAGATCAAATAATTAGGGAAAAAACAAGAAGATGGCATATTATGTTAAGTTAGAACATCTGCTAATTAGCATATTCTGTATAGTAGCTTATTATTTAATTATTTATTTTTTTTTGCTAAATTATTAATTTAAGAAATTCACTCTGACACATGTCTGAGAATAACTGAAGAGCACGTACTCAAATTTAATATTTAATGTAACCATTTAATTTCTCTTCATATTACTTACATTAATTTATACACTGACTACAAACTTTTACAGGGAAAATCATATCAATTAATATCATACGTTAAAAGATTTTTATAACACATAAAATCCAAATTACATAAAAATAAATCACAGTGCTCTCGCCTGATAAATATAACACAAAATAATATTAACTTACCACCACCTTCGTTTCGAATAGAAGCATCTCGTATCTCCTCAGTCGACCAGCGGAATCGGCGAAGCAAGCCAAAAAAAAAAAATGGTGGAACTGATCGATAGGATCACCACGAGGTCCTATATCTGTCGCTGCTAAAAAAACTCCAACTCACTGAAAAAACGTTTTCTTATTACTTCCTTTTGAACTGGGGCGAGCAGAGGTCAGCTATCCTCGAACAAACACCTTTCAGCTCTCATTGGCTAAAAGATGTTGCTAGGCCGTTGCCATGGGGACGCTAGACCCCCCTACAGCCGAGAAGGGGTGGCAAGTCACGTTTTATTCTTATACAAAAAAAAACTCTCTTTACGATAAGCTGAATTTGTCTCCGGGAGGTACATACCTTTCCCCCAGAAACCGGTACAAAATACAGGCGCGAACCCAACACACATACATCCTATGACATACACAACAAAACAGATACACTAGAATGTGCATGGAACCGAATCAATGCTGCATCAAGACTATGAGACAATAAAATATATTTACAAAGTCGAATTCCATGTCACATGGCAGCACCACTCAGACCACTGTAGTTGGTTATATAACGTTTTGCGCACGACACTCTAGAATGCAATCTATGCTACGGGGATTTAAAAAGTAAGGGACAGAGCCTGGAAAAACGCGTTGCTGAAAGGACGTATGTCACGAGGTGATAGGTCGAGGAAAATGGCGAAATGAGGATGGTTGAGCTGAGATTTATATTTAAAGTTTGAAGAATAAATTAAATTATTTGTAAATAAAAGTGTTATCATTGCCGGCCTCCAAATACGAATGCATCATAAAGGACTAAACTTATACAGATGTAAGAGTCGTGTCATGTCATATATATATATATATATATATATATATATATATATATATATATATATATATATATATATATATATATATGTGTGTGTGTGTGTGTGTGTGTGTGTGTATGTATGTATGTATGTATATATAATATGTATGTATATGATAAACATTTGCCGTTAGGGCCAATACTGTTGCTGAGCATACAGGAAAAATATGTTTTCGCCTATTGGACTTTGCTGCCCTACTTACGCATAGATGTTTCTGTGTTTTTCCTTGTTAAGTTATAGTATTAGTACACCTATACGGTAAGTTATAGTAATAGTACACCTATACCCCCAACCTAATAGGCGAGAAAATCAGTGTCTGTGGACGAACAACCTCGGTGCTAACTGCTAGTCCAGAAAAGAAATATTGCAGTTGAGCATACTTCAGAAATATGCAATAGTCATTCATACGCCAATATGAGTGAGAATAGTGAAACAAATACTCAGCGTTTCTGAAAAATTTTGGGGCAGAGCTAAGTTCATTTTAATTTACCCTACCTCCCTCACACCTCTTTCAAAAAAATCGGCGAAAGAGGAAATTCCCCGTCGTTGCCAGTCAGGGTAAATCAAACTATTGAAACAGGCGGTGGGACCAGCTGCTGTAGATCACCAGAATAAGTTCATAGTTGGAGGTTTGCTGAGTGTTGAATTTCTAATGCTGAACGAAGTTGAGAAAGTGTCAAGGTATAATACAAGTTCTGAACGCTGAGTGTTGAGTAAAGCGGTGAATGGGCAAGTTGGGGAAACAGGTTTTCAATAAATAAGCAGAAACGGTACAAAAGTGTGGGAATTTGTTTCATAGTTATATATACAGTGAAACTTATTTAGCAGGGCACCCGTTTTCGACTGACACCCCTGAAAACGGCCACTTTCTTTCGGAATCATGACTGGCCGCCTCAGAGAAGTTTCATTGTATATATATGTACATATGTATACATATAAATAATAATTAATATATATATATATATATATATATATATATATATATATATATATGACACGGAACTTATTAATTACGGGCTTGTGACATGGTGTCTTATAACACGTTACTCCATCTTAACTTTTTCCTCAAATAATTATTCTACATAGCGGTCAGTGAATAAAGGCCTGTGGCACAGAACTATACTTAAATTACACCTACGAGTTTATCCGAATATCAAACTACCCCAATTCAATCCATATTAAATATCTGCCAAGCCATCGTCTCGACCTCGCGATGCGTGACCAGCCCGACCAAAATCAAATCCCTCTCTGCATTATAACGTTATTTTTTCAAACCTTCTAAAACTACTGCGCATGCTCATGACGTCTACGCCGGCGATGGGGAAGAGGCGCGGCTACGTTTGATACTATTTTTAGATTCTCAAAAAGGGAATTTCCCTCCTTAGGATTGAGAATTGGCGCTTGCTCGGTCCATGCGAATATTAAAATAGTGGCGTTTAACACCACGGATTTAATTTACCCTGAAGCTCCCCTGTAAATTGTTTTATTATTATTCTTTCTCTAATAAATTCTTAACATATATAGTATATATATACATGCATGCATACATACATATACATACATAATTATACATATTATATGTATGTATGTTTATATGTATATTTACGTATGTATATGTTTGCAGGCATGTATGTATGCATGCATATGTATATATATATATATATATATATATATATATATATATATTTATATGAATATATATGAATATGAATCATTAGGTATTTGTCTTAGCAGATAAGTTAACAAGAAAAATAAATCTCAATTATCTGTTTCGTTCATTTTCTTATTTATACTAAATCATTTGTGTGTGCATAAATATGTATATATATATGTATGTAAGTGTTTACGTATCATTCGTATATATGAACCAATATTTGACAGTCAGAAAAGACGTATTTAATACCCCCAAAACACGTAATTAATGCTTAAGATTACACGGCATACAACATAAAATATTGAAAGACTTAAAAAAAAATCTGCATAGAGACAAACAAAAAAACTTTTATAAATATACGTACTTTTTTTATTCTTTATGAGTTTTTGACCATTCATCACAGATAAAAAAAACACAAACCCAGCACTGAAATAATTACAGTATTTTACCGAACGAGGAAGAACTTCCAAGGAAGATAATTATCAGGTAGCCAAGGAAGGATTCCCTGTAGATTTTTCGATTCTTTTTGAAACAACACCCCCTTCCGCTGCTACCTCCCCGGCATGATAAGATGGAACACAGGGGTGTAGCTAATTTTTTTTTTGTTCTGTTATTATTTTACTCTTTTTTTTCCGTCCGTCTGCCGTATTTCTATTGACCGGCTAATCAGGCTTTCATACTATTCTTTTCTTTTGAATTATAAATAAAAATAAGCATATGGACTTATTCTGATACGGAATTAGAAGTAGAGAAAGGAAAAAAATTTGGAGTTGATTTTTTTTTTTTTTTTTTTTTTTAAGCGTTCAGCGAAAGGGGTTTGGGAAGTGTAAGACTTTTGGTGACGAACTAGATACGTGTAATTAAAGTAATTTTTGATTAAAAAAATAATATATATGGTGGAATTCTTGAGGTAGAAAAAATTAGAAGTGAACTTATTAAAGTTCGGTTTTTGGCGAGAAAGTTTATGTTTGGGAGGGAATGATTTTTTAAAAAAATGCTGAGTTACAATTGGGATTCGAACTTAAAAGAAAAGTCTTTTAATTATTTTAAAGCCAAGAAACTAGACTTGTTTATACAAAAATTTATTTTTTTCGGGTATATTTTTCTTGCTGTAAAAGTCAACCACATATGTATTTAAAATCTCTGTGTATAATATTCAAGAAGTGAAATCTGCAAGAGTTGAGATGTGACATGCTGCGAGACACTGCCCTATTAATTTTTTTAAATTAATTTTTTAGATAAATGAAAAATATACTCATGCGGTGACGTCAAACTTTATCTCTTTTGATGCTTGACGTCACAGCATGGGTATATTTTTCATTTCTCAGTGATTCGTTTTTTAGTGAGAATCACGCTGTGTTTACGTTTTGTTCGGTGGAGTATGCATTTAGAATTGAAGTATCTCTAAAACTATTAAAGTAACAGATTAAGTGTACGCAGAATAAATCATCAGTTTTCAAAGCTCTTTCCAAATATGTAACATTTATGTACTTTCATGAAAAAAAAAATTACATCGATTTCGACATTTTCAAATATGGCTGAATTTGAGCCGGTACACCCGGAAGTGTGACCGCGAAAGAACCCGACCTTGCTTTATCAATATAGATATAAATTAAACTTCGCATGTATTTGTAGGTGATAAATATATATGTGTATATACGATATGTACAGTCGGACTTCTATTTAACGAAGTCGCTAAATCCCGAAAAAAAGTTCGTTATATGGAAAATTCGTTAAATAGAGATTTACTTTTGAAAATACTTTAAACTGCACAAGACAGATTTTAAATTCATAAACAGTAAATATTATTAAAATAAGTAATTACTCACACCTTTGTTTTGTAAATTAATGTCTATTTGTTTAATGTATCTTCCCCGTCAAACAGAAATCTGCAAGGAAAACAAGAGTAAAACAAAACATTGCCCGGGAATACACTGTATTTTCAATCTAAAAAAATTATATTAAAATTAATGAATTTTAATGACGTTATCGCATTTATTATAAGAAGTAATTTTAAGCTTACATTACCACATGCGTCCGTAAATTTAATTATTGGTAAAGTTTGTTAATTTTGTCTGAGTTTTTTGTTTGAAAAAGTGCTTTATCTCATAATACGTCTCGCATCTTTGCAATGCACCAAAACCCCTTCAGGCGTATTTTCTTCAAACTGTAATCCGCGTCGGAATGTGTTAAAAGAAAGTTCATGTGTTAAATGTGGTAAAAGAAAGAATTAGTTTGAAATGTTCTTAAATATTTTGAGAAGTGTGGAGAAAAAAATATTGAATCACAAGAAAAAGTTCGTTAAATAGCGAATGCACTTCGCTATTTGGAGGTTATTTTACGAAGAAAGTCGCAAAACGTTCTTGGTTCCAAGGAAAAGTTCGCAAAATAGAGAAATTCGCATAATAGAGGTTCGTTAAATAGAGGTCCGACTGTATATACAGTGATATGTATATACTTCTCTATGACGGTATATACAGTGATATGTATATACTTCTCTATGACGGCCAGTCATGGTTAAAAAAAAAAAAGTGGCCGTTTTGAAGGGTGGCCGTGCAAAAGGGGGATTCAAAAAACGTTCAGAACGATGTTCCGTCCAGATCCCGTCGTTTTGATGTGTGGATTACGATCGGATTTAAAAATCGATACCAGTAAATGCCTCAATAATTTTTAGCCTGAAAGTTAAGCCCAGGCATATCGGTTTCCCGAGCAAGATGGGGGAATATCTGTTTTGAAAAACAGAAGCGTCTCCCATCGACTCGCAAACCTGTCTTTCGTATCAATAGCTCGAGGCGAGTTTGACACTGCAGCGCAATAAAGATGGCCGAAATGTTCGTCGACAAGAAGAACTGTCACCAACAAATCTGCCGGCCCCAGCTCTGGAAAACAGACGCATTTCGAGGATTTGGGAATGACGTCGACAAATAAAGGACTGCGAGATATAGTCAGAGACTTTTTAGAGAGATAAACATGTAACAGCCAGACAAAGAGGTCGTGTTTTTTAAGCTCCTGTGGGAGGCTAACCGAGTCTCGGAGCGTACTGTAAAATCACTCTCCACTTAAGTTAAAATTCATTTGATTCTGTTGTACTACAGGGTGGTCATAAAAAAACTTTGCCGATATGTGAACCTCTAGCGGCTGTACCGTTCAAACGATCGAGATGAGATTTCAGATATAGTTATTCAGTGAGCTCGGGATTCAATGCAGGCGACCAAGTGGCGCTTACGGTTACGGTTATCGGTACAGAAACTTGAAATTTTCGAATAGCAATGCCCACTTTTTCCTGTCGCAAAATGTTCAGCGTATGCGTAAACCCTAAACAGCGTTGGAACGGTAAGTGTATCCCAAAAAACGGACTCGTTATGCATGCACAAAAAACAGGTCTGCGAACGGCCAATAAAAACACGATCGGGGCGCACGGAGGAAATTTGCATATGACGGAGGCAAGACACCAATCACTGGTGATAACACAGATAGGACAAAAGAAAACTTTTATTTAGATTACACATTTTCCTCATGGGTGCCATCACAGGCCGTTTACAGAGTTGTTTTTTGTGCGTGCATAACGCGTCCGTTTTTTTGTGATACACGTACCGTTCCAACGCTCTATAAGGTTTATGCATACGCTGAGAATTTTGCGACGGGAAAAAAGTGGGCATTGCCATTCGAAAATTTCGAGTTTCTGTACCTATAACCGTAACCGTGACCTCCACTTGGTGCCCGTTCACAGAATCCCGAGCTCATACCTATGAATAACTATATCTGAAATCCTATCTCGATCCGTTGAAAGGAAACAGCCGCTAGAGGTCCATATATCGGAAAAGTTTTTATGATCACCCTGTAGTTTAATGTTAATTTGTTTTGTTTCTTTGATATTAAATCTATAAAGTTTTTAAACTTCTGGACTTATGATTTACAACTCGGACTCTGTTTTTCTTGGTCACGATTTTATTAATTTTAAAAAGCCTCAGAGAATAGCCTACTACGAAGCCAGATCATTAACCAAAATTAAAATAGCGCCGTCAGGCAGAACATAAATCCCTAAAGATTCCTGTAACTTTACATAATAAACATAATAAAACACAGTGAAAGTTTCTTTTAATAGCAAAATATTAGACGTGAAAAAAGTGTACTTTCTCATAAAGAAGAAAAATTAATTTTATTCAGTTGTACCATCTTCGTTCAAAGCACAAGTTAAATGTACCATTTTTAAAAAAGTTGTAAATTCAGACAACGAACACAAAGCGTAAAATACTGCATGCTAAATTATATTTATTAAAGTTATCTTAGAAATGAAAACGCATATATTAAAACAATTACTACCTCTTTCATAATAGGGAATTGAAATGATCTTGAATTACACGTTGCCAAATAACAAAACATAAATTCTTGGAGAAAAAAAAAACCTGCATTAAAATTTAAATTATTGCAGAGATTAACGCTTTCCTAATGAAGCAAATCTAGGAATTAAAAAAACGCATATTTTGCGACACATAATAACTAACTCTTTTCTCCAGAATTACAATTAACTTTAGATGAGTGCACTGCCATACTCGCGCTAAAGAAAACATAAATTGCTGTAACCGAATTAAAAACGAAAGTGCAAGCTCATAAACAAGATTTATAAATTATTGCCGAGATTAAAGCGCCTGTAAAGTAATTCTAGATATGAAAATCGCGCTGTGAAAGAATAATTAACTCTTTTCTGCAAAATTTAAATTAGCTTTTGATGTATATGCTGTCATAAAACTCCAAATATAATTAACATAACCCAATTAAAAATGCTATACATTCAGCTTCTGAAAAAATTTTTAAGTTATTGCAGATATTAAAACTTCGTAAAGTTATCCTAGAAATACATATTTCTCTCAACTATAGTAAGCCTTTTACTATAAAACTAACTATAAAACGAAATACATACATGTATATATGTATGTACGTTTGTTTGTATATATATATCTGTATATGTTTATGTGAATGTATGTATACTTTTATGCATGCACACACACACACACACACACACATATATATATATATATATATATATATATATATATATATACAGTCGAACCTCCATATATCGAAGTAGCAAATTGCCGGAAAAAAATTCGATATATAGAAATTTCGATATATAGAATTGAGCTTAGTTTTATCATAATTC
>OU015503.1:14335387-14347887 GCA_907164885.2 Dolomedes plantarius | reverse complement strand
ATGAATTAAAGGCCTGTGGCAAAGAACTACGAATTAATTTTAATTAAGAGTTTATTCCAATTATTAAACTACCCCGATTCAATCTGCTAATTATTTTCCCAAGAAATCATCTCGATCCCCGTGACGCTTGACCGAACCGAATAAAATCCCTTCACGCTCTGCTGAAATCCGTATTGTTTTAAACCACTTAAAGCCATAACGCATGCGCGTGACGTCTACACCGGAGATGAGCCAAAGGCGTGGTTATAGCTGTCACTTAAATCCAACCATACGAACGGGGATTCCCCTTTTTTCTCGACGCGTTTTGAACTAGGATATGAAAATAGTGGTGAATTACGTCACGAAATTGACTACCTTGAAGCCCCCCTGCAAATTATATATATATATTTTTTAAGAAAGATAAGAAGGCACAGTATATATATAATATATATTGTGTCGGGATTATGATAAAAAGGAACTTTCAATGTAATGAAACAACAGGTATGATGAACTTCCGCGCCCAATCATGTCTCTAGGTTTAATGTCCGACGTCCCCTAGCCCGAGCTGGAAATACATCGTTACCCATACAAAAGAATCGAAAGAGGAAGACTGGAAAGCCGTGTAACGGGAGAGATGTACAAACAAGATATCCATCAAAACTTGATTGCTCTGTAAGATCAGAATGCATTACTGGTCACGTGATCGGGATTCCCCGCGCGCTTTGTTGTTTGTTCACGTAAGCACAATGGCCCTGTTTATTGCCATGGTGACAGTTAGGCCTGTTTTTGTCGTGTCGAGCCGAATGATATTGAAAGCACTCATCGATATTTCATCGCCTGCAAAACACTGGTACCGTAATGATCTCTGCTTGTCTCCTGTCGCCCCGAGGCATTACGGTATCAATGCTGTAACAGACGACGCGGCGGCAGATAGGGGCCCCTACCGAATGCTTTTGTAATTAATAATATAGGAACGCCCCTTTATTGTTCTTTCATTGGCAATTTAAGGTGAATGTTTTTCCATTGCTTTAACCGTCATCCGACAGTGTATCCGTTTTTGCTTTGCTTACAGCAAACATATGAATAAATTGTGATTGGATTAACAAAGCGCAAGACTCTATCGGTTATAATCCGTACTAGAAGAACTAGAAACTGTGAGAATCCGTCTTTCTTTATATAAGCACATTTACGTTAATGATAACAAAGGAAAATTATAAATAAATAAATTTTAACCGGATTAAAAAAGCGCGAGGCTTTCTAGGATATAATCTGTCCTAGAAGTACCTGAAACTTCGAGAATCCGGCTTTATTTATCAAAGCAAAGTTAAATTAATAATAAGAAAAACTATAAATAAATAAACTGTACTCGGATTAACAAAGCGCGAGATGTTATCGCTATAATCCGTCCAAGATGTTCCGGATTGTGTGAGAATCTGTTTTTTATTTATATACGCGCCGTTACGTTAACGATAATAAAGAAAAATTATAAATAAATGAATAGTAACCAGATTAACAAAGCGAGAGACTTTCTCGGATATAATCCGTCCTAGAAGGGCCTGAAACTGCGAGAATCCGGCTTTATTTATAAATGCACATTTGCATTAATAATAACAAAAACTATAAATAAATAAATTGTAATTGGATTAACAAAGCGCGAGATGTTCTCGGTTATAATCAGTTCAGGATGCACCGGGAAGTGCGAGAAAGTGTCTTTATTTATATACGTAGCGTTACATTAATGATAATAACAGCAGAGCTGTAAACAAATAAATCGTCATCAAATTAACAAAGCATGACACTTTCTCAACCATAACCTGTCCTAGAGGTGCCAGAAACTGTGAGAATCTGGCTTTATTTATAAATTCATAGTTACATTAACGATAATGAGAAAAAAAACTATGAATAAATAAATTATAAGATTAACAAAGCGCGAGACTTTCTAGGCGAATCCGTTCAAGAAGTGCCAGAAACTGCGAGAATCTGGCTTTATTTATAAAATCATATTTACATTAATGATAATAAGAAAAAAAATGAATTAATAAATTATAATAAGATTAAAAAAGCGCGAGACTTTCTAGGCGAATCCGTTCATGAATTGTCAGAAACTGCGAGAATCTGGCTTTATTTATAAAATCATATTTACATGAATGATAATAAGAAAAAAATTATGAATAAATAAATTATAATAAGATTAACAAAGCGGGAGACTTTCTCGGCGAATTCGTTCAAGAAGTGCAAGAAACTGCGAGAATCTGCCTTTGGTTATTTATATACGTAGAGTTACGTTAATGAATATATAGAGTATATAGCTCACTTCTACCCAGACTTGGGTGTATATAATTTGAAGTGACACTCTAAATGAATTTGATACAAACACAGTTTATACATGAAACAATGTTTATTGAATTCGTTGCACATATAGAATTTGCTTTTGCAGCAATAAGCATACGTACTACTTGTACGGAATATATATTAACATTCAATAGAAATGCACTTTGCAAATACTCACAAACTAGCAGAGAGTCAAACCAGCAGTTCTGCCACTTAAACTTTGAACCCCCTAAGCACTAGCGCAGGATAGCACCTGGAGCTGCTTTCCTCGTAGCTCCTTAACTCGCTTATCTATCAACCTTAACAAAATCTTCTTCAACCTCTGTATTAATCAAGCTGCTTGGTATTTATACCAAGCGCGTATGACGAAATTAGCATATCTCAAGCAGCTTCTTTAATTCATTCACTCAAAAGTTCGATTCTTGTGAATCGAATCTTATGTATACCTTACACTTATTAGGGAAACTACATATTATAAGAAAGGCTCAGTAAGGTTATCTACTCTGGAAATATATCAGTTTCTTTTTATTATCACCTTGTAATGTTCTCCATTAATCACAATCACCGAATTCTTCAGGTCGAATTCGTTAACTAGAAAAAGAAAAATTGGTTTCGAGTTGAGTCAGCAAAACTGGATTTTGTCAAAATTTTGGCACTTGAAGTTCGGGTTTACAAGTCTCAAGTTAATTCCGCTGTATAGTGAGTGAGAAACCAATTTTATTGTGATAATTTTGCCACGCTGAGTCACGATCTATTTAGTAGGCGAAATTTCATTGCGCACGAGGTAGAAATGATTATAAAAGGGGAATTTTGCATCGCTGAGGGCGAAAAGCTGGATAAAATGAGAGAAATTTCCCAAACAGAGCGAATGATTAATTAATCATAAGAGACTCACGCTTTTATGAGCTAGAAGCGTATTATTTATCGAGAATTTTGTCGCATTGAGAGAGGAACTCATTTTAATGTGAGCCAAGATTTTAATTAATTGAACATAGAAGTGATTATAATGAGATAATTTTATTACAGTCAGGATTGAGTAAATTATAAAGAGAAATTTTACTGCACATGAAGAGAAATGATTATAATGAGAGAATTTTACTCCGCTGAGAGCGAAAAGCTAGCAAAAATGAGAGAAATTTACTGTGCAGAGCAAATAATTAATCATAAGAGACTTATACTTAAATGAGCTAGAAGCGAATTATTTATCGAGAATTTTGTCGCAATGAGAGAGGAACTCATTTTAATGCGAGCCGAGATTTTAATTAATTGAGAGTAGAACCGATTATGATAAAATAATTTTACTACAGTCAAGAATGAGTAAATTATAAAGAGAAATTATTATAATGAGAGAATTTTACTACGCTAAGAGCGAAAAGCTGGCAAAAATGAGAGCAATTTACTGCGCAGAACAAATAATTAATCATAAGAGACTCATACTTAACTGAGCTAGAAGCGTATTATTTATCGAGAATTTTGTCGGATTGAGAGAGGAACTCATTTTAATGCGAGATTTTAATAAGTTGAACGTAGAACCGATTGTAATGAGATGCTGAGAGCGAAAAGCTGGCCAAAATGAGAGAAATTTAATGCGTAGAGCGAATAAATAATCATAACAGACTCTTAATTAAATGGTTTTGTTTCATTGAGAGAGGAACTGATTTTAATGCGAAATTTTAATAAATTGAACGTAAAATCGATTCTAATGAGACAACTTTACTGCAGTGAGAAATGAGCACATTTTAAGAAGAAATTTTGTTGCGCATAAAAAGGAAATGAGTATAATGAGAGAAATTTACTGCACAGAACGAATAAATAAATGATCATGAGAGACTTTAATTTAAATGATTTTTTTGCATTGAGAGAGGAACTGATTTTAATGCGAGATTTAATAAATTGAACGTAAAACCAATTATAATGAGATAACTTTACTACAGTGAGGAATGAGCAGATTATAAGGAGAAACTTTATTGCGCATGAAAAGGAAATGAGCATAATGAGAGAAATTTACTGCACAGAACGAATAAATGATCGTGAGAGACTCTTACTTAAATGTATTTGTTGCATTGGGAGAGGAACTTAAATGGGAGATTTTTATAAATTGTACGTAAAAACGAGATTATGAGATAACTTTACTACAGTGAGGAATGAACATATTTTAAAGAGAAATTTAGTTGCGCATGAAGAGGAAATGATTATAATGACAGAATTTTATTACGCTAAGAGCGAAAAGCTGAATAAAATGTATGTTTCGCATCCTTGTATCCTTGTTGTGCATGAAGAGGAAATGATTATAATGAGAGAATTTTATTACGCTAAGAGCGAAAAGCTGAATAAAATGAGAGAAATGTACTGCACAGAGCGAATAAATAAATGATCATGAGAGACTTTTATTTAAAGGTTTTTGTTGCATTGAGAGAAGAACTGATTTTAATGCGAGATTCTAATAAATTTAACATAAAACCAATTATAATGAGATAACTTTACTACAATGAGGAATGAGCAGATTAGAAGGAGAAATTTTGTTGCTCATGAAGAGGAAATGATTATAATGAGAAAATTTTATTACGCTGAGATCGGAAAGCTGGCTAAAATGAGAGAAATTTACTGCACAGAGCGAATAAATGATCATGAGACTCTTACTTAAATGATTTTGTTGCATTGAGAGAGGAACTGATTTTAATGCGAGATTTTAATAAATTGAATGCGGAACCGATTATTATGAGATAATTTTGCTACAGTGATAAATGAACAGATTATAAGGAGAAATTTCATTGCTAATAAAGAAGGAATGATTATAATGAGATAATTTTATGACGTTGATGGCGAAAATCTAGCAATAATGAGAGAAATTTACTGCAAAGAGCGAATAATCGATGAAAGAATTTATCAATAATGTACGAGAAGCGTGTTATTTTGCGAAAATTTAATCGCGTTGAGAGTGGTAATGATTTTAATGAGAGAATATATTTAAACGGAACGAGAAACCAGTTATCATAAGATAAATTTACTACATTCTTAAATAATTAATTTTAGACTGTTTTACTGTACTACCTCATTGCAATAATAATAATGATAATTGGTCATAATATTTGAAAAGACCGCTAAATTGAGTAAGTTTTTTAATTTTGATCTAATTGGCATACACTATATATATATATATATATATATATATATATATATATATATATAGTATATATGTACATTTTTAAAGTAATTGAAAATAAATTTTTTTTCCAACATTACCAGATACATATCAATGAAATTCTGTTCCCAATGTAATACTAGGATTAAAAACAAAAATGCACTAACTTTTGTTTGTCATTTAACATATTTTCAAGACAAAGTCTAATTTGCATTGAAATTTTGGATTTGTCCCAAAACACACTGACGTGCAACCAAAGATTTGGCGTGAATATTCCCACTTTTTAACAAGTCCAGAATAATTTCGAAGGCGTTAAAAAAAAAAATAATAATCCGAGAAAACATTTATACGAAAACTCACAATTCGTTTCATGCCGCTGCAAGTCCGAAAAACTGCACGCGGAATAAAACCTGATATTTATTTCCATCACGGCGTTAAAAAAAATACACCCACTACAATTACACAAAACATTTATTTTCCCTAATCATTTAACTCTAGTCCATTATTTGGAAATTTCCAGACCCCCCCCCCTCTTTCCCCAAAACCGTAAAAGACAATAAAAAGGAGAAAATTCCCTTCTCCTCCTACTTACTTTATTTTTATTTATTTATTTATTTTTTTACGGGCTTCCATATACAAAGATTCAGACTCGCCACCTATCTAATTTATCTTCATTTACGTGTAGACTCGAAACAATTTATTGAGCCCTAATCTCTCAAGAACTACATTTATCAGCGGGGGAAAATATAACTTTGTAATTAAGCACACCCCTTGTTCTAAAACTGCGCTCCAATCAATTTCGTAGCTTCATTAACATATTTAGATAATAGAGCGGCAGTAGGTCAGATGACCGCTTTGTAAATTTTGGAGTGCATTTTTACTTTCCTTTTTTTGGAAAGCTGCCAGAGTTTGGGGAGGGGGGGGGGGAAGAAACCGGTGATCTTGCGGCCTAACGGAAGAAATGTTGCAAACGATATTTTTTTAAAAATAGAATTTCCCCCCATTCCCCCCGTTGATATCAACTTAATTCCTTAGTATGCACTTGAAACATTTCTGTGTTCCATCTGGCGATTTCATTTTTTCTTCCTGTGTAGAACAACCTACATAAATTTCATTAAGTTAACTTTCCAGATAAAATTCGGAAATATATTTTAATTATAATTTAAAGTCAGTTATAGTGTAGGTATAATTTTTATACGTTCATATTTAGAATATGCCGTTCTATGACATTTATAATATTTTTTTATATATGTTGTTTTCAGTCACTATTTTGTCTTGAACATAACTATTAATTTTAATTGTAGTTTTTGATTTAACTGGTAATAAATCTCACATAATATACGCCTTCCTTTCTAGACTTGCTGGATCTTGGAAGTTTTATCCATAGCAATAATTTTCTCATTTTTTTTAACTTACATTAATAATAATTTTAATTTTGATTTCGTCTTATTCCTGCGTACAGCGTTATATTTTAATTATTACTTTTAATTTATAAGGTATGATTTTGTTTTTACGAAGTGTATGGCTTTGTTTCCTAGAATTGCTATGTACTTAATGCAATGCTAGGAAACAAAATCTTTTTTTTAAAATTTAACTTTAAAAGGTGAGACTTTTGTTTCAACGAAATATATTTATATGTATATTTTATGTATATGTATATATATATATATATATATATATATATATATATATATATATATATATATATATATATATATATATATATATATATATATATATGTATATGTATATATGTATATATGTATATGTATATATGTATATATGTGTATGCATATATGTATGTATATATGTATATGTATATGCATAATGTATATATATATATATATATATATATATATATATATATATATATATATATATATATATATATATATATGTATATGTATATGTATATTTTAATTATTAATTTTAATTTATAAGGTACGATTTTGTTTTTATGAAATGTATGGCTTTGTTTCCTAGAATGGCTACAGACTTAATGCAATTCTAGGAAACAAAATATTTTTTTTAAAATTTAAGTTTAAAAGGTGGAGGTTTTGTTTTAACGAAATATGTGATTTTGTTTCCTTAGAATTACATTTATTCTAGGAATTCTAGGACAGAAAATCGTAGTTCTTTTTAAACATAAGATTACATTCCTCCATAACGTCCTCCGGAAAGCAAAATTTCAGACGTTAAAACCGTCTGTCGTCGCGAGTTATAATTTTAGCAGAGCGCCAAACCCAGTCTGTATCGCTTGGGCAAGCAGTAAACAATTAAACAGAAAAGTACCAAAATGCGTCAAAATTTTTACATATATATATATATATATATATATATATATATATATATATATATATATATATATATATATATATACATACATATACATATATATATATATATATATATACACATATATATATATATATATATATATATATATATATATATATATATATATATATATATATATACATATATATATATATATATATATATATATATATATATATAGAGAGAGAGAGAGAGAGAGAGAGAGACAGAGATAACACATACATACATATATACATACAAAAGAGGAAAACAATGATAAGTAATCGTACGTTAATAACCCGCGGTAGTTTCGTTAGAAGAGACTACCATACATTTTATTTTTTCCCTTTAGTTTAAAAGGCTTAGTTTTTTGGGGTTTTTTTTTACGGAATATATGATTTTATTTTCAAGAATTGCATTAAAATGCAGCAATTCTAGGAAATAAAATCAGTGTACTTTTTGAATTTTAGCTTAAAAGGTGTGGTTTTATTTATACGAAATAAATTATTTTGTTTCCTAGAATTGCATTAAGATGTAACGATTTTAGGAAACAAAATCATAGTTCTTAAATTTTAGTTTAAAATGTCCGGTTCTGGTTTATGATTTATATGATTTTGTTTCCTAGATTTGTATTAAGATGTAGCGTTTCTAGTAAAACAATGATAGGTCTTTTTTACTTTTATAGAGGATGTTATATTGTTTTTATGAAGTGTATAATTTTGATTCCTAGGGTTGCTATATCTCAATGCAGTTCTAAGAAGCAATTTCACTGTTCACCTTTTTCCTAGACCTGTTTAATCAGTACAATAATTTATTATTGTACTGATTAGATACAGAGTTTAATTAATTTTTTTTTTATCTTGTATGCAAAATTTTAGCTAAAATTACATGATAGGGACTCAGTCATTTTATGAAAAACGTGTATTCTCTCCTCTTAAAATTATCTTTCATTTAAAAGTTTTGATCACTAATTAAAATTTTGTTTTCTCAGCTAAATTTATGTTTTATATCTTTTTCATTTTAATGTCATTTCATTTCTAGAACTTCATCATTAAAAAAATATCATTACTGAAATAATTTGTTTATTAACGAAATTTATATATTATTTTTTTCTATTACACTAATTTCTATTTTTTGCTAAAAGCCAGTTTTCTGAGTTAGTTTAGATTGCATTGAAGAAAAAAAGAGTTAATTCATTTCCATGAAATAATGTGTTTTCATTCCTAAAAGTGTTTCAAATCTGTAGATTAAAAAAAAAATATCTTTAAATCTCGGCATGGCTTTTTAATCACTTTAATAATTTTAACTTTGTTTTTTAGCCAAATATATATTTTCTATTGTTTTGTGTCAATTTATGTTTTGTTTGTGCTTGCATGCAAAAAGTTTAATTGTGTTTTGCAAAGTGAATTTAAATGTAGCCAGATAATTCGAAATTTCTTTTCTAGAATTCTTTATCTGGAGGTTTTTTAGCTTGCCATTATTAAATTTTGTTTATAAACTAAATTTGTTGCATGTTTTTAATTATGTTTTATGTATCGATGTTTTATCTGTTTTTGAAATTATTTCAAATCGAGTACCATAAAAAAAAATTAGTCTTATCTTTCGAAATGTGCGTTACTGTAGTTTCTTGTAGTTTCAATATATTATTTTTTATATATATTAGCTTCCATTTGCGGTGTTTTTTAATTGCATATTTTTCTCTTTAAACAGGTGAGTTTATGATGAAATTATTTGCGAATTTACCGGATTTTTGTAGGTGAGTTCATTTTACTTAAGAATGCATTCTGACCTGGATATAACCTAACATTTTTTTATTCAACTTGCAAAAATTTGCAGACTTAACACGATTCGAATTTTAACAGTTGCTCTTTGATTTCCCTTTTATGTGCTAAAAGTGGTCTTGCAAGAGCAACATAAAATTTGGTATGTTATATCTTTCGAAAGAATTTGATTAGATTATGGTTTAATTTAACCAGTCACGTCCCACCTTTGTGTATTTAAAGATTTTTTGCCCTATTCGTATAGCTTGTGACTAGGTTTATAGTCATCCTTGGTCAATTTAGCATAGTCGTTTTAGGGCCTTAGCTTCAGGACATACGAAAATGACGTCTTCGCAACGTCGTTATCTATGACGTTATTGTGACGTCATATTATATATATATATATATATGTATATATATATATATATATATATATATATATATATATATATATATATATATATATAAATATATATATATATATATATATATATATATATATATATAAATATATATATATATATATATATATATATATATATATATGTATATATATATATATATATATATATATATATATATATATATATATATATATATATATATATATAAATATATATATATATATATATATATATAAATATATATATATATATATATATATATATATATATATATATATATATATATATATATATATATATATATATATATATATATGACGTTATTGTGACGTCATATTATATATGACATTATCGTGACGTATATCATAAAGCAATAAAATTACTGCGAAAATATGCGCAAAAATTTTAACTGACGTGCGAACTGAACGCGTACTCGTTATTTTGTTTGTCTTTTCAGATATAGCTTACCAGGTTGGAACTTGAACCCAGCATCTATTCACGAGTCGGCTGACCATCATGCCAGTAAAGACGTACCGAAATGTTTTTCAACACGTGGTTTCGCATACCGCCCTCGAATTGAGCAAAAAATAATTCCGTAAATTTACCTAAAAGAATGAACATTGCAACCAGTTCACAAATGCGCGTTCTGTTTCTACTTCTTTTTTGCGGAAATTCCGGAAATGCCTCTTTGAGAGCGACTCTGAGTTGGGAAATCGCTTTTCCGCTCTTTTTCTCGTTTTTATTTATCAGCATTTTCGTCGTGGTCTAACGACAAGAATGCAGATCCCCTGCTGTTATGTTTAACGCTGAAGGTGAAACGGTTGCGAAAACGATGAAATTTCTAACTTCTAAATCAGATCCAACATATTCAAGAAATTTGAAGCGTCATGCGCAAATGCTATTTTAGTTCGTATAATGATGAACAAACTGGTTTTTGCTTAGTCGTGTATCCAGAGAAAAGACAGAGTATGTTGCATAAAAAAATATTTTTATCTGATTATGAAATGTGTGCGTATATATTCGTTAGCGGTTACAGTTAAGCTGAGACTTGAAATTGGGGAGAATTTCACTTGTTTTTCCTCTTATATTTAGCAACTAGCCGGGATTCGCCTAGCTACGCTCAAGCCATCCGTGTAACATGTTTATGTACTTCGGGCTCCACAAAAGAAAAAAAAGCCTACAAATGTATTAAATTCAAGTGAATAAATTCCTTTCAATTTTCATTCCCGTCGCTGCCGACAGATGGCAGCACCACTGCACCAGATGATTTGGTTTCTGAGCAGTGAGTGATTTTAGAATGAAAATATATCTAAAACTATTGAATTAACAGAATAAGTGTACGCAGAAAAAATTATCAGTTTTCGAAGCTCTTTCCAAATATGTAACATTTATGTACTTTCATGAGAAAAAAAATTACACCGTTTCCTGTATATTTGTCGGCCATTTTTTTTTCGAGGATCGGTGCCCGCCCGGATGAGTTACGGTCACGTGATCTCTCGACTTCCACTAGTCTCTTTATTAGTATAGATTAAAAAAAAGTTCTTATACAGAAATAAACCTATGCATAGTGTATTCTCTATATATAGAACTTCCATGTAATAAAGTCTTCCATAAAACAAATTGAATAAAGTTTCTTAATTAAAAGATTGTGTGATTTTGCCCCGTACACAGGGAAACTTCTCTAGCCCGCCACCCCTCTAAACGGCCATATTTTGTCCAGTACCGATTCAAGACTCCATAGTGCCAACGACATGGAAGAAATCTCTTTTCGAAGGACACCTCTCAAAACGGCCATTTTTTTTCGGAATCATTACTGACCACCATAGCAGGAGTTTCACTCTGTATTCAGCTTTTTGGACGTCCATCCACTGCTCAACTGCAAAATAGCACAACCGTTTTCAAACACCCTGATAAAACGATGATTTGTGTGTTGTTAAAATGATTTGGGAGATAAAGGTAGAGTTTAATATGTCTCCCGTCACTTGCAAATGAAAAAACAACCACAAAAAAAGTGTATGTCCTTAATAATTTGTTTCAGTTGCTTGACATTCTATTTCAAAATCTTGATTTAAAATGTGTTGATTGAACCTAGACTTTCAACTAAGATGGCAAATGGAAGCATAACTGTCTCGTCTACGCGTTGGCCCAAGAAATTTGAAACTGGTGGGTCAGCTGTGGTCCAACTAATAAATGACTTCATTACCTTTCCTCGTTGTTGTTGTCAAATGTCCCAAAGTTGCTGTCAAATCTATAGTAGTTATACAGTTCTGATGCACATGCTGCAGCCTGTATCTTCCAGTGCTGGAGCTGACCGCAGTCCAGCATTTCTTGAGTGCATTCGCAATGGTCAAAAGTAAAATGATTGACAGATTCTATAAATACTTGGCGCCTGGTCATCGTAAGCAAAGAATGTAAACATTATATTAAGATGAAGTAAACGCACAGGCTTGGGTTTCAGATCGATATCATCATAAACTGAAGATTAATCTTCAACCGAGGCATTGCGGGGCGTGTATTTTGGCGAGATTGGGAAACAAGATGGAGTCTCATGTCTCAGCATTGATATTT
>OU015503.1:14312887-14330387 GCA_907164885.2 Dolomedes plantarius | reverse complement strand
AGGTGTTAGGAAGGTTGCGATATGGTACTTCTCAAAAAAAAAAAATTAAACACCAGCTCTCAAATCGACCTATTTTTTCGCGCCTTGTTTATTATGAAAATAATCTCTTTAAAAGCTTGCACTGCGATAAATACTGATATAAGACTTGTTATGAAGAGTGAAAAGCAACAAAAAATTTTTGTTGATTGAAATTTTTATTTTTTCCAAATGCGGGGGGAAGTTTTTGAAAGTAATTGAGATCTATTTCCTGTTTTGCCCAAAAAATTTTTTGCTCGTTGGAAATTTAATTATATATTTTCGGGAAATATACAAGATGTTTATGGCAAAATAATCCTGTTTATTTCGTCGTTGTTATTCCCCGGGTAATGTTCTTTTCTAGTGCTCCTTGAGAATATTTCTTGCTTATTAATTATGGCCTAAATAAGTTATATTTGCTGGTTAATAAATGGAACAATAGATTCGAATATTGTTATTACTACTTGTCAGCTTGAAGAACAGCATCCCCAAAATTATTATTATTATTATTATTGTTGTTGTTGTTGTTGTTGTATGAAATAATTATGATAATTATCATTATTGTCATGTTATATAAAAACAACAACAATAATAAATACTAGTATTATAATTATTAATACTAGTATTTAATAATTATAATACTGGTATTATATTTACTACTAGGAATTATTATTACTTTTATAATCGTTACGTACTCTTTTATTACTATTTGCTGATGATAATCTTTTACTTTACAGGTGGCAGTAATGAAATTCGAATATATTATTCATAATAATAATAATTAAAAAAATAATCTATTATTATTGTTGTTATTATTATTATTGTTGTTGTTGTATGAAATAATACTAATAATTATTTATTATTATTATTGCTATTATTATTATCTAAAATAATTATGATAATTATCATTATTGTCATGTTATATAAAGAACAACAACAATGATAAATACTAGTATTATAATTATAATACTGGTATTATAATTACTACTAGGAATTATTATTATTTTTATAATAATAATTCCTAGTAGTCGTATTTACGTACTCTTTTATTACTGTTTGCTGATGATAATCTTTTACTTTACAGGTGGCAGTAATGAAATTCGAATATATTATGCATAATAATAATAATAATAATAATAATAATAATAATCTATTATTATTGTTGTTATTATTATCTCTCTATTCTAAAAAAAGGTAATTCCCGCTGCCTCCGCTGCCAAAAGCTTGTCACGCTATCTCCTCCGAAACCGATGGGGGTATGGGGTCGAGAGCGATACCAATGGATGCAGAAAAATGGGGGGACCAAAGTAAGACATGTATCATCTTCATCGGACTTAAATTTTTTTTATTTTATGTTTTGTGGGAAAATATTGACTTTTTCATCTTCAGATTACGATAACTCGCCAAAAAATGATCGTAGAATTTTGATCTTTTTACAATCTAAGACTACAGACATTTATTTCTCTTTCAAAATATACCTCATTTGTTTAAAAATATTTTAAAACAGACTAATATTTTCATCAAAAAATGAAACACAGTTTTTAAAGAAATGTCGTCCGATATGTGGATGTAATATCGATGCTTCTCGAGGTTTTATCTTACAAAGAAAATATTTACATGATCTGGAAGCTGAAAGCTTTCTTATTCATATAAATCTCATTTCAAGTCTCTATCTTAAAATTTCGATTTTTAATTGAATTCTAATGCTGATAATTCAACAGTGATAAAAGGCCCTTCGCATAAGGGTGACAACAGTAAATGGATGGAAGCTGTTACATTGCCCAAGAATCACCCCTATGTATCTCGCTATTAGCCCTAACAGAGGAAAGATGTAAAAATAATTTAAAAGAAACTAAAATCAAATTCAGTTTATATTATATTCCTTTTAGAATACATTACATTCATTTTATTTATATTCAGTATTTCTTGCTTTCAGTTTATATTATATTCTTTTATCCGTTTTTACTACAGCATTGATTTTTTAATTTTGCTACTATAAGACGTGTATTGAAAGAAATGCCTAAATAGCGCGGTATTACTAGCGCGGTATAACTGGTGATAAAGAAAGAAGATGAAGTGCTCAGATACAGAGGGAACGAAGAGAAAGGCAAGGTAAAGAGAAAGTTTCAACAAGACATGGAGTTGAAACTGAAGGACTACAGTTAAATAAACACTTTGAAACAGTAGGACTAGAAGAAGATAAATTGGAACACAAACGTGCTGCCAACCGTTCAGAAAATATGTCATAACAACGATTGCACGAAAAACGCCTGTCAGATAGGAGAGAAAATATGTCACAGATTCGACTTGAAGCGAGCGTAGCGAGCCTAGGGGCGAAGCCCCTAAATATTATTTAAAATAATTATAACTATCATCATCATTATTGTCATGTTATATAACAACAACAATGATAAAGATTATTGTTACATACGCTTTTATTATTGTTTTCTGATGATAATCTTTTAGTTTACAAGTGGCAGTAATGAAATTCGAATATTGTTAGCATTATTATTTATAATAATGATAACAATAAATCATCATCATCATTATTATTACTGTTGTTGTTTTTATCAATATAACTGTGCTACTGTTACAAACTGATAAATAAACAAAGCCGTCACAAACAAAATGTATAAAACTACAAAGAAGATAAAGCTTGCACTGCGATAAATACTGTTATAAGACTTATTAAGAAGAGGGAAAAGCAAAAAAAAAAGTATAATACTGGCCTCCTCAGAGTCCTGATCTCAATCCCGATGAAAAACTTCGGATTCAGCTGGCTTCAGTTTGAACTATAGACACCTCTTCGGCAGTACCTTTGCAGGAAGAAAGCATGGCCAGACCGACGAAGCCCTAAAGAATTCGGCAGAAAATTTTCCGCAAGGGAATTAAATCTAATTGAAGCGGGGGTACCAGTCAACTATTAAAATACTAAAATTTGTCAGTTTTATGTCAGAATGTCTTCAGTGCGTCTGAATACACTTAATAATAGTGTTTGAGATATTGGTGAGGGATAATGTTTAGACTTCATATTACTATATGACATAACATAATTTTGCATCTCAAATAGTTCTTTTTTTTATTTTTGATAAACAAACGAATAACGGCGGAAGCCGCCCCCGAGCAAGGCGCGGGTTCTAATACCGGTCAGGGTATGGATGTATTCATAGTGTTGGTAACGTTTGTTCTCTCTCTGGGAGATCTCATAACAAAGAAGCCATTTAAAGTCCCGATGTGTGCCAGCCACAATTAAAAAATATATGTATATTGTGAAGGTTAAAAAAAAATAACTAAACGAGGCGATAACGCGCCAAATCCGCAACGGTTCGCGCCAACAACTTCACGTCAGGAACACTTATTCCGCGCCATCCATCCGAGGCAAAAGAAAGTGGGGCTATTAATGACAGGTGAATTTTTCCCACATTTATGGCCACGTTACGCCGGATTCTTGCAGCGACAACTTTTAGGACGTAGGGAAAACATGGAATGTAGTAAGAAAAATGGAATTCTGTTCGGTTCTGGGCATCATCACCCTCTCCACCCACCCTTCATTTCCCCTCTCCCCTTTCCTAACAGAGAGAAAAGTGCGGTCACCGTACACAAGGTCATTTTTAAAAGGAAGGTTTGATTGTGGAATTTTTTAAAGCTGGCTGATTGACGTTCGGCTCTTAACTGCCAGGTGATTACATCAATTGTCAAAAAGGACGGAATTTGTCACCCGGCTGAAGGACGGATGTGATTGAAAGAGAAGGATTGCGTGGAGAGAGAAACGAAGTTTTGCCGTCTGCAGAGAGAGAGAGCGCATTTATTGCTTTTGAATGTCGGTGTGAAAAGTCAAGGCATGTCAGTGAACAGGAAATTTTGCCTTAAAGACAACTATTGTTAGGTTACTGCTGAGCGCTTGGAATGAAGTTTATTGAAAACTGATTGAGCTGAGAAGTTTGTAAATTCCGTTTTTCGTTTTTTCTTCGCTGATTTGATTGTGGAGGTGAGTATTTTGAGACCTTTTCGGTAATGCCAAAGTTGGTTATGTAAAATAAAGTTGAGTAAATAAAGTTGAGTAAGTTTAAATTTGGGGAAACCCACTTGCCAGATGCTCTCCTAATCTTTATACACACACACACACACACAGATATATATATATATATATATATATATATATATATATATATATATATATATATATATATATATATATATATATGATATGCATACACAGTGTGTCCTTAAAAAATAATGAGGTTTCAAATAGTTATACCTATACAACAAATCATGTTGCAATCCTGAGTCATACTTTAAATGAAAGAGAAACACTCCTAGTTTATGTGTGCAAAAGCTTGCATGCAGACTTCGACAGACTCTGGGGCTAGCGCCGGAAAATTCCGGAGAATTCCATTTTCCAGTTAGACGGAGCTCGTCTACATTTTGCCACAATCGTGCGGGAATTTCTTAACAAAGCATTTCCTCAGCGATGGTTCGGACGAGAAGGGTGGACTGCCCCACAGTCTCCAGACGTTGCCCCCATGGATTTCTATTTTTGGGGTTATGTAAAAACATAAGTGTATCCCGTTCAATTTCGAAATCTGGAACGTTTAAACGAAAGGGTCAGTGAAGATGTTTCGTCTATCATGCCGGATGTTCTCTGTCATGTAAGGGAAGAGACTGAATATCGTCTTTACGTCTGAAGGGCAACTAAGGGAGCACACATCGAAGTGTGCTGAATGGGTAAGAAACTTGGAGTTTTTCTCTTCAATTTGACGTATATTTCATCGTTCTACAGTGCTTTGTTCCGAAGCTATAACCATTTAAAACCCAACTATTATTTAACGGACACACTGTATATATTGTGATTGCAATTTATGGTGAAATAGTCACGCTCGTTACTGCGTTCTGTTAGTGAGTGAGGATTTGGAAAAAGGCCTTATTTACTATGTACAAACTTGGTGAGGCTTACAGTTCGGACTATAAATGGTAGTATTATTGGGATTGTGACAGTTTTACGGGTTGGACCCATGTTACTTCCAGGACGACAACGCCAGCTATCATGTTGCGAGGTCCACCATGGATTGGTATGGTGACGATTGGTGGTCAATCGAATGGACTAGCCTGCCCAGAGCCCAGACCTGAACCCTATCTAGAACCTCTGGGATGATTTGGATCACCGAATTATGGGATGCAACAACCGTCCAATATCGGTGAAGAATTTGCATACACATACTGGCCAACGAATTAGAAACCTGTGAGAATTCCTACAAATGCTCGCTAGCGGCTTGCGTACCCAAAACCTGTTTACGACGTGGATGAAACGTCATCAGAATGCTAATATAAGTAAGGTGTGCGGCTGCATTTAACGATAAACGCAGTAGAATGGGAAAAACGACAGATCTTTCACCACTTGAAAAAGGGCTTATTGTTGGGGCCCGTTTAACAGGAGCCACGATTGTGAAGACAGCAGAACTGACTGGGTTCGCAAAAGCAGCCATTTCGAAGGTGTTCAACAGTTGGAAGCAGAACCCACAGTCCTTGTCCAAATGACGTAACTAAGGTTCGAACACAATCAATCAAGACCGTGGTCGGCGTCGACTCCGATGAATCGTACGGCAGAATAGGGACTCTACTGTACTTCATAAGTACAGCAGAGTCCCTATTCTGCAGTACAATCCGACAGAAATCTTCAACCAAGACAGAACTCTGTCAGAAATTTTCAACCAAGGTTCGTCCCAAGCGATCTCGGTGCGAACAATGAGTAGAGAATTTCAGAGGATGGGATTAGACAGTTGGATGCCTGTGGGGAAACCTCTCATTTATGCCCGGAATGCCAGAATTCATTTGCAGTGGTGTCTGGAAAGACGGAACTGGACAAAGAGGACTGGAAAAAGGTTATGTGGTCAGATGAATCACGCTATACCTTGTTTTGCACTGATGGAAGACGTCGATTTTGGCGAGAACACCGTGAAGCCATGAACCCATTGCCTTGTTCGCACTGTGCAAGGGTCTGGTGGGAGTATCATGGTGTGGGGCATGTTCTGCTGGTATGGAAGTGGTCCCCCCCGGTGTTCGTTGAGGGTAAACACACAGCCATGCAATACCTGGACATACTGGCAGATCAAGTGCATCCTGCAATGTTACATTTTTACTCCGCATGTGACGGATACTTCATGGACGATAATGCAACTATACATTGTACTAGATTCGTTCGAGATTGGTTCATTGGACATGAAACAGACACCCAACAGGTTCCCTGACCGCCGCAAAGCCCAGATTTCAATCTAATAGAAAATGCTTTGGACATGTTGGAAAGGCGCATCCGACAGCAAAACTCCTCTTCCATCCAATTTACAGGATCCTAAGGTCTGTCTAGCCAATGCATGGTATTCTCTGGACGTAAATGCACTCCAGAAGTTTGTAGAATCGATTCCTTCACGAATACTGGCTGTTATCCATGCAAAAGGAAGTCCAATAAGATATTAATCCTAGGTTTCTAATTCATTGACCAGTGTGTGTATCTCCTCCAAGACGAGTAGAAGAAAATACCACTAGACAAGGACTTGTGGAAAGCATGCCCCGGAGGGTTGAGGCTGTAACTGCCTCTCGTGGAGGCTCTACCAACAAATGAATATGAATAAATTTTGGTTTTCTTTTCACTACAACTTCTCGCCGTTATCAGCGGAATCTGCCGTCGAAGCCTGTGTTCAAAAGCTAACGGTCGCCCGTAGACTATTCGAAGCGTCGTTATTCGTGATGAACATTTTTAAGGAAGATACACTCCAAGAAAACAGACACATAATTTAACATAACATACGTATATTAACACAACAAACATATATTAACACAACATACAAATATTAACAAATAACATTACAAAAGATATAAGTGGGGCTAAACCTCACTGCTACATCATCATACCCTTTCTCCTAGACCCCTTTTGTCGGAGGCCAACGACCCTTTTCGTACACTCCCCCTATTCGCGCTATCTTGGCGACAATACAACGACTTGCCACCACTTTTGGCGGAATTCGCCTTGTATAATTTTAGTTTAAATACTTGTTACTGGTCATAAGTCTTACATTTTCTATCACAGGTGTCCAAATACTTATTGGTAGATAGTGTATATACAAAGAGGGATAGAGATACGTTGTGTATATGTGTTGTATAGATGTGGTTGTATGTGTAAAATAATTACAAGATAAAAAGAACTTTTTATATACCATGTTCTTAAATTTTCTGTTGAATCATATAAATTTGACAATTCTATGTATTAATAAATACTTTTTAAAAATTGTTTTGATGAATTATCTCATCGACTTGAAAGAAAATGAAGTTAATTAGAAGTTACTTGCATTTAACTTTTCGTTCCCGTCCCCGCCAATAGATGGCTGCACCAGTCTACAAAACAAAATTAACTGAAAATGATTTCAATTCTACTTAAAGATGGCTAAAAGTGTCAAAAGAATGCATTGTTATCGTGTTCTGAGCTATATTAAAAGTTTCAAATGTCTAGCTAGTCGGGAAGTTAGTTAAAAATCGATTGCAAGATTTGAACTGGACAAACATACAAACACACAAACAAACAAGAAAGCGAGTAAATAAAAACATGTAATTACATCGCCGTATTTTAAAATGTACAGTAGAAATTCTTTCCTCCAAAATCAATAATATACAGAATTCTAACACTTCCTATTCACGAATAAATGTGAATGCAAAAACTTTAATAACTACTACTTCAACTCAAAAAAAAATGAGCGCCTCTTGAGTCTAAAAACTCACGGTTTCTCCACAATGTTCTTTGAATAGCATTTCGCGGCTAGCAAAGCAGAAAATGGTTCTTGCTATTTTTTTCTCTAATAAAGACCGGCAAAAATTTGTTTCTCTCATACACAAAAAAAAAAAAATTACAAACAAAATAAAAATAAAAAAAAAACCTGCGAAAAACACTATTTCGGCTCCATTTCCGCCCAGTTACCATGAGCAAACATAACAAACAATCCGAAAAAAAAAATTACTTCATTTGATTAGCGTCAAATATGCCATCAGAAAACACATGAAAAAATATAATTCCCCAAGGAATTGAACGACAGTAGGAAAAAAAAAAAGATGGCGAACTCTGCGCGGTCATTTTCTTAATGCTTTCAATTTGAGGTTATAGAAGAAACGGGGGGGGTGTATTTCCGCCTCCCCCACCAATTAATTCTGTTTGTTAGCTTGGCCGTAGCAAAAGTGCTGGGTATAGATATTTGCCTGTTTTCGCAGAGAAATCGGCTGAAATCTAGAAACCGGAAATTTGTTGCTATATTTAGCCTTTCATCGGAAGAATCAAATTTGCCCGCAGAGGAAAATTTGTTGAAATTCCCTAAATCTAATCGCCCTTTATAAGATGGTCATTGCCTTAGGTTTTTTCCTGTTCCCTTTTATCTGTAATATTGCATCGGAATGAAGTCTGATTTGAAGCAAATTAATTAGTTCATTTCCGTCTATTCGATATCGTTGGATTCGATTCCATTCGATTCCCACCTATCTTGAATTGTGAGCAACAGAAAGGGATAATCGTCTTAAATTGAGTTATCCAAAAGTGGACCACCATTTTAGTGAGATATTTAAATTCACTCGAATTCCTTATAACCCATGATTTGTGAGGAACCCAAAGGGTCACGAATATTCTTATATAATATACGTATTATATATGAATATAGGAACCTTATATTCGTTTATATTATAGATATTTCTGCGTGAATTATATATATATATATATATATAAATATATATTGTTCCGTTTTCCTGGGTTCGTTAGGGTTGAATAGGAATCTGTTCAGGAAGTTCACACAAAATAAATAATTTATTATTTTGTGAATTCTTCAAGCCTATACACAAAAATTCAAACATAAGAAACGTAACAACTGCCTTCTTTGCAGCAGAAAATTCTATAAAAACACAAGTCAGGTTACCAGAATTTTCAATACAATACACGCCAATTAACGCAGTTACAACACATTCAATTCTCACTAGGAAATTGAACTCAGTTCCAATGCCAAAGTCAGGTATATTTATAGATTTGCAAAGCGCCCCCTATAGGTCAGTCACAGCTAGCTATTTCTAGAAGCTTCCAGAAAGGTTTAGTCGGCAAGTTGGCGAAATGTCACCAAATTTGGCGAAATATCGCCAAATCAAGTAACCAAAATAAGTTTCAACCAAAATAAGCAACCAAAATAAGTTTCAAAATACATTGCCAATTTGGCGATAACTCTCATATTTGGCGAGATTCTCCATAGACTCCCATGTTAAATACATACATACATATACATATATATATATATATATATATATATATATATATATATATATATATATATATATATATATTCGATCTTTTCCGTCTGTTCTTAGTAATTTACAATTACATATCTGACGATTCTAGAGGGAAAATTATGTGTTGTTCATTATTTTGAGAGGTGACGTGTTAGCGTTCATTAAAGAATGTTCTCGGCTTCATTAAAGAAAGCTTTTGACGACATTATATTTGGTGCATTTGTCATTTCTCGGAATAATCAACTTTTTTATGATTTTTTGTCTTAGAGCCAAATTACCCTGTTAGCTATTTTTCGTTCAGTTGCTATTCATTTCATATGTCCAAAACTCGTCATTCTTCTAGAAATCAAAACTTAAATTTCTAGCACTGATTTAGAAATATTGCATCAAAGGTTTATTTTGAGATAAATTCTTTCCATCTATTCATGGTATTAATGATCCACGAATGGGAATTAATTATCTCTCATGAATTCGTGAAGTAATTTGTCCAGGATCATTAAAGAATCCTGTAGATGGCAATATTTTAGTTCATTTGCCATTTTTCCGACTATTACAAAATATTTTTGGTAATTCTTCTGATTGAACTGTATTACCCTGCTATCTGTTTTTTGTTGTCTTTTTTTAATAAGTCTAAAAATGAGAGAACTTTTTTTTTTTTTTCAAATTTCAAAGTTATCTTTCAAGCGAATTTAGAAGTATTGTATTGAAGGTTTCAGATAAATTAATTATTTCCATTCATTCAAATTATTAATGATCCACAAATGAGAATTAATTATCTCTCATTAATTCGTGCAGTAATTTATTTAGGATCAGGAAAGAAACCTATCAATAGCAATATTTTTGGTTCATCTTCCATTTTTCGAAATATTCCAAAATATTTTTGGTCATTATTAAGATTAAACTGTTTTAACCGGCTATCTGTTTTTTGTCATTTTTTTAATAAGGCCAAAATTTGAGATCCCTCCTTTTTTCCTATCTTTAAATTCCGAACTTGAATTTCAAGCGAATTTAGAAATATTGCATGAAAACGGAGGTTTATTATGAGACAAATTAATTCCTTCCATTCATTCAAATTACACTGCTGGCCACCCAAATTGCAACACCAAGAAAGACAAGAGATATCACAACAAAATTTATTTTGTAGATAACATGTTGACCAAGTATCAAATGATTAAATTTACAGACTTCTGTGAAGTGTGGTTCCTGCCAAAATCAGTAGCCAGAGTAGCCGCCATTGTTGGAGATCACCGCTGCCACACGCCTCGGCATTGATTCAAAGAGACTTTGGATGAGTTCTTGGGGTACAGCAGACCAAGCATCTTCCACACGTTTCCAAAGATGATCTGATGTGGCAGCTGGGGATGGAATCTGGGTCAATCGTAGAGCAACCATGGACCACATGTTTTCTATCGGCGAAAGATCCGGAGAGCGAGGAGGCCAGGGAAGCAATTCAATCTGGCGATGGACGAAGAACCGTTGGACAATGCGTGCCACGTGTGGTTGCGCATTATCCTGTTGAAATATGGCTGTGGGCAAGCCCTGAAGGTAAGGAAGGACAACTGGCTCCAACACCTCGGAGATGTAGCGCTGGCTGTTTAAAGTACCGGCAATGCGTACTAGAGGTGTGCGAGAGTGATATCCAATACCGCCCCATACCATAATACCCGGTACAGGACCAATGTGGAGGTGCATAACGCAGCTGTTCAGCATCCTCTCTTCACGGTGTCTCCAGACTCGAATGCGACCATTGTGGTGTTGCAGACAGAAGCGTGACTCGTCAGTAAAGACAATTTCATTCCATTCTACCGTCCACATCCTTCTGTCATCGCACCATTGGCGGCGGAAACGTCTGTGGTTCTGCGTCAACGGGTAGACAAAGCAATGGACGTGTTGCGAACAGATCCCTCTGCTGTAAACGGCGTCGAATGGTACGCGCAGACACTGGATGATGCGTTACAGACAACATGTGCTGTGCTATGGTTCGTGATGTGACTGAGCGATCCGTCACTGCCATGCGCACAATTTGCCTGTCATCACATGAAGTGGTGCGCTGAGGTGGATGCGATCGAACATGTCGGTCCGTCGTACCCTCCTGCATCCAACGATCACATATCCGCATTACAGTTGTTTGGTTTCGTCCAACACGACTACCGATTTCCCTGAAAGATAATACACAATCTTGGTAGGCCACTATCCTTCCTCTGTCGAACTCGGATACTTGATCAAAAGATGATCGCTGTTTTCGACGAGGCATAATCGATTGTTTTTTTGAAAAAACCACAAGAAAAACACAATTGCCGAACTTGAAATCGTCGAAATCGTCCAAGCCTTAAATAGCGCTTTGAAGTGGCGCCACAGGCGCGCGTGATGTGCGTCTGCGCTGAAATTCTAATCATTTGCATATCTCACCTCCGCTAATTCATGTTGTAAATTTCATGTTATTTGCATGTTTCCTTCAGGGTGTTGCATTTACAGTGGCCAGCAGTGTATTAATGATCCGCGAATCGTCATTTGTTATCTCTCATTGTTTCATGAAGTAATTTGTCTATAATCATGAAAGAATCACTTTTGATGGTAATATTTTTCGTTGATATGCCATTTTTCGAAATATTTAAAAAAAAGTTTTGACCATTGCTCGGCTATATTACCCTGTTAGCTATTTTTTGTTGCCATTGCTCGGCTATATTACCCTGCTAGCTATTTTTTGTTGCCATTCTTTTAATATGTCCTAAATGCGCGATATTTTTTTTCCTGTCCTCAAATTCAAAACTTACATTTCAAGCGAATTTGGAAATATTGCATTCGAATGTGTATTTTGAGATAAATTAATTCTTTCAGTCTATTCATGTTATTAATTAATTCCGATTCGCTGATCATTATCTCTCATCATTTCGCTAAGTAATTTGTCAGTGAGATAAAAATCCTTTTGATGGCAAAAATCCTTTTGATTTTTCGTTCATTTGCTCTTTTTCGAAATATTTGAAAATAATTTTGGTCACTCCTTCGGTTGAACTGTATTCCTCTGCTAGCTATTTTTTGGTGGTATTCTTTTAGTATGTCCAAAATGCAAGTTTTTTTTTTTTTTTCAAATTTCAAACTTATGTTTCAAGCGAATTTAGAAAGTTTATTTTCTGATAAATTAATCAGTGTCTTCATGGTATTAATGATCCACAAATGGGAATTAATTATCTCTCTTTATTACGTTAAGTAATTTGTCTCAGATCATCAAAGAATCCTTTTGATGGCAATATTTTTCTTTGATTTGCCATTTTTCGGAATATTTTTTAAAAAAAATTTGGGGTAATTTCTCGACTTGAACTATATTACCCAGTTAGCCATTTTTCTTCTATTATTTTAACACATCCAAAAATTCGAGATCCTTTTCTTTTCCTGTCTTCAAATTCCAAACTTAAATTTTAAGCGAATTTAAAAATATTGTATCAAAACGGAGTATATTTATTCTGAGATAAATTAATTCTTTCCATCCATTCAAATTATTAATGATCCGCGAATTGGAATTAATTATCTCTCATCATTTCGCGAAGTAATTCGTCTACGAGAGAAGAAGAATTTTGACGGCAATATTTTTCGTTCATTTGCCATTTTTCGAAATATTTAAAAATAAATTGGTCATTCCTAGGCTTGAACATTACCTGCTAGTTATATTTAAAAAAAATTTTGCCATTATTTTAATATATCCAAAATGCGAGATTTTTTTTCCTCCTTTCAAATTCCAAACTTATATTTCAAGTGAATTTAGAAATATTGCATCAAAACGGGGGTTTATTTTGACGTTAATTAATTAATTCTTCCAACCAAACCGTGTTACTGATGATTCAAGAATGGAATTAACTATTTATCATTATTTTGATAATTAATTTGTCTGTGTTCATGAAGGCGAAAATATTTCTGGTTCATTTGCAACTTTTTAAAATAATCTAACACGTTTCGCCCTTTTCTATAATTATAGCCAAATACCATGCTAGCAATATTTTGGTTGTGTTGCCGTTCTTCTAAAAATCTGTAAAACGCATGATCCTTTTTTTCCGTTGTTTAAAATCCAAACTTACATTTCGAGCTAATATCAACATATTGCATCAAGGTTTAACTTAGAGTAAAGTAGTTATTTCCATCTATTCGTGTTATTGAAGATAAAAGAATGGTAAAATAATGAATTATCTCTCTTTATTTTGAAAAGTAATTTGTCTCTCTTTAGCGAAGATTGCTTTTGACACCATTTGATTGATTTGCCATTTTTCAAAATACTTGGAGATGTTATAGTTTATTATTTGGCTTAGAGCCAAATTACCAAGCTAGCTATTTTTGGTTGAGTTGCTAATAGTTTAATATGTCCGATGTACTTGAACTTTCATATACTTTCTTCAGAATCTAAACTTACATTCAAGATAATATTAAAATATTGCATCACAATTTAGGTTAATCTTCAGATGAATTTATTATTAACATCTATTCGTGTAACTGAGGACTCATGAATAGAGATCAGTTACGCACCATTATTTTGTGAAGTAACTTCTCTGAACTCTAGAAAGTGTTTTTGGAGAGATTTTTGGTTGATTTACCAAATATCCCTCAAAAGATCTCGAACGTTTTTCTCTCTTTTTCCTCTGAATTTCGCAATTTTTCTGAGAATAAAATTTTGTCCCTAAATAAAGTCCTCTTCGAACCCAAGTATAGAATCAGTGAGATTTAATGGTTCTGATACCGCATGAACTTAATGATGAATAACATGACTTCCGCATGAACTTAATGATGAATAACATTACAAAATTTGATTAAAACAAATAAGTGCGATTCTTATTTTTTTAACGGTCTTGTGACATTTGATAGTTTGCCATTTCAGACAACCTTTGAAATTTATCAACAAAGGCCATTAACATTGGACGATTAACAAATAGCCTCTTATCATCGGGCGGTCGCCAAAAATTGTAGCCCAAAAAAATTCGCCTGTAGGTAGCTGATCAAAACCTTAAAAATGTCAACTTTATGCCGTTTAATTTTCACAACCTACACAAATCGGTTATAGAAAGGACTTTGCTCTGCTACCGTGTTAATTTAGTCAGGAAGTTATAACAAATGGCCTCTTATCATCGGCGTTCGCCAAAAATTGTAGCCAAAAAAAAAACTCGCCAATAGGTAGCCGATCGAAACTACAACCTTAAAAATGTCACTCAGCGTTATGTTGTTTAATTTTCCCAACCTTTACACAAATCGGTTAAAGGAATGTCTACATGCTGCTACCGTGTTAATTTAGTCAAGAAGTTATAACAAATGGCCTCTTATCATCGGCGTTCGCCAAAAATTGTAGCCAAAAAATAACTCGCCAATAGGTAGCCGATCGAAACTACAGCCTTAAAAATGTCACTCAGCGTTATGTCGATTAAATTTTCCAACATACACAAATCAGTTATAGGAATGTCTACGTACTGCTATCGTGTTAATATAGTCAGGAAGTTATTTGTCATTTCGATTGAGGTTTAAATCAATTTAATTTTATTCATAAAAAATACTTTTTATACAAATAAAATTTATGGAAAAATCTAGCTGTACGCGGATAGTAAAACAGTGGCGTAGAGATACAAGGGGAGTGACTGTAATTTTTGTACTTGGAAGAAGAAAAAAGCAATCAGGTAGTTTGATCTGAATGGTGGCTTTCATAACATGGGGCTGTTAATTTACGTATTTTTTTCATTTCCTTCAAGTGAATAGAAGATAATTTTGAAAACAACCGGGTAGGCTTTACATTTTTGGTATTTGAAAAATTAATAAAAATCGTTTAGTAAATGGTTTGTAGCATTATATGACAAAATGGACATGCCATTGGCTTCCAAATTAAACTCTTTTGGCTTGTGAATTTCTTAATCCAAGAGAACTTCAATCGAAAATATAAACTCTTAAAGTAAGTTCAATCGATGGAATGACCTTCCGAGATCGATTATTTAATCCTGATCAACCTGATGACCATCGATCAGTGACTGGTGTAAATTAATATCAAGCAACACTATTGATCTTAAGAAACCAAAGCAACTGCTGACTTTCCTAAATTATTGATTTTTTAAAAGTAATTCTGAGAAAATTTATGGCAAGATTTGCATTTAATGAGGCTAAAATGAATTAAGGGATATCATGAAAATATATTAAATAAAGGTTTGAAATAAGGTTGAGGCCATTTTTAATGTAACCTGTCTTTTCTGCAAGGAATATTTAAGCAAAATTTGGTGTATATTAGTCCAAGGGTTAGAACAGACAGAAAAAATCCATTCACCTCGATTAATTTTAAATTCATTTATTAGTTATATAAGAGTGTAAATAAGTATATATGCACATCATCTGTAAGTATAAAATGCTAACGTTGCTCCTCACTTTTATAATTGCGCATGAGTCCAAACCGATTTCGCGTTCAATTTGAGTTCGGGGTTGCAACAGCTAAAAACATACAGCCACTTTTGTATCACCGGTATATCGGAGCAGAGTTTGGCACGCTTATATACCCTTGGCGAATTCTCGATTGTTCTTGAAATGGAAAATTCCAAAAACTCGATAACCAAGCCACTCAGGTCAAATCTAACTCAAAAAGTCGCCAAATTTGTCGCCAATCTTGCCACATTTCTCAAAAATTTCGCCTAAAAAGTGACACGTATTGAAATCTAACGCTCAGTGACAATATACCAGGTGAGCCAAAACTTCATAAGAAATTATGATAAGGAAGTGCGGTTTGCAAGAAAGGGCTCACAAGGAAGTCGGATTTGTTTTAGCAGCAAAACAAAACTAGTTTAAAAAGTCACCGGTAGAAGGCGCTGACAACTGGAAACACAATGAACAGGACAGCAGTACGTTCCAATCATTTATTCGTGCTATAAAAATTGTTCAACATGACCTCAAGAGCAGTGTACGACACATCTAAAGCGACTCTTAACAGCTTGATCAAAACGCCTGATCGTGTAATGATAACATTCTGAAAGCGAATGAGAAAATCTCGTGTATCACGGTCTTTTATTGCAAGATTGATTTGCATAATTCTGTGGAATCTCTCGCATGTCAGCGCCATCTACCGGTGACTTTTTTAAAAAAATTTTATTGTTGTTGCTGCTAAAAAAATCTGACTTTCTTCTGAGTGCTTTCTTGCAAACCGCACTTCTTTATCATAATTTCTTCCTTTTTTATGTAAGTTTTCACAAACTTTCGGCTCACCCAATATAAACGGAATTGAACACAAAATAAACAAATTAAGGACAAATAAAAAAAATGAGAAATGTTTAGAAACGTCAACAAAAATTGTGTTGCTCTTCATTTTCTTTTTTTTTAAAGCCGGTAGGATAAAAAGTGCGCGGAATATAACCGTTACCAAAAAAATGGGTCCAACATGAACTTACTCTTATATTTTTCTGTCCTTTTGACCAACTTTTAACTAGTAAAACTAGTATGAGCACATTTAAACTCGCTGAAATAAATGGAGCAACGATAAAATTTAAAAATAGTGTGTTGGCATCTCCCAGACTCGATAAGAATTTTCTAAAGCACTTCTTTTATAGAGGCGTCCATCCAGAACTGTCTACGGAAAAGTAGAAGTTACATGCTATCGACCAGGGCGTTATTTGCTCGCGACCCCTCCACGCCCAGTCAACCAGCCTATCAAATCTCTATTACTTCGAGGTCACGTTCTTATACCCTTTTTTTCCCCCTCCTACCGCCAATGTCGTGTTTTACTATTTATTCCCGCCTCCAATTTCTTTAACTATCCGATTTTCTGTGTGTGTAGTTGCGATTTCGAGGCCAGAGCAAAATCCCGATTTTCACATTTAAGTAAGAAGCTGTCACGTAGTTTTTTTTTTCCCTACCTTTTTTCCCTCCCCGAATTTACTTTCCCCTTTCTTTTTTCCCCTTCCGCCCGCGCTTTCTGTTAAAGTGATTCTGATGGACACGGGGGGATATGTGTGCTTTTTTACTTTATTTTTTTTCCCTTTCTGTGAATTTTTTTTCCCTCTCGAGCAAAAGGATTCGGGAAAGGTGTGTGTTATCTTTTTTTTTCTCTCTATTTTTTTTCCCTTTTCTTGGAACTTTCTTTTTCAGCTGTCCGTCACCCTTTTAAGTTAACATAGTTTACAAAATTGCTGCAAATTTCTTTTAAAAAAAAAACCAAAAAAAAAAATTCTTTCGCCTCGTC
>OU015503.1:14307887-14310387 GCA_907164885.2 Dolomedes plantarius | reverse complement strand
TATATATATATATATATATATATATATATATATATATATATATATATATATATATATATATATATATATATATATATATATATATATATATATATATATATATATATATATATATATATATATATATAGATAGATAGATAGATAGATATAGATATGGATGTGGGGAGAAGTAATACATAGTACCATGTTACTAAAATTACAAATTATAAACCCTCTGGAAAATGGAATTTGTACAAACAATCCCACGGCGAAATACAAGGACAGCTCTGTTTTACGAGTGGAGAAGAAGGTGAAAAATCTTATTCAAAGCTCGAAAGGAAACCAAATATAGAAAGTGTTTAAATTTAAGTGCATGTGGTCTGTTTCCCACCATAAATGCAATAGCTTATGTTCAATGCAAATACTGGGATAAAAAAAATGGACAAATTCAAATACTTTTCTTTTTAGATCATTGTACATCCATGCTAGGTTTGCTGTCAATAGTCTAAGGTTTAAAATTCGTACTTTATAAAGCTCAAATGGAGGTACTTTCTAAATTTAGATAGCGGACATTATTTTATATCTTGAGTAAAAACTTGAATGAGGACTGCAGACATTCTGGAATATTAGAATTGACTAGAATGTAGAAATATTTTTATGTTCGATACTGCGAGGTTCCGCTCTTTCTTTGCACGTAAAAGCATTTTTACCTTCGCTAGAGTACTGCAGCTGGAAAACAAACATTACCTTACTTTTGCCCCTTTGGATATTTCTGAAAGGAGTGATATTGTTATGGAAATAAGCGAATTGTGATAATATTAGGCTTTTATGATTATGAAATTGTGCGATATTTTATTTTGCATGTATAATTATGCTCTGCAGCTGTATAATTAAGTTCTGCAGCTGAAAAACAAATATTTCGTTAGTTTTGCCCCTTTCTTGTGTATTTTAAAGGAATGGTATTACCAAGGTAATACGCGAATTGTGCCTATATTAGAGACTTATAATTATGAAATTATATGAAATTATATCAGGCGTATATAATTAAGAAATTATAAAGTGCCACAGCTGGAAAACAATACCTTACTTTTCCCTATTTTTGGATATTTCAAAAAGCGATGAATTGTATTACTATGGAAGTAATCAAATTGTGCTGATATTAGTTGTTTATATTTATAAAATTATATGAAATTACGTCAGGCGTATATAATTATGAAATTATAAATGCTACATTTGAAAAATGAACATTACCTTACTTTTTTTAAGTCTGGATATTACTAAAAGAAATATTATTATTATGGAAATAAATTAATTGTAATAATATTAAGTATTTATATGTATTTACGAAATTATATGAAATTATATGAAATTCAACTAGGCATGTATAATTATGAAAATATAAAGTGCTACAGCTAAAACACAAATATTACGTTACTTTTTCCGTTATATTTTATTACGGACGTTTAATTCCGTTATATTTCATTACGGACGTATATACGTGTTTACGCTATATTTTATTAAAGGAATGATATTACTGAGGTAGTACGCCAATTGTGCATATTTTAGGCATTTATAATTACGAAATTATAAATGAAATTATGTTAGGCACATATAATTATGAAATTATAAAGCGCTACTGCGAGAAAATAAACATAACATTTTTCTTAAAAAAAGATATTATTCTGGAAATACGCGAATTAACTAATATTGAGCATATATTATCATGAAATTATGTAAAATTATATCAGCCATGTTTAATTAAGAAATTATAAAGTGCCACATCTGAAAAACGAACGCTACTTTATTTTTGCCCACTCTTTGATATTACTAAAAGAAATGGTAGTATGGAAACAAGATAATTGTAATAATATTAGGTATTTATAATTATGAAATTATATGAAATTTTATCAGGCATGTGTAATTATGGAATTTTAACGAGCTACAGCTGGAAAACAAACACTATCTTACTTTTTCCCTCTCTTGGGTATTTCTAAAAGGAATGGTATTATTATTATGGGAATACACAAATTGTGCTAATGTTATAGGCATATATATTTAGGAAATTAAATTTTATGAGGCATATATAATTATGAAATTATATAGTGCTACAGATCGCACAGAAACATCACATTTCTTCTCTCCTGTCTTAGATATTTCTAAAGGAATGTTATAATTATGTAAATAGGCCAATTGTGTTAATATTAGACATTTGCAATTATGAAATTATATAAAGGCATTTATAATTATGAAATTATATAAATATTTGAATCATGGACATAGTTGAAGAATATGATTAGTCATGCAGGAAATGGATGCGAGGCATAATATTTATTGATGTTTGTGATATGTAAATTATATATTTTTATTATTTGAAGGATTGCAGATACCCATAAGTAAAGGCATACGATAATTAGTAATGTGTATTTCCTAACTACAAAATTTATACAGCTGAGTTTCCACATAAGGAACTTCATTTTAATGACATTTTCTTCAGAAGCAATCTAAGAACAACCCCACCCCC
>OU015503.1:14170387-14302887 GCA_907164885.2 Dolomedes plantarius | reverse complement strand
AAAAGCAAACCCTTTCATTATTTTTTATTTATTTAGTTTTTCATGCGATTGGAGTAATAGACTGCCATCCAGTTTTTTACAGATCACTATGCGATATGAATACTTGAGCTACTTGATTCATTCACATTCAAGTTTGTTCACTTTCAGAATTCATCGCAAAAGTAAACAGATTTTTAAAAACTGTTAAATATACAGCTAAAAGCATCCAAGTTTTTTTAGTTCTAAATGTTTTATAGAAAAATAGGCTGAACAAACGTGATTTGATGGAGAAGATATTAGTTTTTAGGTAAGAAAAAATTATGATCCACATCTGAAATTGAAATTAAGCCTAACCGGCTGTTTGTTTACTGAGAGCTTCAATTGAAAGATGAGTACAGCCCGGAAGTGTTATACAGAGACAACGGCTATTATATATATAACTAGTAGGTAACCCGTCATTTTGACGTCATAATGGAAAAAGTATATGAAAGTTAAAAAATATCCCGAATTATCTAAAATATTGCATTTAATCCACACCTTGTAAATGCAAACCCTTTCATTATTTTTTATTTATTTAGTTTTTCATGCGATTGGAGTAGTAGACTGCCATCCAACCCGTCATTTTGACGTCATAATACTAAAAATGACGTCACAATGGAAAAAGTATATGAAAGTTAAAAAAAATGTTTACAATTCACTACGCGATTCATTCCCATTCAATTTTGTTTACTTTCAGAATTCATCGCAAAAGTAAACAGATTTTTAAAAACTGTTAAATATACAGCTAAAAACATCCAATTTTTTTTTAGTTCTGAATGTTTTATAGAAAAATAGGCTGAACAAACGTGATTTGATGGAGAAGATATTTGTTTTTAGGTAAGAAAAAATTATGATCCACATCTGAAATTGAAATTAAGCCTAACCGGCTGTTTGATTACTGAGAGCTTCAATTGAAAGATGAGTACAGCCCGGAAGTGTTATACAGAGACAACGGCTATTATATATATAACTAGTAGGTAACCCGTCATTTTGACGTCATAATGGAAAAAGTATATGAAAGTTAAAAAATATCCCGAATTATCTAAAATATTGCATTTAATCCACACCTTGTAAATGCAAACCCTTTCATTATTTTTTATTTATTTAGTTTTACATGCGATTGGAGTAGTAGACTGCCATCCAACCCGTCATTTTGACGTCATAATACTAAAAATGACGTCACAATGGAAAAAGTATATGAAAGTTAAAAAAAATGTTTACAATTCACTACGCGATTCATTCCCATTCAATTTTGTTTACTTTCAGAATTCATCGCAAAAGTAAACAGATTTTTAAAAACTGTTAAATATACAGCTAAAAACATCCAATTTTTTTTTAGTTCTGAATGTTTTATAGAAAAATAGGCTGAACAAACGTGATTTGATGGAGAAGATATTTGTTTTTAGGTAAGAAAAAATTCTGATCCACATCTGAAATTGAAATTTAGCCTAACCGGTGGTTTGTTTACTGAGGGCTTCAATTGAAAGATGAGTACAGCCCGGAAGTGTCATACAGAGACAACGGCTATTATATATAGGATATCGAAATGTACTTCCCTTCACCACAGTGTTTTCAGTTTTAATTCCGGGGATCAATTATATTGTATCATAGGCGTTTTAGAAAGCGTAGTAAATCATTGGTAATGTATTTCACACACAACTAGATGATTATGAATTAATACACAAAGTGGAAGAGTTCAATTGATGTTTTTGTTATTTTCCATGTCCATCAGGAAAAAAATTAAATACAATATCGTTTGCATATATTTCTATTTCAAAAATTGTTTTATTAAGGCTGTTTATTAACAGCCATATTGGATTCACTTAGATCAATGTTAACCTATAGAGATTTTTTTTTTTAACGATTGTCGACTTAGATTTTTTTCATTTTATTTATTTATTTATTTATTTTTTTACGGAGACTGTAATAGAGAATGAAATTTTTACTCAGGAAAAACTTTTCATACTTTAATAGAAGCGTAAATAACATTTTAAATTCGAATTATTCGAGGGAAAAATGGGGTATACTATTGTTAAGCATACATAATTTCCTTTGTTGGACAAGATATCTAAAATGATTAGTATAGCAGATTAAGAAATTTCTTTCTATATTACGGAGAACAATTCTTTTGAAAAAATCTTTAAACCCAAGTCGGCAGTCATTGGAAAATTTTTCTCCATTCGTTAACATTGTTGTTGTTGTTGTTGTTTCTAATGTCCCCTCTCCGGAATCTATTCAAGATCAGGTACATACAGGCTAACGAGCTGAGGGGTGCAGTTCCGGTTTATAATGGCACCACAAGGGTCAGAGTCCGATTTAGCCAGTTGCCATCGCAATTTTGACCGAGCAACCCCTGGGCCGGCATCTGAGATCGTACCCTCTCCCACCCTCTCTAACCTCATGGAGGAACTTTCCGGTCCACGGATTTAACTTACTCATATCCGACCTAGACACGGAGGTATTTAATGGGGCTTGTCGGGATTCGATGCGAGCAACCACAGCTCCGAAAACCCACGCGTTACTACTAGGCTACCTTGAGCTACATTAAGCTGAGTTAATCAAATATAGCTACCACCTACCAACCTTAACCGCAATTTTTTTAATTAATATTATGAGATACTTTAATGTGACTGTATAAAACAGTTAAGTAACTATACAGACTTATAAAACTACACAAAAATACTTCAGGTAGTCTCTAACGAAACTACCGCGGGTTAGAGCCTGTTCACATAGGAGTCCGTTGCGTTGCGTTAAGGAAAAGATGACGTTGAGACGAAAATAAACCAATCATAGGCCTCCAAACGATTAGCAATGAAATTTTTAAAGCCTATGATTGGTTTATTTTCGTCTCAACGTCATCTTTTCCTTAACGCAACGCAACGGACTCCTATGTGAACAGGTCCTTATTCACGTAGGATTACTTATCGTTTGCTTACCCTTTTTTAACGCATTTTGGTACTTTTCTATTTAACTGTTTACTGCCACTAGGTTTGGCACGCTTCCAAAATTATAACTCGCGAAGCAGGACAATTTTTACCATGTTTTTATTAACTTGTTTTCTTGTTTGTTTGTGTGTTTGTTTGCGTGTGTGTTTGTCCAGTACAAATCTTGCAATCGATTTTCAACTAACTTCCCGACTAGCTAGACATTTGAAACTTTTAGAATAGCTCAGAACACGATGACAATGCATATTTTTAATACTTTTAGCCATCTTTAAGCAGAATTAAATTAATTTTCAGTTATTTTCAGTTAATTTTGTTTTGCAGACTGGTGCAGCCATCTATCGGCCGGGACGGGAACGAAAAGTTAAACTCAAGTTAACTTCCAATTAACTTCATTTTCTTTCAAGTTGATGGGATAATTCATCAAAATTTTTTTTTTTAAATATTTATTAATACATAAAATTGTCAACTTTATATGATTCAACAAAAAATTTAAAAACATGGTATATAAAAAGTTCTTTTTATCTTGTAACTAGCGGCCCGTCCCGACTTTGTCCGGGGTGAACAAAATATTATACCAATAAGATAGCCAATAAATTGTTAATCTTTTTTTACCTCAATAATAAGCTAAATAATACCTTAAATTAATTTTACGTTAGTTAATAATTAAAATAATTTTTTTTAAAGAAAAAGGCGTGCCGGAGAACGGCTAGGTTCGAACCGCTAGCGTCAAAACAGAAGCCCACCGTGAAAGCACCACGCTAAGGATCGTTGAAATCTTCGGAACAAAAAGCGGTAGAAGACAGTACCAGAAACAATGGAGATTGTTAGGATTAAGCCCCTAACTTTATTTCCACTGATCAGATATACATAATATATAGCCTATGTCCATCTGGAATAATATACCTTTCAAACAGTGAAAGAATTTTTCAAATAGGTGCAGTGGTTCTGGAGATTACCCTCCACGTACAAAATCGCTCTCTCTTTATATATAAGTATAGATTACGTTATTTATTAATTAATGTTAATTTTTTAAAAGAAAGAGGTGTGCTTTAAACCGTAGTTTTATTCAAAAATAAAAAAGGATTTTAAGTAAATAAAGTTTTTTAATTATTTTAAGCACCTAAAATAGTATTCAAATTAATATTACGTTAGTTATTTATTAAAGTTAATTTTTTAAAAGAGAGAGGTTAAGAAATGAAATAAAAATACAAAAATAACAAAAGGATTTTAAGTAAAGAATGTTTTTTTTTAAATAATATTAAAAATTTTTTTCAAATAATATTCCTAAAATAATATTCAAATTAATATTACGTTAGTAAATAATTAAAGATAATTTTTTAAAAGAAAAAAGCGTGCCGGAGAACGGCTAGGTTCCAACCACTATCGTCAGAACAGAAGCCCTCCGTGATAGCACCACGCTAAGGATCGTTGAAGATTTCGGCACAAAAAGTGGTAGAAGACAGTAGCGGTAACAATGGAGATTGTTAGGATTAAGCCTCTAACTTTATTTCTGCTGATCAGATATACATAATATATAGCCTATGTCCATCTGGAATAATGTACCTTTCAAACAGAGAAAGAATTTTTTAAATAGGTACAGTGGTTGTGAAGATTACCCTCCACGTACAAAATCGCTCTCTCTTTATATATAAGTATAGATTATTTCCTCTCCGAAGGACCGTTATTGAGGAACGTAATCCTACGTTAAAAGTAATTAAATTAGTTACTAAGGGAGAGGTTTACAAACCGCATGACTAAATCTGTGTAAGCATGTTACCATGTTCGACAATAAATGTTATTTAATGGAAAGCATGCTTTGGAAATGGTTGGTTACTGTTCAACTAATTTTTATTTTGCTACCCAGCTTTAGTCATGTAATCGAAAAGTAAACATATAAAATAAAATCCTGTTTTCCCATTCTCACTATGGCAACAAAGCCCAGAAAGACAAATTGCGACGCGAAATGGAACACTAAAAATGAATGGAAATAGAATGCTTCCTACTTAAAATGAAATTTTTATCTTTGCTTACAAAACGAGACATCGCGTTCATTTGCATAGAAAGAGATAAAACGTATACGAACCGTGTTTAATGTATCATTTCAATCAAATGCATTATTTGCACACTCAGATTCGTTGAATATTATGAAACGTATTCATCACTTCGTGTTTCATATTTTTTCCCACAAAACCCCATTACTCTACAAATATAGCTGCAAAATTTCAATGCAAAAGGGTAAATTTTCCCTTCAAAAATATACGCACTATATTTGGGTGTTTGTTTATTACAGCCCTTCAAAGTACGTGATCTGAGCTTGAATATTTAGTAGCCATACATTTAAATTACTCTCTGCGAACAGACATATACATTTATTTCTCTATAACGACCTGCAGAGTTAAAATAAATATTTTGGACGTATTTCTCCCCTTGCTTCAGACTGAGTAGCATTTGTTTGTTACACGTCTAAAATCTAATAAAAATTTTCCAGAAAAGTGTGAACATGAATTAATGAGTTTAAAATTCGCTGGCCAAACGATAGTTTTATTCATTAGTATGAATGCAGTTTAATGTGTTTTCTTAATATTCTGGTTTTTCTCTCCCCGGAAAAAAAAGTGAATAAATTTGCTAAAATTACTTTATATATATGCACGTATGCTAATGGATATTTCATGAAAGTAGAATGATATTTATGGGGGTTTTTTTAGGTGGGGAATTTGGTCTAGTGCCTGCTTTATCTGTTGCACGATGCAAAATGTGAGTACTTAAAGGTATCGATATATTTTTAGATGTAATATATATATTTTTTTTCGCCGGGGATTATTTGGTAATTTTTGCCATCATTCAAGTTATTACCATGTTTTTATTAACTTGCTTTCTTGTTTGTTTGTTTGTGTGTGTGTGTTTGTTTGTACGGTACAAATCTTGCAATCGATTTTTAACTTCCCGACTAGCTAGACAATTGAAACTTTTAGAATAGCTCAGAACACTATGACAATGCATTATTTTAACACTTTAGCCATCTTTAAGCAGAATTGAATTAATTTTCAGTTAATTTCAGTTAATTTCGTTTTTTAGACTGGTGCAGCCATCTATCGCCTTTGACGGGAACGAAAAGTTAGACGCAAGTTAACTTCCAATTAAATTCATTTTCTTTCAAGTTGATGGGATAATTCATCAAAAAAAATTTTAAAAAGTATTTATTAATACATAGAATTGTCAAATTTATATGATTCAACAGAAAATTTAAAAACATGGTATATAAAAAGTTCTTTTTACCTTGTAATTATTTAACACTTTGAAAGTACTCTCTATTGATATTGCTGTAATTGGTTGAAAATATTTCTAAACATTTGTAAGTATTCATTATTTCTACTTAATTTAGGTTTGTTTTGTGTTGAACACCGTTAATTTACTGTCACTGAGTGTTAAATTTCAATATGTAATCTTTTGGCGGTATTTCGAGAAATTTGGCGATCTTGGCGACAAATTTTCGAACTATTGACTATTATTTGGGTGTTTGGAGAACCAATAAGATTTCACCCAGGGTAACGTGGTTTCCGAGTTCTAGAACTTTCAATTTCTAGTGCAACTGGGAATATCGCCAAGGGTATATAAGTACACCGTACTCGGCCGCAAATTTTACCATTTCTTAGTTGAATCTCAGCTGTACTGTGTGAACTGTAGACCTCTAACTGTTCTTTTGTGCATTATACAAATATGAGGTCTTGCTGAAATCCGCTGTTGTCCCAATGGATTGTTTGTACTACTTGTTAACTGTTTAAGACGAAAAAGCAAATAAACTTGTGTCGCTGTTTTCTAGAATCATCATCCACAAATATTTTCGAACGAAATACGCAAAAATGTATATTTCTTTGTTAAGGCTGCTGTGTATTAACTCTATTGGATTCACTCACTTTAATGTTAACCTATGGAGAAAATATGTCTGCTATTGACAGCTATATAAATGCTAATAATCCATTAAAAATGATATTTTCAGAGGGCCTGAACTTTTGCCTGCACCTTGCAACTGGATTCAGTTTATAAATTTCGTCCACCAAAGGAATTTAGGAGCGTTTAAAACACACTAGTCCAGATTTTTCCTCCCGAATAATTTAAATTTTAAAAATTTATTTGAATTTATTTTAGAAACGAAAAATGCCCCAAGGTGTAAAATTTCTTTCTCTACGACGGAGTACTATTTAAAGAAAAAAACAGTTTTTCATTCCAAGTCGGCAATCCATGTACACATTTTCTGTTAGCGAATCCAATAGGGTTAGAACACGGCAGCCTTAAAGGATAGGCTATAGCACAGATAAACGAGGTTTGAAAAGAATTGGAGAAATATGAAGTAAATAAATTTTTAATAAAAAATTAAGGAATGGGAAATTGTTTCATCAGTAGGATCGCTAATGACAAATCAACAGACAAAAAAAAAATCAGGTAGTCTCTTCTAAAGAAACTACCGCGGGTTATAAACGCAGGATTACTTATCATTGTTTGCCTCTTTTTTCAATTCCTACTATTAGTTCACACTCTCTCTATATATATCTTGTTCAAATTTTCAATCGTTAATAAAAGTACTTTTTATTCATCCACTCAAGTTCAAATACATTTTTTTAAACTTGTAGTGGATGACACTTGATGTTAATACAGTCTTTTCAAATATTAATTCATTAATTAAATTTAATTAATCAATTTTAGTTTTAGACCTAGAGCTTCTCTTGCTCTTGAATAGTAATTTCCCTCTTGTTACTGTGTAAACGGTAGCACTGCGGTATCGCGGGCTTCTCCCGTCCTGTAGGTTGCGAGATCGAATCCCCAACCTGACAAACTTTTTCTCTCTCTTTCCCCCCCTCCTAATCTCGCACAGTAGGCAAGGTTCTGGCAGGCAATCCTTTTTTTCAATTCCTACTATTAGTTCACACTCAAATTTTTCTTTGTTGACCTAAGTAGGAATTGACTTTAAAATTTATTTTTTATATATTACTTGTTTAATTTAAAAGTTCGGTGTGATTGATAATGGTAAAATAATAAAAAAAAAGCTAGCGCACGCCATCTAGGGGAAGAAAAATTGTTTAATTCGAAATTAACAATTCGCACGAAGCGGCGATCTTAATCTTTAAAATGGTACCTCGTTTATCGATTTTGGTTAAGTATGAAGGAAGAAAAAAGGATAAAAAATATATACCTTTTAGAAATAATATTCTGCCACTCTTGATTTATAAATCGTGCCGACGATTTTAACGTCTGAAATTTTGCTTTACGGCGGACCGTTATGGAGGAACGTAATACTAAGTTAAAATATTTGTTGATTATTACGATACACAAACTTTGTCACACCAAAACGAATTTCCTAGCAGTAAAAAGATTTTAAAAAATCAGTTAATTATTTGCTAATAATAAAGCAATGATATAATTGTTTCATCAGAAATGCCGACGGAAATATGAATAGACAAAAATATTTGTTCATATCTAAGCTAGGTAAACTAGATCACACCAAGCAAACTTCCAATTAATTAAAAGGTTAGAGCTTCGGTAGTAAATTGTTTGCAGGTAGTTAAGGAAGGTATTTGGAAATTGTTTGGTCATTAGAAGTGCTAACATCGATATCAATAGACATAATATATCGCAGACAAAAACATAAAATTATTATAAGTGGTTGCTTAAAGATACCAATATATTTTTAGATGTAATATTTTTTGCGTGTGGGATAATTTGTAAGATTTGTCATCATGCAAATTATTTAATGCTCTGACAGTATTCTCTATTGATATCGTTGTAATTGGCCGTAAATATTTCTAGACATTTGTAAATAGTGATTATCTATATATATATATATATAACGCGTAGGTATACGGCACGAAAATCGATGATATTTCTACACTCCGAATGGCAACAGCTGCAATTACCAGATGTAAACATTAGCGACCGTCCGCAATTTGCAACCGCGTGTCAACATGGATTTACGCACTGAAATCAGGAATGCTCAAAAGCAAGCTGCACGATCAAGTGAAAATTGGGAACAGTCTCAAGAAAGAAGGCGAAGAAGAAATAATTCATTAAGAGAGAGGCGTGAAAGAGAGAGCATAAATGATCGCGTGGTTAGGCTTAACCGTCGCCGGTAAAGCCAGTAATAGTTAATTTTCTACACTTTTTTCAGTACTTGCTGAATTTTTACTCCATTTTATTAGTGAGAAAATTTTCCCAACAATTTATTATTTGATATGATTAAGGGGAGATATCGGAATTGTAAACAGTAGTACATACAGAGAGTGATGTAATCCACACTATATTTTAGTACTTGCTGAATTTTTACTCCATTTTTTAAGGGAAAAAATTTTTCCCTAACAATTTCTTATTTGATGTAATGATAAAGTGTAGATATCTTAATTTTGAAAAATAGTACATACAGAGAGGGACGTAATTTTTAAAATCATTGGTGTTGGATTTCTCAGTCTTACCTTTAACTCTGAAGTAATGGAAATTCATGAATTTTAATCCCTATGTTTTAGATTCAGCCTTATGGAGAATACCCCTTAACAACGTATATTTATGATGACAGGTAATGGTAACGTTCCTTACATATGTTACTTTCAGTTGAGTTGTTTTGCAAAAGAAAATATAAAACTAAAAGTGACCATGATGGTCGGGCAGCGGCTAGTTTCTACTTAATTTAGGTTTGTTTTGTGTTAAATCCCGTTTATTTACTGTCATTGAGCGTAAAATTTCAATATGTGATCCTTTGGGGATATTTCGAGAAATTTGGCGAGCTTGGCGACAAATTTGCTGACTTTTGACGATTTTTTGGGTGTCCAGAGAACCAATAAGATTTCACCCAGGTAGCGTGGGTGAAATCTTATCGGTTCATATCATCGACATATCATAGGCCAAAAAAAAAAAAATATTATAAATTTTCAAGTTAGAGTAACTCTGTCATGCCAAACAAACTTCCTAGTAGCAAATAAGAAAAAATTAATAATTCTGCAATAAATTGTTAAAATTTATTTTTCCCTTAGAATCTATAGATAACCATCTTTGAAATCGTATTCAAAAGATGATACCAGAAGGAACTGTTTTGGGTGTGCAGAATGTGCAAGCTCCAACTTGCTATGAGTTTTCGCCAATCGATGTAAAAAAATAATTTATGTTCTCAAAAATCCCTATTCAGGTTCCTTGAACAGACACCGATCAACGCTGGACTTTTGAGTTGTTGCCAGCCTTAAAAAAAATTATCCTTACTCATGTGAATTTCCCGAGCATGTAGTTTGAAACAATAATTAAGCATAATAAACGACCTATCGCGCTAAGATTTCGCCGCCCAAAATTACTGATACCGGAAACTCGTAAAACAATTAATTTGTTGTGCCGAATGGAAAAAAAGAACCCAACAAACTCGACATAATATCCGATTGTTTACTCATTACTCGATGGCAATACGAAATTGTTTCGAATATTTATTTCCCCCCCTTTTCGAAAATCCCTTCAGAATTGCAACGTACATTCCAAACAAGACCAACAATAACAATTAATCCGGTAAAAAAAAATTCCCCCAGCAAATAACACTACATTTATTCCAATCGCTCTAATAAACCAATATCTACTTAACGTACTTCGGCCCCACCCACTCTGAGCTCCCCGCGAGAGTTCGAAAAGGGGGTGTGGGGGCGGGAAAGAAAGAATAAAAAAGCTCCCAAAGACCAAAATGGCGAAATTCTCTTCTCATTAACTGTTCTGTACAGAAACGCTATGTTGCGTGCGGTTGTTCCACATAATCCTCTCCCTCCCATACTGTTCGAAGCCCCCTCACCACCACCACCATTCTTCCTCTACGTCCTTCTAGGACCTCCCCTCTTCAATCAGATTAATTTCGATTAGGCTCGCCGCTGTCGCATACTAAGCTCAGTTTTTAATGACCCTAAAAGTGAGTTCATTCCATTTCCGTGAGCGTTTTCTTTTTGTGTGTTTCTGGTTGATGTTTATGTAAGCATACCTAAGTAAGCAATATCGATGGAAATTTTTCCCATGGATATATGAAATTTGGCAGGCCTTTGGCTCGTAAAAGCGATTTTGTTTGTTGTCACTCGATCACAAGTAACGTTGGGGATATGGAAATTTTCGTCTCTGGAAAAACCCGAGATTGTTCGGATGGGTTGTGTTTGCATCTTTTGACAAAACGTCAAAGAAGGCGGGCCAAAAAGAAATCAACTTCTGTGTCGTGCTACTGTAAAACGTACCATGACAGATAAAATACATCCATGATGCGAGGCACTACTTTCAACCTGTAGTCATTTTGTCTTCTGAATTTTATGTATGTACCATTGGCTACTCATAAGCTGTAATACGACAAGACAAGCATAAGTAAGCGACTCCAGAACAACTGTTATTTTTATTACTAATGTGCTGTTGTTATCACTTTCACAGGCTTGCATATCTACCCTTTCAAGTTCGCCAAAATGTGCAATGAAACAAGTAAAGTAGCAATTCCTTGGTAACTTTTAACAGGGAAAGAAACGAAACAAAAACAAGTAGTGTAGCAATGCCTTGGCGACGCTTAACAGAGTAAGAATCAAAAACAAGTAGCAATTTCTGGGCGGCGTTTAACAGGGGAAGAAACAAGAACAAGTAGCAATTTCTTGGCAACGTTTAACAGGGGAAGAAGCAAAAACAAGTAGCAATTTCTTGGCGACGTTTAACAGGGGAAGATACAAAATAAAGTAGCAATTTCTTGGCGACGTTTAACAGGGGAAGAAACAAAAACAAGTAGCAATTTCTTGGCGACGTTTAACAGGGGAAGAAACAAAAACAAGTAGCAATTTCTTGGCTACGTTTAACAGGGGAAGAAACAAAAACAAGTAAGCAATGCCTTGGCGACGTTTGACAGAGGAAGAAACAAAAGCAACTACGCAATGCCTTGGCGATGTTTGACAGAAATTGAAAAAAAAGTAATATAGCAGTGCTTAAGCTAAATTTCACAGAGCAAGAAACAAAAACAAGTAATATAGCAATGCCTTGGCGACGTTGAACAAAACGAGAAACAAAAACAAATAATGTGCCAATTCCTTGGCGACGTATAACAAAATATGGAAGAAAAACAATTAAAGTAGTAACGCCTAGGCGACGTTTAACAGAGGAAGAATAAAAGACACTATAGTAATGAATTGGCGACGTTTAAGAGAGGAAGAAAAATAAACAATATTAACTATACTTTGGCAACGTTTAACAGACGAAGGAAAGATAATGAATAATATCAATAAAACCTTGGTGCGTATTTTAAATCTCGAACAGAATTTTCTTAGTTTTTATCATTGTTACTAACATTATTTATTATTACTATTATCACCCGGAACAATAAATAATTATTATTATTATTATAATAATTTAGTCCATTGTTTCCACGTGCCACACTATCACCTTGCCTGTCAGTTTGGGATACAGAACCATAATACGAAGCCTCATTTTCAACCTGCCGTATCCGAATCTTTTTCCGACCGTTTTGTCCGCCACCATAGCGCATCTGTATCATTAGCATCACATGCGCCCTGATGCGACAAGAGTCCACACAATTGTATTCTATCAGGCATCAGATCTTTGATCAGAAAGACTGACTCCAGGTACATCGGGTCTTGTCGAGTCAGCGAATCAAATTTTTTTTCGCTTTTCTGGTATCGAATGGTTTACATAGCACAGTCCACACTTATACGGTTACAGTTGAAATAGTAGTATGTGTGGTATAGTGTAATGTGTAGTATAATAATGATCTTAATAACAATCATGATGATAAAGATGATGTTGGGGAAGATAATGATGAACGACTCCAGGTAAATTTATTATTATTAATTTGTCCCCAACTCCAGATTAGTAATTGTAGTAGTAGGACTACCGAGATTCCAATAGGGAGACGTTATCGGGGCACCTGGGCGTAAGCCGAATCCCCAGTGATGCATACAGAACATAATAACAACAGTGCTCTTGAAAGATTAAAGGTAATTTTTTCCCCAATGCGGAGGCATTTGTAGCGAAGACATTCACCTATAAGTCACCGCAGTTTTGCTGTCCATTTTATTATAGGGGCGCCATATAGGCAGACCAGCATTGCCCCCTATGAAGGGACGACACAATCGGAGGTGTTTTAGTGGCGCTTCGACAGGATTCGATGTAAGCACCCTCAGCACCGAAAACCAGCGCGATGTACCACAAAGCAGATTAAAGGTAATAAAACGAGGATAAGGGCCTGTTCACATAGGAGTCCGTTGCGTTGCGTTAACCCTTTCAGGGGCAACAACCCCCCTCCGTTTGCACGGTGCAGATTTTTTCCCCGATTTTTTTAACCTGAAGAATCTTGTAAATTTTTACAATTAAAGGTTTCAAAATGTTTTTACTTCTTTAAACTGATAACAGATGGCAGTACTAGCCATTTTTCTGCTCATTTAACTGGAATACATTGAATGCAAGTGAAAAAAAGATGCCTTTGCACTGTGCAAACGGCGCCCCTCAAAGGGTTAAGGAAAAGATGACGTTGAGACGAAAATAAACCAATCATAGGCCTCCAAACGATTAGCAATGAAATTTTTAACGCCTATGATTGGTTTATTTTCGTCTTAACGTCATCTTTTCCTTAACGCAACGCAACGGACTCCTATGTGAACAGGCCTTTACTTGATTATAATTAGGTAAATAAGAAATAAAGAGAGAAATGAATTTAGGAAAGAAACATGTAATGAGAAGTTTCAAAAACAAAATTTGTCAGGGAGAAAAGTCCCTGTCCGGGCATGAACCGTGGTCCCGGAGAAAGAACTCACAAATAATCTTGAAGACCTCCATTTTTGTCATAATTTCGCCGGGAGCTCTGAGAGCATCAGAGATGTTTTTAAGAAGTTGCATAATGTCGGAAATGGAGAATTGTTCTGAAAATTCTTCGATAAATTTGTAAATTTCTGCGAAGTCGGAGAGATCACTATTGTTGTTCTGAGCGGATTCTTTAGGAATGGTGTTGGATTTAGGTTTAGCGTTGGATTTGGAAATGGGTTTGTCAATGCAAATTTTTTTTCTTCGGAGCAGTCCGGATGTTATGGAAAGATTCTTGTGTGTGACTTATTCCACCCGCTCTAGCCGTAGGCAAGACCAGGTCCATGAGGCCAAAAGTAACTATGAAATCGTAAACAAGCAAAGGGTCTCTATAAATACACTCTTTGGCAAGCCCCAGGCAGTTTAGAATATGGCCAGGAGAGGCTTCAGCAGTATTTCATTTAGAGCAAAAAGGGAAAGATTTTTTGCCCCTGATTGTAAACAAGACACTTTAGGTGTCCACTAGCAAATCTGCTAATGGTGGTCTGCATCCTTCTGTTGCCCTTGACATTAAGGGCATCAATCCAGAACGATATATTGATGATGATGACAGGGCCCGATTTAGAAAGTTCTTGACTATAGGCACAACTCGGGATGGGGGCCCCCTAACACTGATGTGGGCGTAAAATTTCTAAAATTGACACACAAAAAATAATCATGAATCATTGTGAAAGTACCATTTTACCAAGAATTGGCTATTTGAAGTGTAGAAGCCTAGAGCATTATCAAATAACAAAAAGCAACACAATATATTAACTTCATCATTAAAACACCAATACAATGCGACCAGAAAAACTTATTAATCCCTTACATACACTGTAACATACACTGTAACATACATATACACTGTAACATACACTGTAGCATACATAACTTAAAAAAACAAATAATAATGCAATTAGCTAATCCTTAGCTTTGTTTTGGGGAAACTTGTTGCATAGATTTTCTAATATCAAAGAGTATCGTATTCTTGCATATATTGAGTTACTGTACACCTTTTTTGCTGTAATAAACTACAGACAAACTGTGCTGATATTTATGTTCAAGAATTTATGTATTTCTCATGAATGGCAACAGCATTTTGTTGTATTGCGTTTGGCAACATACTGTCACTGTTTACATTCGACATAGCTGTATTTTCCGTGTGTGTTCTATTCTGTTGATTAAAGCTTCTAAAATCCCTGATGCCTCGTCTAACTCTTGTAACAATTTATAACACAAACTAATGCAAAGTTTAATTATATATAGAGAGAGATTATCGTATTTGACTTTCATATTGATAGATTTCGAACAATAACTCTTAAGAGCTGGTAATTAACCTTTCGGTTATATTTCTAAATATTTTTTTACATAAAAAATGGTTTACAAAACCGTGGAAAGATGTCGAGTAATATAAAGAGCAAAATGTAGACAAATACGCAAAAAAAACTTGGCATGTTAGCTTATCTACTGATTTTATTCAGTATTCATTTGAAGCTTCAGCTTAAAAAATTATACATCTTCATACCGTTTTGGTTAGCCCCCCCCCCTCCCCCCCAAAAAAAGTGACTTGTAATCATTACACTTTATATATCGGATACTATTACCTACTGATACCAAAATATATCGGATGCTATTACCTACTGATTTTATTCAATATCCATTTTACTTGAACCTTCAGCTTAAAATATTAATACACATTCATACTGCATTATAAGAGAAAAAACTGATTCAACTCGGGGATAGAGTCAATACTTTATAAATAAAATATCCATTTTAAAGGACTTTCAGACTGAATAAATTTTTCTTCTATTGTATTTTACTTGAATTGCATTCACTATTGGAAGAATTATTAACAGAAAGTTTAAGCTTCCCATTCTGTTCACTATGGAAAATTTGAAGAGCCGAATTTTTTTTCTTTTTTAAATCCTAAATGCCATTCCTTTGTAATAATTCTATTTTGTTCTTAACGGCAGAAGATGATATTTTGAGAAACGATAATTCCGCAAAAATTTTCCATTTCAATAACACATTTCCCTTTTATAAACAGCTTTAAGCCTGCTGGAAGTAGCATTTAAAAATAAAAATAAACACTTTTAACTTTTCAATTAACATAATTCGAAACGAAATGGTAACGGCAGACGATAAATGCACTATTGCCACTGTAGAAACAGTGGAAAAAAGAAAGAAAGAAAGAGATAACATTGGGAAAAATGAAAATATATCGGATGCTATTACCCTTTCTTTTTCCGCCTGTCTATTCCATTACACTGATATTCGAATGCAGACGAAAAAGAAAAAAAATTTATTCTAAGCAAAAATAAATGGGAACAAAAGGCTTTTCTGGCTAAATGTTTCTGCACGTTTTAACGGTCATTTCGGTACACATATATACATTCGTAAATACACTTCAACTCTTTCGTTTTGTTCTACTCTTTTTAAGTACCGCATTAAATTTTCGTCGATAATCTGTTATTTCGAAAGCCATTTATTGCGCGTCCATCCCTCTGCGTTTTCGTTTTTTTTTTGTTTTTTTTAAATGTCGCAAATTTGTTTCCATTACTTTCTTGTCGTATTATCTTCCAGGATATACAGCTTGAAGTTTATTTAATTCCCTTCCCCTACTAGGGAAATGGGGATATATTTATAGCTATTTGGTGATCGGATTGAAATTTTGCAGGGTCTAGTGTTTTTGCCTTAATACCGTTTTAGCGTGCTTTTAAGCTATTCATTCGTCCAAGTTCCTCGTCTTCTGTCCCCCACCCCCGGTAATGGGTTGTATCTTTCTGAGCATGCGCTATTTGGGCCGGATAGTTCCGTTTTGTTGGATGCATTGTAATTGCTGGTTTTAGATGCTGCGACGTTTTAAGATGACAGCTGGCAATCCAAAAATGCTACTCTTTAATGGCATATGCATTTAGAGAAATGCTCTATCGAATGAATGAATATATATATATATATATATATATATATATATATATATATATATATATATATATATATATATATATATATATATATATATATATCGGGATTCCGAAATAAATATGGTTTAATAATAATTCTTTTCACGTTGAATCGTTTTTGAGTGAAAAACTCGCTCATTGTTTCACTCGAAATCGAAAAGGAAACATGAGTTTCAAGCTCTGAGACACGTTTATAAACCAGTTAACAGCTCTAACTAGCGAAGAAATTTATTTAAACGAATAAAATTTGCTTTCCAGTATTTTTATACTCATTTCAAACTCGTATGTCTTTACGCAGAAATTTGTCACTTTTTTGAATGCATGAATTAAAAGGAACACGCTGGATCGCTTTGAGTGAAAAAATCGCTCACTCTTTCCTCTTGGTCAAAACTGAGATAGAAACATACATTTTAAGTTGTTAGACACGCCCAAAGACCAATTAATAACATCATTCAGCCAAGTCGTAAATTTAAACAAATAAAACTTGCTTTGCATTATCTGTATGCTCATTTAAAACTGTATGTATTTATGCGAAAATTCGTCTTTTTTTAACGCGTGCATAAAGAAAATGTTTTTCCGCTGAATTGTTTTGAGTGCAAAACTCTCTCACTCTTTCAAGCTAAGTAGAAATTGAAATGTACATATTAATTCTCGGACACGACCAAACGCTAATCAGCGCCGTCATATAACAAGGAAATCAATTTAAACGAATCAAATTAGCTTGAAGTATCTCTATGCTCATTTCAAACTCGTACGTATTTATACGGAAATTTGTCATTTTTTAATATATGCATAAAAAATATATTTTACGAAGAATAATTTAATGTGAAAAACTCGTTCACTCTTTCATGCTCAATCGAAAACGAAATAGAGGCGTACATACTAAATTCTTGGACACGCCCCAAACACCAGTTTACGACATCGTATAGCAAAGAAATCAATTTAGACAATTAAAATTTGCTTCGTAGTACATAACCTGACATCTATTTCAGGTAGAAATTCATATTTTGTTTTAATACATGCGTAAAAGAAGGTTTGTTTCTCGCAAACGTCTAAATAAAGAAAACTTGTTCATTCTTTCGTGCTAGGATCTAATCGAAATGGAAACATGAGTTATACTATGTTATTTCACACGCCTGAAGACAGTTAACACCACCATCTAGGAGAGAAATAAATTTGAACGAAACAAATTTGTTTTGCAGTAACTCTATACTCACTTCGAAAGACATGAATCTTTAAAGTTGAAATTCGTCATTTTTTTGTTGTTGTTGTAGTTGTTATTTTTCGATAATATCATTAACCCTTGTCGGCTCATCGGTCTAGGACATGGTTCGCAACCTTTTTCAGCTGGCGACCCACCTTTCCGTATCGTAATATCTCCACGGTCCATCGGTCCATGGTGGAGTAAAAAACCTTATTTGTATCGTATCCCTTCCTTATGAATATATTATTTGCCATCAAATATTGCAAAAATATATATATATATATATATATATATATATATATATATATATATATATATATACACAGTCGAACCTCCATACATCGAAGTAGCAAATTGTGCGAAAAAAATTCGATATATAGAAATTTCGATATATAGAATTGAGCTTAGTGTTATCATTATTCTCCTAAAAAAAATTTAAAGCTAATTTTCGTATACGAAACTCATTTCTAATTTATATGCGAATCCCATTAAATAAAAGTTAAGAAATAAAAAATGAATTAAAATGAAAGATTTATTGATTACTACATAACTTTAAAAAAACAATAATGCAGACAGTGGTTACAATGATCACAGTTATATATTCTTTTAAAAGAAAACTACGAATATCTTGTTGAACAGTTAGTTTTGCGGAAAGTTCAAAGAAATGTTCGTATTTATTCAGTCCACTAAAAACTTCATCAGGAACATTTTCCGCGAATTTAAGTCCACTATGTATTGTTTCAAATGCCAAAAATTGGGAGATTTTTTCTAAAGTGGAATAAAATCTTCCAATTTGTCTTGAAAAAAATTTTGATGTATAGAGAATTTTTCGATATATAGAAACAATTTTTCTATGTAATGAACATGGAGATTTGCTAAGAGTTCGATATATAGAAAATTTCGATATAGGGAAGTTCGATATATGGAGGTTCGACTGTATATGCTGTTTTGAAGGTACAGATTGATTATTGATAAACAATTTGTGTTCTGATTTGAAAATGGTTGACAAAATATAAGCACTCTGTAGCAAAACAGTTATTTATTTAACAATAGATATATGTTTGCAATATATGCAACAAGTGGTTTCATACTCACTAACAAGTGTTCCTAGGTGAAGATAAAAACTACTATTATAAAAGTACACAAAGACCATTTTAATTTTTCAGGCAAAAAAAATCATAGAGCTTTGATATAATTACAGTTAAGAAAATTGTTATCACGATCTATCAATATGTAAAATTACTGTTTTAAAGTAAGTTTCGATTTTTCTTATCTTTTCTGACGGTTTATTCGATGGTTTCTGATAGTTTTTGGATCGAGTCGCGATCCACCGGTTGGGAACCGCTGGTCTAGGAGACCGCTATTGCACTTGTTCTGAAGGGTGGGGAGGTGGTGGGGGGTGATCAGACTGTTGAGAGTTTGTGAGTTCTTCCGTGGGGTCCTGGCCTTCAAGTATAATACATCGGAGATTTTCGACCGCTCGTATTTTGTTGGTAAATTTAATCTTTGTAAATGAGAGTCGATCTTTTGGACCGATGAGCCTTGAACTGATTTAAATTTTTACCTGTCTGTATGACCGATAAGCCTTGAACCGTACTAATTATCTGTCAGTCTGCATGCATTCTATTTCCAAGATCAGAACGTTTCAGAATTTTTTTTTATTTTCATGAATTTTAATGATGTATACACGTGCATTCAATAATTGGAACCGGTAGGCAGCGCTGCAATCGCTTTTCAGAATTTTTTTTTTATTTTCATGAGTTTTAATGATGTATACACGTGCATTCAATAATTGGAACCGGTAGGCAGAGCTGCAATCACGTTTCAGAATTTTTTTATTTTCATGAATTTTAATGATGCATACACGTGCATTCAATAATTGGAACCGGTAGGCAGCGCTGCAATCGCTTTTCAGAATTTTTTTTTATTTTCATGAGTTTTAATGATGTATACACGTGCATTCAATAATTGGAACCGGTAGGCAGAGCTGCAATCACGTTTCAGAATTTTTTTATTTTCATGAATTTTAATGATGCATACACGTGCATTCAATAATTGGAACCGGTAGGCAGCGCTGCAATCGCGCTTCAGAATCTTTTTATTTTCATGAATTTTAATGATGTATACACGTGCATTCAATAATTGGAACCGGCAAGCAGCGCTGCAATCGCGTTTCAGAATTTTTTTATTTTCATGAATTTTAATGATGTATACACGTGCATTCAATAATTGGAACCGGTAGGCAGCGCTGCAATCGCGTTTCAGAATTTTTTTATTTTCATGAATTTTAATGATGTATACACGTGCTTTCAATAATTGGAACCGGTAGGCAGCGCTGCAATCGCGTTTCAGAAATTTTTTTTATTTTCATGAATTTTAAAGCTGTATACACGTGCATTAAATAACAATTAACTTAACCTACAAATTTGTTAAACAAACGATTTTGGTGTTTTTAATTTCTGTTTATTATTGTATTTTTGCACGTGAGATTAATATAGGCTGATATATTTATGATGCGGTCGCTCCGGAAGCGTTACTTGACAGAAGCATACACAGAACACGGCAACTATTAGGGGATTATGAACTTGAATTCATAAGTTATGAAAAATTCATGCTAATTTTAAGATAAGAAAAAAAATATTAAAATAGTAATAGCTCCTCCTACAAATATTTCGCTGGGAAACTTTGCCCATCCCACCCGGCAACACTTCAAACTTCTTTTAATTCCCAAAACTCTAAGGACGTTTAAAAAGAAAACGATTTGAATCCCCAGATGACGTTAAAACTGCCGTTTTGAAAGGGCGTAAATCGGAGGGCACAGAATTCTCCAGAGAAGTTTAGAGACATGGGGGGGAAAAAAACATCGTCTGACAGACAGAATACGTGGATTTAGATAGTGGGTTATATTGAAAAACTATAGCTCCCGCTTTTGTTATTTTAAAATTATTTATTTTAGTTTGATTAATTAATTGCGATTTAAGTAACTAAACTTAACAAAAATGAATAATTAAAATAGTAAAATAATTACATAATAAAAAGAACTTTTTATAACCATGTTTTTAAATTTTCTGTTGAATCATATAAACTTGACAATTCTATGTATTAATAAATACTTTTTTAAAATTTTTTTGATGAATTGTCCCATCAACTTGAAAGAAAATGAAGTTAATTGGAAGTTAACTTGCGTTTAACTTTTCGTTCCCTTTCCGGCCAATAGATGACTGCACCACTCTACAAAACAAAATTAACTGAAAATAACTGAAAATTAATTTAATTCTGCTTAAAGATGGCTAAAAGTATTTAAAAAATGCATTGTCATCGTTTTCTGATCTATTCTAAAAGTTTCAAATGTCTAGCTAGTCGGGAAGTTAGTTAAAAATCGATTGCAAGGTTTGTACTTGACAAACACACACACACAAACAGTGGCGTAGCAAAGGGGGGGCAAGGGGGGTCTATAATGCCCAGGCGCCACTTGCAGAGGGGCGCCAATGTAAGATCTATATATTATATTACTATATGTTTTCGAGGTGGATGCCAATATAAGGTCTATATATTATATTACTATATGTTTTTAGGGGAGGGCACCAACATAAGGACTATATATTATGTTACTATATGCTTTTCGGGGGCGCCAATATAGGGTCTATATATTATATTACTATATGTTTTTCAGGGGGGGTGGCGCCACAAAGGTATCGTGCCCCGGGCGCCAGTTATGCTCGCTACGCCACTGCACACAAACACACAAACACACAAGATAACAAGTTAATAAAAACATGGTAAATAATGACGCTTACCAGGTAAAGCTGCAAAAAAGGAAGGACTATATTCGAGTATTATAATCATCTGAAAATATTCTTTATTGAGATCAGAGTATGTAGTTACTTCTGAAAAATAATAATAATAATAATAATAATAATAATAAAGAATAATTATTTTTAGTTCTTAAGTTATTCTTAACTAAATGGTCTGAAATATTTAATTAAATTTTATTTTTAGAAAAAAAAACCCTTCAATTAGTTTGTTTTCTTAAACACACTAATAGTGGTTCGGACAGAACTGAATTTCGAATTGTTAAAATTTCTTCTACCATCTACCCTGGAGTCAGTGGCATTGTCAAAACGTCGCAATGAAACAAATGCAAATCACTCTTTTCCCTTTCCCCCCCTTTTTCCCTTCTTGTTATCCCGACCTGATATCCGGCAGGGGAAATTGCGGAAACAAAGTAGGGAAAATTCAGAGCTTACGGTCGGGATCTGCGAAGCTATCGTGAAGTAAGTCCCGTTAATCCCTATTCAGACAGGTCGATTATTTTTTCGATTACTGCTTCTCTCGTGTCGATTGTTAATTAATTGCGAGGAGGATTCGGATTGTATGCGAGACGCTTTCTGCCTGTGGCATTTGTAAATTTGGAAGATATTGTCGCCGATCAAACTCATTGTTTGCTTTTCAGATTTCGGCCGCATTCGCGAATGTTTAGTCCGAATTTTTACGTAGAGGTATGTAATAGTAAAATGGTGACAGAGAAGAATTTGTTGATTGTAAACGAAATTTCTTAGTTAATGATTTCATTTTGGTTACAATATCCAGTCAATATTTTACATTTCTGTCTTTGCATTCAAATTTGCAGTCTTTTTGTTTACGCTGTAGATTAGGCCGTCTGCACACGGAGCAACTCAAAAGAAACTGATAACTGACTCAAATCACAAACCAGTCCGTGATGAGTCGCAACCTACCTATGTAATTGAATGGAGCCACGCACACGGCGCAACTGGTTACAAACCCGTCCGACGGGTTTGTAACCAGTTGCGCCGTGTGCGTGGCTACATTCAATTACATAGGTAGGTTGCGACTCATCACGGACTGGTTTGTGATTTGAGTCAGTTATCAGTTTCTTTTGAGTTGCTCCGTGTGCAGACGGGCTTAGTAAAGTTTGGTTGGTTGCTTGGGTATTTACAAATTATAACTGAAACTTGGCCGCTTGGCGGGAAAACGCCAATAAAGCACCAAATATGGCGTCCCGTTCCAGCCGTTATTCGTCCTTGACGTTATAAGTTACTTTTGAGATAATTTAATTCAATTCCGAGAAAAATTTTGGATTTGCGTCAGACGGAAGATAATGTAGTGTCTTTTTACCATATACAGTGAAACTTCTCTACGACCTGTCATGACTCCGACAAAAAGTGGCCGTTTCGAGCGGTGACCGTCGAATAGCGGTGAACATCCATATGGCGGCCAGGCATGGTTCCGAAAAAAGGTGTCCGTTTTGCGGGGTGGCCGTCGAATAGGAATGGCCGGCTAGAGTTTCACTGTATTTGGATCGATTCGTGCTTAAGATGCAATGTTAAACGTTGCGGTAAAACGTCAAAATTCGAGAGAAACTGGTTCCACGATTGCCGTACTCCTTATATATATATTTTTGTATATTTCTGTTTTGTCTTTTGTACACAATTTTTCGAATATCTAAAATTATTTGTAACGAAATCTTCGTTCTTTATCTGCCTTTTGTTTATTATTCTAAGCTTTTTCCACGTGTTTATGTCTTTTTGACATGTGGCTGCTCAAAATGTTCTTGGCAAGGCTCGGTTAAATAAAAGAGGGCTGCCAAAGTAAAATTAATCGTTGGCGTGCTGATATTGCGCCAAGCTGAAAAAGATGCCACGTTTTAGTTAAAATACGTAAGTACCGTTACTTAGTTTTTTTTTCTCGGCTGCTATGGTCATCTTCGTACTTCAACAAGGATATTTTGATAGTTTTATCCTTAAGACTAATGTAACAGTAACAATAAAACAACTGATTCTTCCATTATCAATGAATTAGACTTGCAGTCTCTTTCCGTGCTGATCGAGTTCATCAAGTTGCAAGACTATGGAACATGATATCGCAAACATGGTGAATGGTGTTATCTGAGTTTTCTGTTTCCAATACAGCGAAATGACTATAATAGCTCATTAAAAAAGGATAGGTATTAAATATCACGGTATAAGAGATAGATTTTTTAAAATATAAGGTAATCTTACGGATAAGAAAGATGGGTAAAGATCCCTACTTTTACCTTTTCAGTCAAGAAAGAACCATAATAGTGTTCTGATTTCCATCTTTCTGGACGAGGCAGAAGCATTGATGCCCACTTCATCGAATAAGAAGATACCTCGGGGACTCCAATATTTCTTTTCGTGATAAGAAAGAACCATTAAGATTTCCATCTTCGTACAAGATGAAATCTCAAGATTTCCCATTTTTCTCTTCTGGTTAAAAAGGAACCACAAAGATATTCATTTTCCTTTTCTGGATGTGCTTCTATCTCGTCTCTTCTATCTGTTTGTACGAGAGAGAGAGAGAAGCAGAAAGATTCCCTTTTCATCGCATAAGAAGAAACTTTACGGATTCATATTTTCCCTTTTCCTTATAAGAAAGAATAATGAAAGTTCTCCTAGTCGGGCAATAATAAAACTAAAAGATTCCTATTTTCCTTTCCTGGTTAAGAAAGAACCATAAAGATTCGCATTTTCCTTAACCGAATAAGAAAGAACCATAAAGATTCCCATTTTCCTTTTCTGGATAAGAAAAATCCATAAAGATTCCTGGTTTGTATCTTTTTGGACGAGAGAGAAGCATAAAGATTTCCATCTCATCGCATATGAAGATACCCTAAGGATTACTATTTTCCTTTTCTGGATAAGAATGAACCATTGAGATTTCCATTTTCCTTTCCTGGTTAAGAAAGAACCACAAGGATTCGCATTTTCTTTAACCGAATGAGTAAGAACCATAAATATTCCCATTTTCCTTTTCTGGATAAGAAAAATCCATAAAAATTCCTGGTTTGTATCTTTTTGGATGAGAGAGAAGCATAAAGATTTCCATCTCATCTCATAAGAAGATACCCTAAGGATTCTTATTTTCCTTTTCTGGATAAGAATGAACCATTAAGATTCCCATTTTCCTTTCCTGGTTAAGAAAGAACCATAGAGATTCGCATTTTGCTTTGCTGAATGAGAAAGAACCATAAAGATTCCCATTTTCCTTTTCTGGATAAGAAAAATCCATAAAGATTCCTGGGTTGTATCTTTTTGGAAAATGAGAAAGAACCATAAAGATTTCCATCTCATCTCATAAGAAGATACCCTAAGGATTCTTATTTTCCTTTTCTGGATAAGAATGAACCATTAAGATTCCCATTTTCCTTTCCTGGTTAAGAAAGAACCATAGAGATTCGCATTTTGCTTTGCTGAATGAGAAAGAACCATAAAGATTCCCATTTTCCTTTTCTGGATAAGAAAAATCCATAAAAATTCCTGGTTTGTATCTTTTTGGATGAGAGAGAAGCATAAAGATTTCCATCTCATCTCATAAGAAGATACCCTAAGGATTCTTATTTTCCTTTTCTGGATAAGAATGAACCATTAAGATTCCCATTTTCCTTTCCTGGTTAAGAAAGAACCATAGAGATTCGCATTTTGCTTTGCTGAATGAGAAAGAACCATAAAGATTCCCATTTTCCTTTTCTGGATAAGAAAAATCCATAAAGATTCCTGGGTTGTATCTTTTTGGACGAGAGAGAAGCATAAAGATTTCCATCGCATTGTATATGACGATACCCTAAGGATTCCTATTTTCCTTTTCTGGATAAGAATGAACCATTAAGATTCCCATTTTCCTTTCCTGGTTAAGAAAGAACCACAAAGATTCGCATTTTCTTTAACCGAATGAGTAAGAACCATAAATATTCCCATTTTCCTTTTCTGGATAAGAAAAATCCATAAAAATTCGTGGTTTGTATCTTTTTGGATGAAAGAGAAGCATAAAGATTTCCATCTCATCGCATATGAAGATACCCTAAGGATTCCTATTTTCCTTTTCTGGATAAGAATGAACCATTAAGATTCCCATTTTCCATACCTGGTTAAGAAAGAACCATAAAGATTCGCATTTTCTTTAACCGAATGAGTAAGAACCATAAATATTCCCATTTTCCTTTTCTGGATTAGAAAAATCCATAAAGATTCCTAGTTTGTATCTTTTTGGACGAGAGAGAAGCATAAAGATTTCCATCTCATCGCATATGAAGATACCCTAAGGATTCCTATTTTCCTTTTCTGGATAAGAATGAACCATTAAGATTCCCATTTTCCATACCTGGTTAAGAAAGAACAATAAAGATTCGCATTTTTCTTTACCGAATGAGAAAGAACCATAAAGATTCCCATTTTCCTATTCTGGATATGAAAAATCCATTAAGATTCCTAGTTTGTATATTTTAGGACGAGAGAGAAGCAAAAAGATATCCACCTCGCTGCATAAAAAGACATTTTAAGGGTTCCCATTTTCCTCTTCTGGATACGAAAGAACCATAGAGATTCTTATTTTCCTTTTCTGGATAAAAAAATAACTTGAAAGATTCTTACCTTACCGCACGCGGAGTTACCATGAAGATTCCCATTTATTGTCGTTTCTCTTATAAGAAAGAACTATAAAGATTTCTATTCCTAACTTTTCGGATAAGGAAGAACTATAAATATTTCATTATAAATCATTCCTTATGGTAAAGAAGATAAAGGGACTGAACAGACTAACTTTTTATAAAATTCAAATTCGTCGTCTGAGCTGTATAAACACAGTAGATTTGACAGTAAGAGTTCTTTTTATTATTTTCGTAGACTAATGCATAATTAAAACATTTTCCTAAATATTGATACATAATTTAAATGTTCAATACAGTGAACGATAAGAAGAACAAGTTATTAGCATCAGTCGATATAAGATAAATATTTTGCTGCCATTGTGAGGAAATTGAAATCAAAATATTATTGATTTGATGGACGAAAATGCTCAGTTTTCACAACGACTCCCCATAAGATAAAGTAAGTTGGGTTTTATCACTGTTTGATATTACACACGAAACAGCTATATACCGATAGTCAGAAAGCAAGAAGAGAAAGTATGACAATTGCAAGAAAGGGGAAAGTATCAAAAGAAGTGATACAGCTTTCAAGAAGTCCGATGTAGCACATTACGATTCTATCGACTCTTGATGTAATCAGAAGAAACTGGTATTTCGACATCATCTGAGTATTGAGATGTTATGGAAAGCTAAACAAATCTAGATCAGGAGGCGTGGCGAGTGCTCATCAGACCGAAATAACTTCTCCCGGTTCAACAAATTCAAAACGTGTCTTGCTCGTAAGCAGTAGAAGCCAAATTAACCGGTAAAATGTCGCACGACTCCTGCTTCTACAACTTTAAACAACGTGCTCATCATTTCAAGGGGGAAGAAGAACAAAGCTGCTTTTATTTCCGCTAATCGCAAGAGTGCGTCATGTGCCCCGAACTTCATCGTAAAAATGACAGGGTCTGGAAATACGCCCAATTAGGGCGTTCCAATTAACCGGTAAACGGTTAACATAAACGTGAAAGATATAGTGTCAGGCCAAAAAAATCGGGATTGTTGTCCAATTATAGAGAAAACTTTGAAAGAGGAAGTTAACCCAATCCTGTTTCTCCGATGTTAAGAAAAAATTGAGAAAAGAAAGCATAATGTTCAACAGTGTAAATCAGTATTTTATAAGGAGGGGGGGGGGGGGGCTCTTAGCAACCAGCGACCTCTTCTGACTTTTCATCAGAATTAACCGCGGTGTCCTTCTATCGATAGGCATTTTCTCGACTCGTGTTCACACCAGAGTATAAATTGTTTACACAGAGTTAATATTTTAGCATGAAAGTGCTCTTATTGTGACAGACACATTTGTGTTTCTTCCATTTTCAAGTTAGTAAACAGTTGCTGATTTAGAAGCTTAGCGGCCCTAGGATAAATCCCCCTCCCCCTCTCTGTGATTCATTTGAAGGCAATAAAAAAAGTTTATAGTTTTATCATCTACGGCAGGGGTTCTCAACCTTTCAAGCTCTGTGCCCCCCTTGAACACTGATGTGAGGTCACGCCTCCCCACCATCATGTGGTTAATAAAAGTAGTACGATCGGAATTTGAAACCGAGGCTGGTTATTAAATGAAAATATAGAATATATAATTTCATACACAAAATTTAATATTACTACACATATCTTAATATGGAACACATTATTTTTAGAACATAGGAAATCAAAGAATTAAATACAGATCAAATATATTTGAAGTAATCAAGGATCTAGATGAGTTTGGAATGTAATACCAGTGACTTTCACAACATTTATAAGAGGTCTCGCATTGTTTGTCCTTGACAAGTTTTTGAATATTATGTTGTAACTGTGACAAAGCACACCTAAAGTCACTTTCAACGTCCAGCTTTGCTCGATATTTTGACTTTATGTATACTAATGATGAAAATCCAGATTCACAGAGATATGTGGATGAAAACTGCACTAACAACCTCAAAGCTTCCAAAGCAACTTCTGGGTAAACAGCAAAATAGCGTAACCAAAAATTTTCAACATCCATGTTTTCGAATTCCACGTTTGCTTGAGAATCACATCTTAGGTCGATTGCTTGTTCGTGAATATGATCAGGAAGTACATCCACGTCGATTTTAAAAGGATCTCTTGTTAACTTAAACTCCCAATTCTCTGAACAAATATCTGGAAAATAGTCTTCAATTTCATTTTGCAATGCTACCTACCAAATGCCCTGATATAAGGTCCTTCAATATATTTATCTGTTGCAATGGGAGATTTTTTTTTTATCATCGAGGAGGTCGTTCAATCTTGGAAAGAGTGAAAAGTTTGGCTTTGAACTCTGAAGACGGCGTTGCCAAATAGCTATCTTCCTTTGTGAAACCCTTAACTGCATCATAAGTCTTTTCTGGCTAATTTTTTTCTGGCATTGTAGCTTCATGTTCAGAAAGTTGAGTGCTGAAAATACGTTACTATTACATTGTAACCGCAAAATTGAATACAGTAAATTACAGTTGGTTTTACTTTATATTAATTTTTTTTAAACTCACGCCTCCCTTGAAGTTCTTCTATACCAGGAGTTTCCAACTTACAAGTGTCCAAGGGCCGCAATCAAAAACAGCTGCCTAGTGGCGGGCCGCAATTTAATCAGGACCATACCCAGGACTTTTTTCTTGAGGGAGGGGGATTTGGAGGATTTGTGTATAGTATATACTAAGAAATTTTTAAAAATTCGAGGATGAACCTCCAAGAACGACCTTGATTATAACTGGCCAACTTTCGTTAAATTACACAGACACACACAAAAAAAATTCAAATAATAAGTGGGTATTTAAATAAGAAGTGGGTCAAATAAGAAGTGGGGGGTATGAAATAGAACATGAGTGGACGCCATACTTTTCATGCAATTTGAGGAAACTCAATCTGTTTTGTAAATGTACAGCATTTGAAAACAATAAAGATTTTTATAAAAACATTTTTCGTTAACTAAGAATATCTAAATTGATGCTGCAAATTATTTTCCTAGAAGTCTTCGAGGGCCGCAAAAAAAGGCACCGCGGGCCGCCAGTTGGAAACCCCTGTTCTATACCCCCCAGGTTGAGAACCGCTGATCTATGGGTTAACCCATTCATCACGAGCATTTTCATGTACATTTATCGTTTACATGAAAATATTTGTTGTTGAAGTGTTATACTATATTTTAAAACAGTATACAGTGAAATTTCTCTAGCCAGTCACCCCTATTCGACGGCACCTATCTAAACGGCCACTTTTTTTAAACCATTACTGGCAGCTATACAGAAGTTTCACTGTACATATAGATTTAGATGTTGAGAAAACTCCACTTTTTTTAATAAAATAAATTTTTTTATAAAATAGAAAAAATCACTAATTTTATTTATATTTTAAAAATAAATTAAAATTGGCATTTATTATTATTATTATTATTATTTTATTAACTTTCAAGTCGACACTTTTCTTTTAATCCTGGGAACGGAAATATAGCCACAAAATAATTATCCATACCGTGGATATGGAGCCCTGGTCTCTGGTGCCTCGTTAACAGTGTTGCCAACTTGGGGTTTATCCCCCTAAAAGTTAGATGAAAAAGGGTGTTTTTAGGGGCCACATTTTTTAGGGGCATTTTGTAGGGGGAACATTTTTTAATATTTTGTACAATCGAGACGCGTTTTTTTTTATTATTAGATTATAAGTTCCATACATATGTCAAATGTAAATAAACCTCCATTTCATTATGTACTAGCCGGGCTTCACCTAGCTACGCTCAAGCCATCCGTGTAACATATTTATGTAATTCGGGCCTCACAAAAGAAAAAAAAAGCCTACAAATGTATTAAATTCAAGTGAATAAATTCCTTTCAATTTTCATTCCCGTCGCTGCCGACAGATGGCAGCACCACTGCACCAGATGATTTGGTTTCTGAGCAGTGAGTGATTTTAGAATGAAAATATCTCTAAAACTATTGAATTAACAGAATAAGTGTACGCAGAAAAAATTATCAGTTTTCGAAGCTCTTTCCAAATATGTAACATTTATGTACTTTCATGAGAAAAAAAATTACACCGTTTCCTGTATATTTGTCGGCCATTTTTTTTTCGAGGATCGGTGCCCGCCCGGATGAGTTACGGTCACGTGATCTCTCGACTTCCACTTGTCTCTTTATTAGTATAGAAGTGTGTATTTTCTATTTTTTTCGATTTATCTCTCAAACAGGATGCCTATTTGGAACCAGAATTTTTTTTAGGAAGATCTAGGGTGATCTCAAGTTGGTGTTAGGGGGGGAACAGGGGTATTTCGGGATGGCGCTAGGGGGAGGAGCTTCGTAGAGGTTGACAACACTACTCGTTAATGTACCATGTCTATGTCTATGTTTAATAAATTTATACGAATATCCTTACCCTGTAAAAGTTTTGCTTTACTGCTTTTATGCGAGGCTTTTATTCGCGGATCTTAATCCCGCAAGCCGCGGCCTAGTTAGCCTAGTCTTAAATCCGCCACAGAATATAGCAGTAAACGGCTTGGCGACGTTTAACATAACGTTTACAATAACTGTAAACTCGTATCGTTTACAATATTGTAAACTCGTAATGTTTACGAGTTTACAATAACATAGTAAGAAAATATAATGAATTTAATCAATAACACCTTTGTGCATTTTAAAAATCTAGAACGGAGTATCTTTTTTATAATTTTTAGTATTTATTTCAAAGATTAGTTACTGTAAAAAATCTTTATTCCCAACAGACGTAAGAACTGTTTTACAAAACTTTGATTTTATACTCTTTAAAAAGATATTTTATATTTGTGGTTTTAGGAGGAAATAACTATATGAATAATAGACAAAAATATGATAAAAGTCATATTCAATTCCAAATTTAAGACTTAATTTTATTTTCTTAGTAAAAAAATAATTCATGAATCGTTGTAGCACAGAAAAAATACATAGCTATCTCTATGTCATAGATAAAAAATGTATAGGATTAAGGAGAATCAGGGAATTTAAAAGTCGTAAAAATACTGACTTTATTATCTTTAACATACAATTTAATTTAAAATTTCTGATACTTAAAAAAAAAATTGTTTATATGTACAACCTTATTCTTGCTCTATATGTGAGAAAACTAAAAGATTGCATGTAAAATAAGACTTTGAGGAACTACAAAAAATATATGAAAATCTTTACGTTTAACATGCAAGAGAATAGTGAATATTTTATGCAATCTTAAACTTTGAATTTATTTTCTTTAAATAGAATTTAGTATTCATGATGCTTCAAAAAGATTCTTTAGATTAAAGGATTGTAAAAACTGTATCCAGTTTAAAACTTATATTTTCAAGACAGTTTAAATTTGAATTCGGAGTGACATAAACAAAAATAATTCTTTATGTATAATAGAAAATAAGAATAATAAAAATTATGTAGTATAAAATTTAGAATTTAAACTTTAATTTTATTTTATATAAGTAGAATTGAATTTAGAATTCTTACTAGAGTAAAAGAATTTAGTAAACAGGATAAATCATGTTTACTCTACAATCTGTAGTTTTTAAATTTTTATGAACAGTGTACTTTGTTTACCTAATTGTAGTCTAATGCTGGTATCTAGGAGTTTTACGAGTTTACATTAAAATTATTTTCAAACTATTTTTTTTGTAAAGGACGTGGTTAATTTAGCTTGAAAACGGACTTTATGTCATATTGTAAGAGTTCCAATTATTTAGAGAAGAAGTAAAAAGAGAGTGGGTGAAAATAACCTTTCAAAAAAAGTATTGCTTATGCCTCTTTAAACACATTTAAGTTAAATAAATGTAAGATAGAATTAATACTTTAGTTTTAAATTCAATTTTCTCAAAATGCGGAATGTTAAGCGATGTTATATATATATGTGTATAAACCAGCAATGCAAAATGGATACAATTTTAACCACGTATGTATTTTATGGCAATCTACAGCTTAAAACCAAAACAAAATTGTGGAAGTAATTATTTTTCAGTGGAAAATTATGCAACAAATTTTGAAAAAGAGTTAAGATTTTCATAATTCTTGAGTATTTAAAAATTTATTCAACACTTCACGCATATTTTGATTTTAAATAAAAGGCAGTAATCTATATATATAAAACAGTTCCGTAACTGACTGTTCAGTAAAAGATATGTTCCCAAACTGTACTATATTAACTGTACTATATTCTTTAGTATGTCCTATTAGATTTAATTTGAATATTTTCATCTACATTATTTTGTCTTAAAATATCCCTTACGATTTTTTATAAATATATATATATATATATATATATATATATATATATATATATATATATATATATACATCAATTATATACATCGATCGTTGTATTTATTATAAACATATATATTTATTGTTTTTGGCATTAATTGCATACATTGACCATTGTATTTAATATGAATGTACTACGTAGCGAAGTGCGGGTTTTCAGCTAGTAGATTATAAATAAACTAAAACCAATTTTTTTTCTCTGGGAATATTTTGGCAGTTTATAATGCGCATAGTAATTCGCTATTTTCGGTGACTTATAATCATTGACATATTCATAAACTATTAATAGAATTTTAATTTTTTACAATAATAAAATGAGCTTTCTTTTTGTAAATTTAGTGAAAGTTTTACCACCTTAAACTTGACTATGTTTTCAGCATTTTTGATAAAGTTCGAAATCCCTGAGCCCCCTAAATGTGCCAGACAACAGAGAATAAAGAAAAGAGATAGATTAAAAAAAATTATATATAATAGGAAGTATAAACTTAACGTAATGTCAAAATTTCAAAAGCGACAAAGTGTAAGGATCATGTATTTTGTATTTTATCACTATATTCCTAAACTAAATATTAATACTAATCCATCTTTGACAAAATGCATAAAGCATGCCAAAGAGGCGGATCTAAAAGAAAAAATATACATTATATATATTTTTACCATGTTCTTATTAACTCGCTTTCTTGTTTGTTTATTTGTGTGTGTGTTTGTCCAGTACAAATCTTGCAATCGATTTTTAACTAGCTTCCCGACTAGCTAGACATTTGAAACTTTTAGAATAGCTCAGAACACGATGACAATGCATTCTATTAATACTTTTAGCCATCTTTAAGCAGAATTAAATTCATTTTCAGTTAATTTTGTTTTGTAGAATGCTGCAGTCATCTATCGGCCGGGACGGGAACGAAAAGTTAAACGCAAGTTAACTTCCAATTAACTTCCTTTTCTTTCAAGTTGATGGCATAATTCATCAAAAAAAAATTTTAAAAAGTATTTATTAATGCATAGAATTGTCAAGTTTCTATGATTCAATAGAAAATTTAAAAACATGGTATATAAAAAGTTCTTTTTATCTTGTAATTATTTTTTTACGCTACCAAGGCTTACTATACGCCAGACATGTATATTTTTGCTTTCAATCCATCTTTGCTTAACTTTTCAATAAGATCTATTTTGTTCATAAAAACTTTCACATTGTTGCTATGATCGGTTTATCACATACCTTTTTTTTTATTAAGGAGCAGTTTATCTGAAAATCTATCTCTCATGAGAGACTAATAATATAAGGCTGATAAAACGAAAAGGTGCTTGCTGCAAAGGTGTAAACCAAAAGTACCGAATCAGAATAACGTTTATTTAAAAAATTCTAAATTTATGTCAGTCGTAAAAGAAAAAAAAGTTTCGTGAAATCAAAACTGATTTTCATTATATGAGGATTTAAAATTTGCAGAGCAAAGATTCTCGGTGTCAAAGTTCTTCAGAAAATTTCCATCATCTGAATACTTTGTTGATAGATCGTTAAATGGGAGTTCATTATAAATAGACTCCATTGTTTGAAAGTCCTGTTTCACTCAAATTAAATCATTCTTGTGTTTAAGTAACCGGCTTCGTACTGTACTGTAACGCAGAAACTCCCAACCGTTGCTTTCTATTATTCCCTAACAGGAGGAAAATTTCTGGTCCGAAAGGGAAAAACGCGAGCTTAAGTCCGGGATCGTCCCAAAGATTGCACAATAAGCCCCTGTAATCCTATTCAGCCGAGATGTTTTATTTTTCGGTTACTGGCTGCCGATTGTTAATTAATTGGGACAGAACACCCGGATTTCGCTCGGCGTTGTCTCTGCCGTAATTGTGCGCAATTTGTAAAATGTTTGCTTTTAAATTGGAGACGTCTTAATTGGACATATTATCCCTTCCCTTTTTTCCCCCATGCCTTTGTGACGGCGGAGTAATTGGCGATTTTTGTGTTTGTTGTTTGAATAAATAGGGATATGTCTTGCTTGCTGCCCGTGGAAATGGGGATTTGCTTTTCGAAATGCTAGCGATCTTGGGGCGCTGGATTTAATTCTGTTTTCTTTTTGTATGTAATTTTAACTATTTGTTACGGGAAATGCTTTTTGAAGCCGTAAAATAAATTATACGGGGCGTGTTTTGCTTGAATTGGTGTTCTTGAAGTAGAACAAATCTTATAAAGTTTTTCTTATTAATCAGTTCGGCATAGCCTTCTTATAATCACTTTATAATGGCAAACGATTTCGAGCGTGGGAAAATTTTACGAGACATTCAGTGGTTACATTTTCAATTAATTCAATTTTAAAAAATATCAAGTACTAGGCTAATTGTTATCTGAAAGGTCATTCACTGTTCTTAATTTAAAGTTATAACTAACGTGAATGGATTAACTTAAATGTTTTTGAAATAATTAATTTAATAGATGAAAAGTATTATTAAGTACGTTTAATTAAAGTACTATAGCATACAAATAAGTATAAGTATACAAATTTAATCATTCTTTTGTCTTTGGCACATAATGAATTTTGCATTTTTCTCTTTAGTATTGTGAATTCTAAACAGAGTTCTTATTAAAAAAAGTTAAATAAAAATTATGAAGATTTCAATCTAGTTCCAACATAACACCTAAATGATATCTATTTTAAAACAATTTGGTTGAATATCAGTTTGTTGGCCTTCTTCATGTATGACAAAGATTTTATCACCATTAGACAAAGATTTTATCACCAAGGTGCTATGCTATTTCTTTTCAGATGCGGTTAAATCGACGATCGTCGTGTCATTTTACTTTTACTTCACGTTTCGCGAAATTTGCAGTTGCAACCCCTTTTGGCGCCACATCGCCACAGTTGGCGACCGTATCATATTCCTCATATTAACCTTTTTTTTTTCCTTGACTAGATTTCAGGCAAAATTTTACTACATATAATAAAGTATTAATGGGTCGACCTTTGGCAGAGGAAGGAGCATAAAAGTTGATACAAAATCGATTACAATACAAAAAGAGGACGTGTGAAGGAAAACAAATTGAAGCACATTAAACAGTAAAAGAAGCTAGGGGGAAAAAGAGACGTAGAAAAATTATGCATAAATTGAAAGAAGCTAAATCAAAAAATTACTATCCGAAACGAAAAAAATTAGAAAAATCTCAAGGTGAAATAAAGCGTTCGAAAATAGAAAACGATTTAAATATTACAGTTTTGTTGAAAAAAATTACTGTCAAATTTTTTGAAAATTTTTCAGTAGATTCCATTTATCAACAACGTAAACTACTTACAAAAATGGAAAGGAATACCGTTGATTCAAAGTGCCCTTTTTCCCAATGGACAAAATTAGGATAATTTTCCTTTTCGAAGAAGGAGAAGGGACGAATTTAAAACATTATACGACAAGAGGAAAAACGATGATCGATGCGATATTCTCCAACCACAGTCTATAAACTTGAGTTTATCAAACCCGTTTATAGCCACCATCAACCTCTTTATGGTAAATTCATTGAAAATCCGGGCATGCCATTTGGTAAGCTAGGGAAGAAATTGTTTAGAAGTTTCCACAGCATCTTGGTGCGTAGCTTAAATAAGTAAATAGCCAACAAAAAATTTTTAGCTATTTTTTTTACCTGACTATCCACACAAACATTTTTTGGTTAAAAAAATCCCTTAATACAGTAAGTCTCAGATAATTTTGCAACTTACTAATTAAAAATTTTTGATTTTTATTACAATAATTTTTGAAGTCAAATTTTTATGTTCAATTAGATTCATTAGATTCATTAGTCAATTAGATTCATTAATATACGGGACATCTTTATATAATCTTGGACAATTTCTGCTAAATTTTTTTTCGACACCGGATAATTAGAAAAACTTGAGGTAATCGAAGATAATCGTTACTTTGGTGAATGTACATACTTATTGACAATATATGTTTAATTTTTTTTCGCCGTTGGATAGTTGGCAAAATGGGGAATACTCGAAGATAATCGATAATTTTGTGTGCATGTATACTTATGAGCAATATTTTTTTCTGACACCGGATAATTGTCAAAGCGGGGATAATTGCACATAATCATTAGATTGGTGTATATATAAATAATTACAAGATAAAAAGAACTTTTTATATACCACGTTTTTAAATTTTCTGTTGAATCATATAAACTTGACAATTCTCTCTTAATTGCACAAACCTTCACTTAATTATTCTTTTTCACTTTCTTTTATTTAATTTTAATCATTTTTTAGTCGTTTCCACTATCCACAGACTTTATAAACTTTAATTTTTAAATTTTTTTTTCATTTTTTAAAAAAACTAAATTTACATGTATTCTGTTTTCAAAATCGTCAAACGCCGTTACGCAAAAGTGCAAGCATTGAAAAATATCAAGTACTAGTCTAATTGTTATCTGAAAGGTCATTCGATCGAAACTCCACCTTGCGGATTTTTTCGGCTTAAAGTATTAAAAGAATGCATTGTCATCGTGTTCTGAGCTATTCTAAAAGTTTAAAATGTCTAGCTAGTCGGGAAGTTAGTTAAAAATCGATTGCAAGATTTGTACAGGACAAACACACACACACACACAAACAAACTAGAAAGCGAGTTAATAAAAACATGGTAATAAAAAGATAATTATCCTCTAATGCTAGACGCTGATATTGGGAAATTGCTCTATTGATATTGAACAGGTAATATTAAAAAAAAAATTTAAAGTCAATTCCTACTTAGGTCAACAAAGAAAAATTTTTATTTTAGTTACTTTTTGGCGGGGAATTGCACTGATATTGGCTCGATTCTATGAACACCATTATTGCCGAGAAATTTTTTTCTCCCATATAAAACTAAAATTAATTAATTAAATTTAATTAATGAATTAATATTTGAAAAAAAAATGTATTAACATCAAGTGTCATCCACTACCAGTTTAAAAAAATTTATTTGAACTTGAGTGGATGAATAAAAAGCATTTTATTAACGATTGAAAATTTGAACAAGATATATAAATGTAGGGAGATTGTGAACTAATAGTAGGAATTGAAAAAGAAATGCAACACAGATAATAAGCATGAAAGTTTTACCAAAATACAAAATTTCTTGGCATCATTGTAACCCAATAAGGATGATCATTTACCTGGAAACCAACAGTTGAAAAGAGAGAGAGACGTCCACTGGAGTATTCCTTTGATAAAAAAATGGGGTTTCAAAGTTTAGAAATCACAGCATTAAATCACCGTGGGGAGATACAATCCACGAATGCAATCTTGGATAGAACCCAAGAAACTGATTGGATGGAAGCCCGCCGGAAGCCCCCAACTCTTTCTTTACTGCTCTTCTGGATTTTATTCGTAAATCTGGCTTCGGGAAGGGACAATTACTCGAAGGTGCTAACCGAAATCGTTCCAACTACTGCACACTAAACCTTGTTAATCCCTCCCGGCAAAGTGGTCTATCTTCTGCGTTCCTGTCGGCCCCACCTTGCCTTTGATTAATTTGGAACACAAGTACTTTCGTTTCTGGTTTTGTTACAGTTTTTTTTCTTCTTTAGGGGATGTCTAATTTGACGATTTCGTGAGTAAAGCCATAAGTCTAATAAGCTTTATTATATTTATATATATATATATATATATATATATATATATATATATATATATGTATGTATATATACACTAGCGGACCCGACATACGCTGTGCTGTTCAAACGTTGTAAATCCAAAAATCATAAAATTATTTTAATAAACTATAAATTGTTTGGACCGTTTTGATGAAAAAATATGTAAAACAAAAATTATTCTTAAAAAAACCTTACACCACCACGCGTACAGTTATCACAACTCAAACTATCTTAAAATTAGCAAGAATGTGGGCGAAATTTCATGAATATGGCTATTAGTATGACTAATCAATGAGCTGTTCAATACTTCATAAGTTGCATAGAATCAAATGAGAATTGACAATTTAAATTTGTAGGTTAAGTTAATTGTTATTCAATGCACGTGTATACAGCATTAAAATTCATGAAAATAAAAAAAAAATCTGAAATACGATTGCAGCGCTGCCTACCGGATCCAATTGTGTACCTAAACTAACCAAAAATCAACAACAACACATAAATAAATAAATTAATTTTAAAAAAAGCATTTTCTATCGGATCAAATTGTGAATCTAAACCATTCTTGAATCAACTTAATCGCACACACAAAATTTCATTAAAATCAGTCCAGCCGTATATCCAATATCCAATACATTGCTAACATATATCCAATACATTGCTAACAAGCAAACATTGCTATTCAAGCTTTCATGGTGGACAGTGATAATTTTTGTCTGTTGCTACAAATTTTGTTCTTCTTCCATATATCCAATACATTGCTAACAACTTCGTGAGTTTGGTTTTTTAAAAACATTATTTTGCTACTTACTTTTGAATTACATGTCTAAACTTTGAATATAGATAAGAATTCACCGGACACTTCTCGAAGTATACTCGTGGACTAGGGAGCAAATAATGAGCTCCCCAGTCAAAGGCACGAGTTAAGTGTGCATAAGAGGATGGAAGGTTATAAGCAAGGTCTAAAACTTATAACCTTCCATCGTTCATTCTTCGAGCCGTATCTCTTTTTTGGAAATGTAGAAACTCATTAAATTTAAATTATCAATGTTTAAACATACATAAAGTATAAATAAAAAAATAAAGTTAAGGACATATTTTTTTGCAAAGTATGCTATTGCGGCACCGGTGGGCGGTAAGGAAATTTTACCATCAACAAAGATACAAAAGTGGGCGGTAGATATTAGAAGGTTGACGACCCCTCTCCTTCTATTAAGTCTCTAACCAGTTCTGTTTACGGTATCCAGGAACGACAATTTTGATGATATCTATTTTCTTTTTTATTCTGCCATCAGACGATCGTTTGCAGTTTCAGTTTTAAGATCGTTTTCATGTGTGTGTTTTGTTGTGACTCTATTAACTCGTGAGAAAACTCTCTCTGCGCACAAAGAAGAGTGACGTAAAATAGTGAAATGGATCATGAAGTGTGATAAGATTAAATATTTGGGATTAATTGAATCCAGCTCTGATATGACGTGACAAATATCAGAATTCTGGGATGGTTTCGTAAGAGAGAGAGGTATATCATGATTCAATCGAAATGACCTCCAGTTGCATCATAAAGAGTTCGTTAATTTACATAATTAAATTATAAAATTACATTTACATAACTATTTAAACACACACCTTGTCAAAAAGTATGAATTAATTAATATAGTGTTTAAAAAACAAATATACGATAGTTTTATGGAAAAAAACTCGTTTCGAGATTTCAAATACACATCAAATTGTTATTGATTGGAAGCATTTTTTTTTTATCCTCTGTTAAATGTCGCCAAGGCCTTGCAATATTATTCTTTTTACCGGACATTTTGGCGAATTTGAAAAAGGCAGACACGGAAATCTGCTGTCAAGGAAAAATAAAAAAAAAATCAATAAAAATCAGTTTTAACTGCGGATTTTAAGAAGTTAGGGTCTTTTTGTTTTGGCATATGTTGCCGTAGAAGTTCCATGATAGCAGTATTGTTATTAATTAATTCATTTGTTAATTTTGATTAATTCAAATTACTAATTAAGGATGCTGGGTTAGAGAATTATTCGGAGAAAAAATGCGGTATAAAGTGTTTTAAACGCATATAATTTCCTTTGGTGGGCAAAATTTATAGCATGAATTGGATAGCAGAGTAAGAAATTTCGGTACTTTTCGATTAACAGGGTGCCACTTATAATTGTGCGCCAGGTCGCCAAATGTGTTACCCTTTGGCCCGGAACGTAAATATTAGCTCAAAAAAATAGTAAATAAAAATTTGAAAAAATTGATAAAGTAAAAAATATATATAAAATAAATATAAAATAAGAAAATCAGAGAAACAAATAAGAAATATAGAAAATGGATTTTACCACATTAATTTCATATTATACAGTAGGTATAAATCTGCTAATTTCATCTAAAATTGCTGAAAACATGTGCGTTGTGTCATGTTATTGATGCCACATTAATTCTACTAAATACGAATCTAGGTGGTGGCGGGCAGTGCCGCGCTGACGTTTATTTCGCCATTTTGCCCTGTCCACGACATTTCAACAGTTTGAGTATGGCATCCGGATCAATAAAGTTATATTTATAACTAACACGGAGGTGTTCGTATCCTGAATCTTCTAATTCATCCAGCTCTCCAATAGTTAGTGAATTATACTTCCTTCTGCCCATGTTTTCTGAAACGTTTTTGGTATCGCTGCATTCAAAGTTTTCGCTGAACGGTACGGCAGAGTTGTTTTTTCTAACTTTTCTTATTTTATACTAATTTTTCTAGTTTTATTAATATTTTTCTTATTTTATTAATATTTTCATATCTTTATTTTTTTAGCTAATATTTACTTATCGCGTCAAAAGGGTTACCACATTTGGCGACTTGGCGCTCAATTATGAGTGGCGCCTTATTAACCGAAAAGTACCGAAATTTCTTTCTCTGTTACAGAGTACAATTTATAAAATATTCTTTAAATCCAAGTCGACAATAAGTGGAATTTTTTTCTCCATATGTTAACATTAAGCTGAGCAAATCGAATATGGCAGTTACCCAGAATCCTTGGTATTTTGGACACACTAATAATAATTTCAAACAAAGAAGGCACAGGAAATCTAAGGAAAAATAATTTATTTACTTTTATCCCGTGCGCTTAACAACATCATTAAAATAAAAATTAAATCGGAAAACTGAAGCCATATTTAATTGTTTATATCCACGACAGGACTGCGATAAAAGTGCCCTCATCCGGTTTTTCAACTATACTGAAAGTTGGTGACAAGTCAAAATGAAACAAAATTGTTACAGCTAAGTTATTTTAGCTATTTCAAGGACTAAGTAAACAACAGTATTTAAAACACGCAAAGTATTTTTATAATGGAAACTATTTAAAATACTAGGTAGGAAAATGGTATTTAAGCATGCAAACGATTTTGAGTAATGGAAACACGTGACATATCTGAAATTAAATCTTTATCGAGTTTTCGCCAGCGACAAAATTCAAATTAAAAGAGCATTAAAGTTCCTCATATCTATCTCTATCAGCGCGGTCGAAAGTTTAAAAGGAAAATCTTGATATGTGGATTAAAACCGCTCAAAGAATTATTGGATGAAATGTAAACATTTGTGAATTACCTTAAAAAAAACTACTTTGATTCAATAGCTTGCCTTGCAACAAATTAATAATAACTTTATACAACCCTTTATTTAATGTCAGTTCATACTCAACACATGCAAAAGTGGTGCCTAAAAATACTGTAAATAACTGTAAATATTCTTTTATTTTTCCCTTAATTTACGTTTATTTTGTGTGAAATAGTGTTTATTTTTGTTAAATTCCATTATGTGACCCTTTGGCGAAATTTTTGAGAATAATGGCGAGCTTGGCGACAGATTTTGCATTTGGCGACTTCTTGGGTGTCAAGAGAGCCAATCACATTTCATCTCGGTACGAGGTTATCGAGTTCTGGAATTTTCTTTTCCAGTAGAATCGGGAATGTCGCAAAGGGTATACAAGCATACCAAACACTCCTCCAAAAAATTCATTTTTTTTCTTAGTTGCTCTGTGTGAACTGTGAGACTGATTTTGTGCCTGTATTGTGTTATATCTGAATTCTTTCGCTGAATTTCGCTGTAGTTTCAAGCAGTGGCGCACCCAGGATTTTTTCTTAGGGGGGAGGGGGGGAGCGAGATGGGGGGGAAAGGGGCAGGGCCCCTTTCCCCCCCCTGGTGCACCACTGGTTTCAAGTGACTATTTGTGACATTTGTGACCTGTATAAGACAGTAAAGAAGAAAAAAACTTGTATCGCTGTTAACTGGAGTAATCATTCACAAATATCATCGAACGAAACGCTGCAATAACTATCTTTTAATCTCCGTACGTTACTGCTTAGTTTAGTTGTAAATTGTGCAAAGAAGGTATAATCTTTATTTCGAGTTCCAGCAATATACTAGAATTTTAATTCTCCCTTAGTTTCTTTTTTGAGTTATATTGATGTTTATATATATATATATATATATATATATATATATATATATATATATATATATATATATTATTTATTTATTTATTTTAATAAAATATAATATTAATTTTCAATTTTTCCCCTCTAGGTGAGTGAAAACTTCGAAATTTGAAGGCTTCTTTGCAGATATTGGGTAATTATTTGCTGAGATTAACTATTTATTATAATAATGTCAATTAACTGAAATGTTTCTACAATCTCATTCGTCATTAAAACACCATGTTTTCCTTAGTGGAATGATATTAAACTAATCAGTGATTAAATTACGCAGACGTTTCTTTATTAGCACTGAACAATATGCTTTAAACATTTTTACATCGCTTGGCGCATTAAGACTGCAAACAATTTGTCTCGTTCGAAATAGTTAATATGTCGTTTAGTAAAATCACATGTTGAAATAATTAGGATTATATAAAACGGTACTTACAACTAAAAAAATTATTTGCATCCCTCAGGCCATTAATGTTTCCTTTTAAAACAGTTTACGCAATACATGTAATTTGCTCGTCAGAAATACGTTAACTGTTTCATCATATTAAAGAAATTCAACGCTAGAGTTGGACCTAAATATTTGTGTGCCCTTGTGTTGCAAAAGATTACCTGAAGCACTCCAACCAACAAATTATGGCTGTTGTGTATTAACCCTATTGGATTCGCTCACCTCAATGCTAAACCCTCTAACGGTACAGTGGTTCGAGACGAAATAGAAGGTCCAGTCGGGTCGGATCCGACCCGGTGTCTTTTTGATGAGGTTTTTGGTAGAAATAAGTACACAATAAGTATTTTTGTTGTATAACTACGCTCGCTCCTCTGTTATGGCTAATAGCGAGATAGATAGGGGTGATTCTTGGCCAATGCAACAGCTTCCATCCATTTACTCAGGGCCTTTTTATTGCATGGGCAAATCGGGACTTTGCCCAGGGCCCCCTGACGCTTGGGGGCCCCCAAAACCCCCTTGGTGTAAGCACCTAGTACCTCTAATAGTATGTATAGCCCATGGATAATTCTTATTTTTATAAATGTTCGTAAGGGGGGCCCCCAAATAGCATCTGCCCAGGGGCCCCCAGCGTTCATAATCGGGCCCTGCATTTACTGTTGTCACCCTTAATGCGAAGGGCGTTTCATCACTGTTGAATGATTCCCTTTAGATTCAATTAAAAATCGAAAATTTAAGATATAGACTTGAAATGAGGTTTATATGAATAAGAAAGCTTTCAGCTTCCAGATGATGTATATATTTTCTTCGTAAAATAAAAACTCGAGGAGCATCGATATTACATCCACATAGGGGACGATATTTCTCGAAAAACTGCGTTTCATTTTTTGATGAAAATATTAGTCTGTTTTAAAATATTTTTAAACAAATGAGGTCTAGTTTGAAAGAGAAATGTCTGTAGTCTTAGATTGTGAAAAGATCAAAATCCTACAATCATTTTTTTGGCGAGTTATCGTAATCTGAAGATGAAAAAGTCAATATTTTCCCTCAAAGCATAAAATTTTAAAAAAACTTAAAGTCCGACGAAGATGAGACATGTCTTACTTTGGTCTCCCCATTTTTCTGCATCCATTGGTATCGCTCTCGACCCCATACTCCGAGGGATTTCGGAGGAGATAGCGTGACAAGCTTTTGACACCGGCAGCGGGAGTTACTTTTTATTAGAATACAGAGATTTTGGTACTTTAATGTTTAACTGTTTACTTCTACTGGGTTTGGCGCGCTCCCAAAATTATAACTCGCGACAGACTCTGAATTTTTTTTCTTTCCGGAGGACCGTTATTGAGGAACGTATTCCTACGTTAAAAATCTTTCAACCCAAGTCAGCAAACCTTGGACACATAATCTCCACAGGTTAACATTCAGGTGAGTGAATCCAATAGGGTTAGTACACAGAAGCCTTAAACAGTGATCATAATGAGACAACCCATGTATTCATATAACGCATATAGAGATATTTTCATATTTGATTCAATAATGAACTGCTTTTCAGTTCATCAAGATTTGATTAATATACAGTGGCTCCCAAAAGTGTTCGTAAACTTACGATTTTCAATGAAATAGAGATTTTCATAGAAATCCAATAATTAAAATGAATATTTCAGAATGGGTATTTAATAATAAGATCTATACTCTATTCTTAACAAAACTACATAAAATATTTTGAAAACAGTAAAATTTTATTTTTAAGAAACCAGAAATCAAAATAAAAGCTTTATCTCACAAAAGTCATCCTACACTGAAATATTTTCGGATAAATTCATAATTAAAATTATCGTCTGGCGCTTTATTTTTATTTTTGAATTGTGGTGGCATTTAAATTATCGTTTGGCTTTAATTTTTCCTTGCCTACTCCGTAATATTCTATTTATTATTTTAAAATAGCTCGTAGTCGTAAAGAAACAACAAACAGCATTCGAAAATTGATTATTTTCATCATAGTAGTGGTAAATCAGTTCGGAATATTGCTAAATTACTTAATTTATCCCATTCTATGTGATAAAACGCTTTAAAGAAGAAAATCGGAAAGAAAACAAGGTAAGAAAAGATCGTCCGGCAAAGCTAATAAAACGTGATCAGATATTTATAATTAGAAAATTTGTGAAAAATCCACGTTTGAGTGCTGTAAAAGTTTCTGCAGAATTTAATAAAACAATTTCTACTTCAATTTCACCTGAAACTGTTCGACGAGTTCTCAGAGCGGCTGGATTTCATGGGCGTTCTACCCGTAGAAAATTTTTTGTGAGTGAGAAAAACAGAAAGCTTAGGCTTTCCTTCGCACTATTAATGATAAATAAGCCTCAAACGTATTGGAATAATGTCTTATTTGCCAATGAAAGCAAGTTTAACATTTTTGGTCCCGATGGGCGTATAATTGTATGGAGAAGAAAAAATGAGGAACTTAATCCCAAGAACTTAGTAGGAACAGTTAAGTATGGTGGTGGAGGTGTCCTTGTGTGGGGGTGCATGTCTACATCAGGACTAGGTAATTTGGCATTTATTGATGGCATAATGAATCATGCTGTTTATACAAATATTTTAAGAGACAATTTAAAATTATCAGCCCAAAATTTGGGTATTGGAAACAATACCCAAATTTATTGGAAACAATACCCGTCAAAACAACCGTCAGGCAAAGTTAACAAAACGTGATCAGAGATTTATAATTAGAAAAATTGTGAAAAATTCACGTTTGAGTGCTGTAAAACTTTCTGCAGAATTCAATGAAACATTTTCTACTTCAATTTCACCTGAAATTTTTTAACGAGTTCTCAGAACAGCTGGATTACATGGGAGTTCTGCCCATAGAAAATTTTTTGTGAGTGAGAAAAACAGAAAGTTTAGGTTTCCCTTCGTACTATCAATGATAAATGAGCCCCAAACCTATTGGAATAATGTCTTATTTGCCGATGAACATTTTTGGTGCTGATGGGCGTATAATTGTAGGGAGAAGAAAAAAAAGAGGAACTTAATCCCAAGAACTTAGTATTAGTAGTTAAGCATGCCGGTGGATGTATCCTTGTGTGGGGGTGCATGTCAGCATCAGGACTAGGAAATTTGGTATTTATTGATGGCATAATGAATCATGCTGTTTATACAAATATTTTAAGAGACAATTTAAAATTATCAGCTGAAAATTTGGATATTGGAAACAACTTTATTTTTTATCAAGATAACGATCCTAAGCACACGGCTCTCAACGTTCGCATCTGGTGTCTCTATAATTGTCCACAAGTTTTGAAAACACCACCTCAATCGCCAGATTTAAACCCAATAGAACATATTTGGAGAGAACTGGAGGTTCGAGTACGAAAACATGACATTCAAACGAAAAGCGAACTAAAAACAATTATGATGGAAGAATGGATGAACATTGATGCAAAAATTACAAAAGAACTAAAGCAATATATTCCCAGACGTCTAAAAGCTGTTGTGGATGCTAAAGGGTATCCTACTAAATATTAATTTAACGAAAAATTAGAATATTTAGTAATATGTAGAGATTCTTAAAAATAAAGTTTTGCTATGTTTTTAAAATATTTATTGTAGTTTTGTTAAGAATAGATTACAGATCTTATTATTAAATACCCATTCTGAAATATTCATTTTAATTAATGGATAGACCCCTATTTCATTGAAAATCGTAAGTGTACGAACACTTTTGGGAGCCACTGTTTATACATGAAATGACCTGTTGCGATAGCAGTACTTTATACATCGGCTTATTTTAATTGATGATTTAATTAATTTATTATAATGGATGAAATATTCTAGGTTATGACTCGAAATATTTTTTTCTTGATTTGTAACATTCAGTTTTTGAGGTCGAAAAAGAGCTTTAAATCCCATAGCTCATCAGAAATACGTCTTGTATTGCTTAATGCAGTCTTTGATTCAATTAACAAGTGAAATTTCCTGTTAATTGAATTCAGTGAAATCTCCTGAATCCATGGGAGGAGAGATATTTCCATTATTGTCTAATGTTACATTATTTAACTCAAATATTTCGTCAATAGATTAAATCATCCGGTTTGTCAGATATACTTACTACAGGCATTCACTTGATGCAATCACTGATTCAGTTAACAAGTGAATGCATTAAGCGAATTTCTTTTGTAAAATAATTGAAAAATATTTCATAAATTTGCATCATTTTCTTTAATGTTTGATGAAATAAGCACAAGGGGATAAAATCACATAATTCAGAAGATTACCGGCTTTAATTAACAGGTGACTGCATTAAGGTTTTTGTGTACTAAGGCTATTGGATTCGCTCACCTCAATGTTAACCTAGGGAGAAAATGTGTCCCTGGATTGCAGACTTGGATTTAAAGATTTTTTTTAATTATACTCCGTAATAGAGAAAGAAATCTTACACCTTGGAACATTTTTCGTTTTTTAAAAAAATGCAAAAATTTTTTAATTTAAATTATTCCAGGAAAAAGTCTGGTCTAGTGTGTTTTAAACGCTCCTAAATTCCTTTGGTGGACGAAATTTATAAAATGAATCCTGTTGCAAGGTGCAGAAAATTTCAGGCTGTCTGAAAATACCATGCTTATTGGATCATCAGCATTATGGAGCGTTAAATAATAGACACATTGTCTCCATAGGTTAACATTGAGGTGAGCGAATCCATTAGGGTTAGTACTTAGAAGCTTTAAGGGGACAAGGCAACTTTTCCTCGAATTTTTCAATTCTCAATTTTTAAACTCTATATATGGAATGAGAATAATCAATATTCTTTTTTACGACATTAAAGACCCTTGGAATTCAAAATAAGGATTTTTTCGGAAGAATAATGCCTGTTTTTCAAAAAAAATCTCAAAAATGTTATCATTTTTCAAAATGCTCCATGCGTATTCCATGTTATTTAAAAACCTTCATTTTTTAATAGAAGTTTACCATATATATACCAACATAATTGTGTATTGAATTTGATTTTGTACAAATCTAAAGCCATAAATATATATTTTTTTTACCTGCTTGTTATTTTTTTTATGGTTTTACATGTTTTTATTTTATTTCATGGTCTATAAATTTGGAAAAAGTATTTGTTGTTTCAAAGAATTATGCACAGTTTTGTGACAAACGCTTCAATTAACAATCCTGCGAAAATTGGAAGAAATCAGGAGTAAATGAATGCGCATGGAGCATTTTCAAAAATGCTAGCAGTTTCGAAGAAATTTTTGAAAAACAGGTCCTATTCTACCACAAAATACTTAGGTGAGCATTCTAAGTGTCTTTAATGTAGTAGAGAAGAATATTCATTATACACATTTTATATATGGAGTAAAATATTGAAGAATTTAAACAAAACGAGGTAGAAGGTCCCTCATCCCCTTAAATCATCTGGTTCATTATAAATGCTTGATATAAGCTTAGTGCAATCTCAGATTCAATTAACAAGTAAATAAATAAAGAGAAATCTTTTATGGAATAGCTGTGTAAAACATTTTAATTAATTTGCATCAGTCAGTATTTAAATGTAAGCTTAATCATTGGTAAGTAAAAGTTACATCAGATATACCTCACAATTCGCCTAATCCTCAATACAATTGACAAGTGGTTACACTGAGCGAAACCTTCTGTCGTAAGCCGTAATATCTTTTATACCTTCAATATTTTCGCTATCAACTTCTCATTTGTTCAGATTAACGTCATTCCGACCATGTCCGAAATATCTCATGGTTTAGTGAAGGTTCCAATTGTAACTAAATGACCTAATATTGCCTGGAAAGTTCTTACACGAAGCAATAAAGAGTGATCATATTTCGTTCTATGAACAACCCCCCGCTGCAGCTAATTGAACCATCCGCTTTCCAATTCCCATAAACAACACCCGACTGGCCACATAAAAGCCTACATATCAAATCCAAACCACCGCCAAATGGCATCATAAACGCTCCACCCCCGTCTTACAGGGGGCCCCTTTAAACCGTCATTTAAGGGTCCACATACGTCATATTCGGGACATCATCATCTTTTATGTTTAACTCATAAATCACTGAGCAGGGCTAATTCCTGAATTTTTTTATAGCCGATCCCCCCCCCCCTCCTTTTATATTTTTAGAACGTAAATCATCGCAGGTCTTTCTTCCCCCTTTTTTTTCTCTATTTCTTTTTTCAAGGATGGCAGCAGTGGAAGTGTTTTTCCACGTTTGAATGTCAGACTATTTTTTTATTATTATTCTTTCCACTTTCACTCTCCTGTTTTTTTTTTCTTTCTCTCTCTCTCTTTCACTCGTAAAGCTCTTCCAAATCGTCTGCGAAACACCTGGAACGAAGGGATGATGTACTTCTACGAAACCATCACTTTTCTGGGGAAATGTCTGTCATTTTAGAGTGATTTCATGAGGAATGTGTGCTGCAACCGTTTTAGGCTGCATTATCATATTATATCGTCTGCTTCTCACATTAGAGGGAATGCGTATTTTAAAGCGTGTGGCATCAAGTAGTTTGGGAACGATAATGCCGCGGGTGTGGGTGTCATCAGCGCCGTATTATTGAAAGTGATATGTAAAATTTGGCCGGCTAAATATTCTAAATTCTGTTGCGGAAATGCAGGTGTAAACAGTGCTATTTTTATTCGTTCGAAAGTTACAGTATTGGAAAAAGTGTATTCTAGAATCAGAAGGAAGAGTGGCTGAAGAGGCAAAAATCTGTTTGTGATCGTCTCTAGATAAATAAAGAAACGATTATCTTCACTGATATATATACAAATACGAAAAGGATATTTATGAACGTAAAATATCTAATGAAAAAGGAATCTTAAAAAAAATGGTTCAGATATATTTAAAGAAAAATTCTGTTCACCTGGGGGGGGGGGGGCTACGTAAATAATGTTAAGGAATAATGACTATGTGGCTATATATTGTTTTAAAAAAACGAAATAGAAGCACATAGAATCAAGTGCTTTATTCAATACTCGGAGCTCAATAGACAAAAGTATTCATTGGGTTCTGAATGAGGCATCTGTTTCAAAAACATTGCGTTTTTGTCTTATTCTTTCATGTAGTGGCTGCTGGTGACGGCGTTCTGGTAAACGAAATTCCTTTTGTGTTTGTTCTGAGTTACGTAGGGTTAGGTTCAACACCTTACATGAGACATTTTTTTTGTTCAATAACATCAAGAACTAGTGATTTGGGCAGACAGGGTAGCTTCCGTAGCTCTTCCTGTGTCTACCGAAATCGATTAGGTGTTCTTGTTGCAAGAAATGAATGCATAAATCACAAAGACTCCGCCTTCAGAATATCAAGTTTCTAAGCTAGAATTTAAAAACTCAAATTTCTGCTTTTAAAATTGGGCTCATTCATATTGCAAAAGAATTCTACTATTGTGACGACTCTTGTATTGTAACGATGATATCAAATATAGTATATTAAAATATATCTTCGGATAAAATATATCGTCGTAACAGGAATTAGTAAAATTATATCATTAATATTATTATAACTGTTAACCTTTATAGTCGTGATCCGACAAATCATTGTCATGTAGAAGGAATTATAATTGTAGAGTCAACTCTTATTTCATGAGGTTTATTAACATATTAAAATCTTGGTTAAATACGTTATTTACAAAGTTTCGTTCCGACGAACGTTAAAACTACTCCTGAGAGCTGGGCTCATTCTTTCAAAGTCCGACGAGCTCCCTGTCTCCTGTAAGCGTGTTGACCCTTCAACCGTCCGAATCCATTCTCCTCCCTTCGTTACTCGCGCCTCTATTTATCCATTCTTTTCAGCGCCTTCTCGAACCATCCATGACGAATTTTCTTTCCTGCCGACTTTTCCAAGGTGCCGACAATCCATAGCGCGCCGTTAATGGATTTTTCAACTATTGTCGCACTTCTCCAAAGGTGTATATCGTTTAACACCTGTTTGCGTTTCTTTTGAGTTCATTGAAGACGCTATTACTCACGTTCATCAATTCCACTTAGGAATGGGAGACGAGAGTCTGACAATAACTTTCTTATATAAATAGTTGAAAATTTTAGCTGCTGTTCAAAGCGATAGGATGTCAAAAATTGCAACAATTCCGCCATTTCGAAAAATATTCGTAATATTAAGTACTTTCCTGTACGAATTGTTGAAAAATATAGCTTTTGTTTAAGAAAGACAGGACGCCTAATGTCGTAACTATCGCACAATTTCGCCAAGCTCATGTATCGTTGGCATAGAAATGGTGACCATATGTGAGCCTGAAATTTACTTTTTATGCACCCTTTATACAATTTAGATCATGAGTGACGATAAAACTGCTATAAACACTTACTTTCACAGAACAAAGGAATGCATTCAAAGTCTTTTTTAATGTATCTTAGGATCTAAAATAGCGGGAATAGGGAATAATTACACATTTTATTGTAACTGCAGTATTATATTAGCTCTAAGATGTTATTGTTACTGACTTAATTGATTTGGCGTTTTGTTGAAGTTCGCCAAAATTTTCGAATAAAATTATCCTATATATAATAGCCGTTGTCTCTGTATGACACTTCCGGGCTGTACTCATCTTTCAATTGAAGCCCTCAGTAAACAAACCGCCAAATAGGCTTAATTTCAATTTCAGATGTGGATCAGAATTTTTTCTTACCTAAAAACAAATATCTTCTCCATCAAATAACATTTGTTCAGCCTATTTTTCTATAAAACATTCAGAACTAAAAAAAATTGGATGTTTTTAGCTGTATATTTAACAGTTTTTAAAAATCTGTTTACTTTTGCGATGAATTCTGAAAGTAAATAAACTTGAATGTGAATGAATCGTGAAGTGAACTGTAAAAAAAGTTTTTAACTTTCATATACTTTTTCCATTATGACGTCATTTTTAGTATTATGACGTCAAAATGACGGGTTGGATGGCAGTCTACTACTCCAATCGCATGAAAAACTAAATAAATAAAAAATAATGAAAGGGTTTGCTTTTACAAGGTGTGGATTAAATGCAATATTTTAGATAATTCGGGATATTTTTTAACTTTCATATACTTTTTCCATTATGACGTCAAAATGACGGGTTACCTACTAGTGTAGATATAAATGATTTGGTGACGTTTAAAAGAGAACGAAAAAATAATGACTTTAAATAAAGTATTATTCAAACAATAATACTTTCGTGTTTGTTTAAAATCTAAAAGTTTTTTTTTAACAGTTTGTGTTTTTTAATTATTCCGTTTTGTATTATTCAAACAATAATACTTTCGTGTTTGTTTAAAATCTGAAAGTTTTTTTTTAACAGTTTGTGTTTTTTAATTATTCCGTTTTGTATTATAAAAGAGTGACAGGAAATTATCTGAATTAAAAAAATGATAAAATTAGCATTTTAAAACATTTTTACTCAATACTTCAAACTCATGCGAAAATATCCTTGAAAAATTCCTGATGAAAATGAAGTCCTAATCCAAAATTTTTACTTATACACCGTTTAGATTTTCCTTTTAAACAACATTCCCTTCGAATATAAATTAGAACGAACTTTTTCGAAAAAGTATTAAAACACGTGGCTATAATGCACGTCTCGTTCTTGAAATTCTTCCAAAATATGAACTCACTTGGTGGAGAAAGAACTTGACTGTGAAATTAAAACCCCTTTCCAAATTTAAACCCTTCTCGGTTTTTGTGTTTTCTCGGGTGGCAATACTCTTGACTTGTTTGTCATCGTCGTCTGCCTCTGTGACTTTTAAGTTTTCGCGTTTGTGTTTTCTTTTCTTAATTATATTTTTTTCTCCGCCAGTGGGCGTATAACTTCGCGGAAACTTCGCTAAGTATAGAGGGTTTAAATAAATGCAACTGTTGCAAGAGTGATTTTTCTCTGTTAAACAGATGTTTTGCATCAGATAGTGGCAACATTTTGTGTGTCTCTCTGAGTGTGATAATGGAATGGGAAGTGTTCCAGGTGAAAAAGTGGGTCTCTCTCAATTTATTTTTTGTCTTTTCCTAGGTGGGTTTTTTTTCCCAGCCCTTTCTAATATTTTGAAAGGGGTATTGCAACAGTCTTTTTTAATGTTGTGACATTGATTTTTTTATTTGTTTATTGTTTAAAAAATTTCTTTTTTTTTCTTTTAAAAGATTGTAAGTTTTTGTCAATCGTCTGTGCAAAGCTACTTCCATTAACAGGGTTATTTCACCTCAGGAATTGCTATAAGAAGAGATTTTTTTTTCAAAAAAATAAATTAATAAATATCATAAAATGTCATCATTAAAACGTTTTACACAGAAAAACACAATTTTCTCGGATTCTTTCACTTAAAATAACAATAAATAACTTTAGTTATACTCATAAACTACAATGAAACTTCTCTAGTCGGCAACCCTATTCGACGGCCACCCCTCAAAATGGACTCTTTTTTTTTCGGAACCATTTCTGGCCGAAATAGAAAAGTTCACCCCTATTCCACGGATTATCACCCCTATTGCCACCTCAAAACGGCTAGTATACACTATCTGACCAAAAGTCCGGACGCCCAGTGGTACAGACTCTGAGAGTCCTGAGGCATATATTAATATGATGTTGGTCCTCCTTTTGCATCGATGACAGCCTGCACACGTCTGGGGAGACTTTCCACCTGTTTTTGATAGGTGTCCATAGGAATAGACTTCCAGGCGTCCATCACAGCTGAAGTGAGTGCTGGCAGTGAGGATGGTCGATTTGTCTGGCTACGTAATCTGCGTTCGAATTCGTCCCAAAGGTGTTCAATGGGATTTAGATCGGGGCTCTGAGAAGGCCAGTCCAGATTTTGAACACCCATTTCGTCAAACCATGCCTGCGTAAGTCTCGATGTGTGAATGGAGCAGTTATCCTTCTGGAGGGGAAATGGGCCTTCCCCTAAATATTGCCATAGAGTTGGGAGAGCAGCATTGTCCAGAATGTCCACATACATCTCAGAGTTCATGTTTCCAACCACAGGAACTAAGGAACCCAGGCCAAACCATGAAAAACACCCCCACACCATGATGCTGCCACCATCAAACTTAACAGTCGGCACAATTCAGTCACGTAAGAAGCGCTCGCCGGGCATCCGCCAAACCCAGACGCGTCCATAGGACTACCAGATTGTAAAGCGAGATTCATCACTCCAAAGAACATTTTCCCACTTGTCCACAGTCCAATGACAGTGAGCTTTGCACCACTGCAATCGACGCTTCGAATTCTGGGGAGTGATATTCGGCTTGTGAGCGGCTGAACGACCATGGAATCCCAGGTTTTTTAACTCTCGACGAACAGTCCTGCTGTTAGCACTAACGCCTGATGAACTTTGGAACTCCTGAGTGATTTCAATCAACGAGGACTTGCGATTTGTTTCACTACCCTTTTCAGAATTCTACGGCTGCGTTCACTAATTATTTTCGGCCTGCCACTTCGTTTTTCTGCAGTTTCACTGCTTCGACGTTTCCACTTCACAATTACATCACTCACAGTGGATTTTGGCTTCTGTAGAATGTCCGAAATTTCACGAACTGATTTCCCACAGAGTTGACATCCCACTATAATGCCACGATCAAAGTCACTAAGCTCCTTTCACTTACTCATTGTCTCACAAACGTATAAATATTATCTGAGAAACCACTACCAACACTTTTATAGCTTTCGGTTACGCATCAAATTGCGCCACCTCCCAGATCCACTTCTTTAGGGTGGGGGGGGGGGGGGGGGTCCGGATACTTTTGGCCAGATAGTGTACATATACACAGTGAAACTTCTCTATGGCGGCCAGTCATGGTGTTCCGAAAATAAGTGGCCGTTTCTTGGGGTGGCTAGCTAGAGAAGTTTCATTGTGTGTATATAAACACACACACACACACACACACAGATGAAACTTTTCTGACCGGCTATCCCAATCCGACGGCCACCCCTCTAAATGGCTATACTTTATTCAGAACCGATTAACGACTGCATGGAGGTAACGTTATGGAAGAAACCTCTTTTAGACAATCACCCCGCGAAACTTTCTTTCAGAAACATTACTGGCCGCCGTAGAGATGTATATATATATATATATATATATATATATATATATATATATATATATACAGTGGAATCTCGATCGATCGTTTTCCGATCCATCGTTTTTCCGTATGTGTCGTTCATTTTATCCAGTCCCAACGATCATATTGCTTTGTTATGTCTCCTCATCTATCGTTTTCCCGCATTTATCGTTCATTTCAATCGGTCCCTTGAAAAACGATAGATCGAGATTCCACTGTGTATATATATATATATATATATATATATATATATATATATATATATATATATATATATATAAACAAACACAGACACACGGGGACGAGTCAGTATAATGACCACCCGCGACATTTGACATCAACAACGCCTAGCCAGTGAAATAAGGCACGTGCCACGATCTGGCTTGGTGGGTATGTCAGGTAAAATGCAGGCACTATGCAAACATATCAACCGTTGCTCTCATGGGTAAAACACGCGACTTATCAGATCTTGAAAAGGGTTTTGGCGATCGGAGGCTCTATTTCTGACTATTATTTCCCACGGAGGCACTATTTCCGAAACTGCTCAGTTTGGGAACTGCCCGCGTTCTGCTATAGTTACAGTGTACCGTGACTAGACAAACGGCACTATTGTGAGTAAACGGTGGGGAAACTGTGGGGCACCACGTGCCATTGATTGTGAGAGGTGAACGGCGGCTGTGAAGGTGTGTGAGCACCGACCGGCACGCTACAGTTGAGCAACTCGCTGTTATGAACCAGGGGGCTATGAGGGGGGCTTGTGCCTAAAACAAAAGGAAAGTGAACCCTTTCGTGCATTGGGCTCTGAAGCAGACGGATCGTCATTGAACCCATGCTGGCATATACAGTCGAAACCCGTTATAACATACTTCAAGGAACCAAAGGTTTTGTTCGCTATATCCGGTGGTTCGCTATATCCGAACCATTAAGAAAAATGTTAGAGTTCACAAAATGTATAACTCATTAGTTGCTATGTATATTTAATAATGATGTATTGAAAGAATGATAAAATCTATTAAAAATGATCATCAATGAATTAAATTGACTAAAATCGATTACTTTAAACTGACACAATACTAATTAAACTAACTAAAAATGAAGACAAATGGAAGTAAATTGATTTTATCTTTAATAGTTGCTCACTGTTTAGATACAGAAATAATCGGGGACATTCTGCTGACGTGCGGCCGATTGCAAAAACATTTTATAACTTTCTTTGTCCAATACATCAAATGACTCCAACACTCTTGAGATTTCGTTATTTATGTTCTCCTCTTCATCAGCATCAGAAGAAGAATCTTCGATCTCAAAATGATTCATTTTAATTTCTTCCACAATATCTTCATCAGTCGGATTTTCACATGTAATGACTTCATCATCACATGTTTCGAACAACTGCACGCCACAATCTGAGAATGATGACATTTTGTGCTTTTCTATCCACATCGCGATAGGTAAATCTTCATCATCTTCCTCTTCAACATTATTTGCTTCTTCAACATTCGTTGTGTCTTCAACATTCTTAAAAAGTTTAAAAATTAAAAAAATTTCAGTTGTCGACCGAAAAAAAATGTTCGTTATAGCCGATTCTTAAGATTTCGGAGGTTTGCTATAAAAGGATAAATTAGCATTAAAAACAATAGGAAAATGGCGGAATCAAAATTGTCGTTCGTTATATACGGGAGTTCATTATATACCAGGTTAGCTATAATGGGGTTTTACTGTATATATATATATATATATATATATATATATATATATATATATATATATATATGTCGAGCGTAAGGCTACGCCTGTCATCTTACAAATTATGGCAGTCATGGTATATCCGGTGGTGTAGCAAGAAGTAATCCAATCAATAATTGAGCAGGCATCAGTTCAATTTAATCCAATTTATTTCTTTTCAGGTAAACCACAGCTCCAACTCAGTGCGTTCATTTTGCGCCATTTCTTTTTTAGAGCCGCGGCGAAATACACATCTGATAGCATCGACTTTTATTCCGCGCTCTGACCAAATTCTCGAGCATCTCCGCGTGCCAACTCTCCCTGCAAATGCGCAGAGCCCGAACCAGACAACTTTCAAGGCTAAAATGTAAATGTTTCCTCCTCGACCGCAGAACCCAGAGGCGCGCCAAGATTACATAATGAAAAGGGAATTTCCCTTTCCCAATTCGCGTCTTGAAATACGAACAATTAGAGGCGAATTACGCCACAAATATAATTTAATTACCAAGCCCCCTTTAAATTTAGAATAATCATTCTTTTCCCACTAAATCCTTGACATATATATATATATATATATATATATATATATATATATATATATATATATATATATATATATAATATTAAATATTATACCCTCCATTCTAGCATTTAAATTCCCTTTACTGAATCCAAACCGCAGTAATCTTAATTTATCGCTTTAAAACCCTTAGCCACAGAACTTCCTATGAATCGCACGCCTTTGTATTTCTACACGTTCGGATTCAGGAGTGGGTCAGCATCGCGCGCCCCAATACCTGCTGACCCTACAAAATTGTATTTTAATATTTTTTTAGGTACTATCCAATCGTATGCCGCATTAGCAAGAAAAAAAAAATTTTTTTGTCTATTTCGTTTTTATGCACGTGACGATAAATTAATTTAAAGTACCAGAAAAAGAAATCACGTGATCAGCATTTAATAAATTAAATTCTAAAATTTAATCTTTAAAAATTCACCAAAAATCAGAAAATAGAGGTAAATATTCGAAACAGATTTCATTTTAAATGAATTTTTATGATCTTTCTCGTGATATAAATTTTATTACCCTCAAATTATTATTTTAAATGAAAACTTAAAAAAAGTTACTAAAACAGCTTAATATAATTTTTTTTTAAATCTAAGAAGAATTTTTCAAAAATCTTTCTTAGTGCACCCCTACACTATAAAAAGAATCGCCATGCAAAATGTCAGTCAGTCAGTGAGTTACAGAACTGTTTTATATACATAGATTTCGAGATTGGACTTGTTTGCGTTTGAAAATAGTTTCAAGTACCGTTTCAACCGAATTTCCTGTTTAGAAATTTTAGATGAGTCTAAATTCTCCATCAGAGATTTGAGTTGGGAATCTGGAGATATGTGTGTCAACAAGGTTGTTAAGATTTTGTAGTTTTTGTTGCCATCGTCTCCTTGGAAAAACTTTGAAAAAATTCTACTTCTGACCTCCTTGAAAAGACTTTACTTCTAAAAAAGAAATATTCTAACAAGTAACACATCTGATCTCAAAATTTAAAATTATTTTGAAACGAAATGGATTTTGTAATCTTCTGTACTTGAGAATAGTTTTCCGTTCAATTTCAACCGAAATTTTCTTTTAGAGTTTTCTTTTTTTAAATGGCTCTGAATTCATGCAGAGGTTTTCAGTTTTCATGTAAATGGAATAAAAGAAGTTTCTTCGAGATAGTCTAGTTCTACTTTTTGTAGATGTGTTACTTTTATTAGACGTTCTAGACATGCCTTTCGAACAAAGCTAATTTCTTTTACTAATTCTTAAATCATATTTACATATAGCCTTTTATAAGTAAAGATTGCTGCGTTATCCGTGAACAGCTCTTCCATAGTCGCTCAGCAATTTACAAACCACAGTTTGGTTTATTGAGAGTTCGTCCGCACGGCGTTGCTGAGAGAATAGACTTCTGAAACAGAAAATCAGTAAGCAGAACTTCTACAGTCGGCTGAATTTTCCAACTCACGATGGAGAATAGCTGAAGACTCGAGAATTTATAAAATACTAGCTGAAGTACCCGGCGTTGCCCGATTTTCAAAAAATAACATGCCTATGTTTTAATCTGAACTATCAATTATATCTATTCAAAATTTCAGCTCAATGGAAGTAATACTTTTTCATTTATAAAGGAACAAACATAGGCCTATTCGAAATAATCAATAAATTTCACAGTTTCAATGAAGCACACTGATTTTTGAATAAAGTTCAATAATTCAAGTTCGATTTACGTAAATTGTGCATAAATTCAAAAACATAAAGTTTATAAGTTAAATAAAGTTCTGTAATATTATACCAATAAATTTCCAGTTGATAGTCAATAAATTGTAAATCTTTTTTTACCTTAAATGTCCAATAGAAAGCGTGGTTCCAAATGTAATTTTCTTCAATAAACCCTTACACGTTGCCAATTTCAAAAATCTTTTTTGTATTTATCAATACCTCCTCCACTTGAATCTTTAAAATATTAAATGTTTTACTGATAATAAATGAAAATGTAGTTTGATGTGTTGCTATGGTTACTTGACTATGGTCGACAAAGAAAATTCAAATGTTTAATGTTTTACTGATAATGAATGAAAATATCGTTTGATGTGTTGCTATGGTTACTTGACTATGGTTGACAAAGGAAAAATTGTAAAGGTGAAGCATCAGCTCAACATTTAGGCCCCTAACTCTCTTTCTACTGATCAGATATACATAATATATAGCCTATGTCCATCTGGAATAATGTACCTTTCAAATAGTGAAAGAATTTTTCAAATAGGTGCAGTGGTTCCGGAAATTACCCTCCACATACAAAATCCGCTCTCTCTCTTTATATATTAGTATAGATGTTACAACAAAGACGGTAAGTAAACAATGGTCAATTTCTCGTTCATTCATGCAACCTTCATGGACCTATTTCACACTTACAAAACATTTTCAGTGTAGCATTTCATTAGTATATAAACATAAAAAAATTCCTTTAATTAATTTTTTGTGTTCTCATTAACCGTGGAATATTTCCTTATCATTTTTCATTGTGCTATGGAGAGCAACTGTGTGTTGCATTTTGCTTCGAAGTGCGTTGCAAAGTGTAGAGTAATTAAACGGTAGGTCGAAAAGCACGATCAAATATAGCCGGGGTAACTAATGCACTAATACATTTGAATTGTATGGACTTAGTCACATTTAAGAGCTGTTACCGTTGAATTCAGAGCGTCAACGTAAAATTTTTTAACCAATCATATGCCAATCGTATACCATTTAACCAATCAGCGCCACCGGATTCTTTAACGCTGACGCTGGCGGAGGCAATATGAACAGGCCTTGAGTCCATCAGCATTGCGTTCCGTCAGCGTTACTCGTATCGAAAATAATTTCAACCAATCATAGACCCTAACAGTTTCGTGGCTAATTGTTTGGAGGTCTGTGATTGGTTAGAATTATTTCGATGCGAATGACGTCACACAGAACACTGACGGACTCGATGCAAACAAGGCTTAACCCTCTCTTACAACTTTGAATAAAGAGTTTGTTTGAATAACCCAGTTTACGCAACCGGGTTTACTAACACTTCCCAGCAGCAGGTGGAAATATCGAAAATTAAATCTCCGAAAACAACCCCATCTACGGCACCGTAAGTGAAGAACGAAATTTATTGAAGAGAAATCGCACTTTACTTTCGACACATGAATTTGACAATAATAATCATAATACAAATGTTAGAAGGAAAAAAAATTGCGAAAAGAAAATGTGAAAAAATAAAATACCTTCTTTTATCGCTCACAAATTCTATTGGCGTGCTAGAATCAATTTTCCCCTACAGAAGTGAGATAGCGTGGAGGGGAGGGAAAAAGTCCACTTCTCCCTAAATACGTTTTATAAAATATCTCTCTCTGACACAGTGAAATAAAATACTACTATAATAAAATCAATGATAAGACAGGGACGCTATTTAAGAAGGAGTCGTTACTTTAGTTTCGATCTGGGCTCTTCTCTGTGAAGTTCGAACGGAACGGAATTCTAGAAGCCAAAGCCCGGCTTTCTGGCTTCCATTGTTGGTCACGAAGTGAAACTTTTTGCTGTTCCGTCACAGAAATATAAGAAAATTTTAGAGCAATATTTTAACAATTTAGGTTTTTTTTTCTTTTACGGAAACAGATATTTCAGGTCTAAACAATTCTACGCATAGAGGATGGTTATAAAGACTCAGCATCTGTTTGGATAGATGACCGACTATAAACGCACTAACTGTTAGGCAGATTGATCATGGTATGGAAAATTTGGTGGATTGTCCAGGTCACCAGTTTTGTAAGAGTCGCCAGTTTGTGGTCACTGGCTAGCAGTGAATTCAAGGAGTATTTTTATATACCGCAAAACCAAAGAACGTTATCACAATTTAAAAATGAAAAATAAAATGTTTATTACGTAAATTTAACATTCAAAATACGACTCGTACAAATTAAATAATAAAAGTGGATACCAACGAAGCAAAAAACTTAACAACGAATTCAGAAGAATTCTTTTTGCTGCTACTCTTGTACATCGTAGTTGCCATGCAACTTCTTCAAAAAGTGAAATACAAATATTTCTAAATGTCGTCTGCAGCGGGATTCGGCTGAAGACTTGCGATCGCTACACTATCGTTGAGGATGATGACAGTAATAGCAATATTCGCTTGATTGTGATGTTAATGATAATTATATTTATGAATTATTCAAACAACAATATCAGTAATAATAACAACAATAAATTGAATGATTTCAATGGAAGTGATAACAGTACTTGACGATTATATAGGACTAGTATATAACCCCCGTCAAAAATGACGGAATGTTGATCAGCGTTTCAAGAGGTGATTCATCATTTTCATCGGGCATTGCTGAAAACTGTACTTAAACAGCAGTAAACAACAAAACAAAACTAAACTAAATGAAAACTAAACCAAAACTGTTACAAAAGTGAATGACTCACCACACAGCAGGCATTGCTAACGATACTTAAACAGCAGTAAACAACAATAAAATGAAACAAAAATAAAACGTGAAACACAATTTAATTAACATTAAAATTAAACATTAAAAATGTAGTTATTTAAAGGGAATATGAAAAACCATGGAGTCGAAATTCCAGTGAACGACTCAATTGAATAAATGATTATTTTCAATGTATATTTTAATTTGAAGATATTTCAAAAACTAAACGGTTTTGAGCTAGAGTGTTCACTTGAAATTTTCATATTTTTTAAAGGGTTTTTAAAATATGTAAATTTTATGGTATTTTTCAAGAAAAATTTCAGAAAATGGCGTCGCAATGTTAAGATGTTTCCGACTTGGTCCGTCCCGGAATGGTTACCTACATTTTTTCTACTCTAGGCTTTTATATAAAGATGATAACAGTAATAGGAATAATTATTTTTTAATAAAAATAATGATTACAGTAAAAATAACTACCATGTATTATTCAGATAACGATATTTTATGATTAAATTTTGAATTACAATAATAAGAATATTTTTTAATCGTAATTCTGATAAAAGTAATCATGAAATGTTTTAATAATAATTGAAACATTTTACTAACACCGTCATTATCAGAAAAAAATCTACCACTACTGGTGAAAATAATCATGGAATAGTAATAATTTTAAATTTTCACTTCTGACTACAGAAAAAGGGGTCACAATTCATACTTCCAAAGCAGAAACTGTTTACTTCATCAGGAGCAGATTCATAGAACGCTTACATACATACAATATGCAAAAGCAGCCCCTGAAGAGGAGAGTATTTTTTGCTCTGGTAATACGAACCGAGACTCTTTGTAGTGTCATTTATAGGGAAATTTTAAGGTTATTACTATTCCAGAATTACGCCCGTAATTCCTTTTTAAATTATAACGCGCTATTGTTATTCTGGTAGATTTGCATTGCTGCCATGTTCAAGTGCGCCAATAAAGCAAGTATTAAAGCGGTGCCTTGGCTACTTCAAAAAGGGGAAGAAAAGAATCGAGTAATACAGTGAAGCCTTGGCGACTTTTAACAGGGAAAGAAAAGAAACAAGTAATACAGTGAAGCCTCGGCGATTTTTAACAGGGGAAGAAAAGAAACAAGTAATACAGCGAAGTCTTGGCGACATTTCACAGCGGAAGAAAAGAAACGAGTAATAAAGCAACTCCTTGACGACTTTTAACAGGGGAAGAAAATAAACAAGTAATACAGCGAAGTCTTAGTGACATTTCACAGGGGAAGAAAAGAAACGAGTAATACAGCGACTCCTTGACTTTTAACAGGGGAAGAAAAGAAAGAAATAATACAGCGATGCTTTGGTGACTTTTAATAGGGGAAAAAATTTCAGGTAGTCTCTTCTAACGAATCTACCGCGGGTTATTAACGTAGGATTACTTATCGTTGCTTACTCCCCCCCCCCCCTCTCTCTCTCCTCTTCTCTCTTCTTTCTCTCTTTCTCGCTCCTCTTTCTCTCTTTCTCGCTCCTCTTTCTCTCTTCTTTCTCTCTCTCTCTCTTTCTTTCTTTGTTTCTTTCTTTCCATTCCATTTTTCTTTATTTTTTTATTTAAACGCATTTTGGTACTTTTTCTGTTTAACTTGTTTACTGCTACTGGGTTTGGTGCGCTGCCAAAATTATAACTCAAGACGCTGGACAATTTTTTTTCTCTTCGGAGGACCGTTATTGAGGAACGTAATCCTACGTTAAAAGAAATAAGTAATAAACCATTGCTTTGGCAACGGTTAACAGAACAAGAAAAAATTATTTTTATTAATAACAACTTGGAGCATATTCAAAATATTTGAGTCGAGGTTCTTTTATGATATTCGCGAAACTAATAACATATGATCCTTTTACACATTCGCAGCTTTTTATTTATAAAAGTGATTTTTACTTTCATTCAAATTAATCGCTTTAATGTTAGTGCTGCATGCCATTAACATTGCTTCTTTTTTTCAACACCTAATTTTATTCCTGTCCTAAATTTACATTTGTAATTACATTTAAAATTCTATTTCGATTCCTTCAGAAACTTAAAAAAAAAAATTCTCGTACACGTCTGTCTTCCACATGAATCCTTCACCGCCCACATGCGATGAATGAACTTATGGCCGAGTTGAAAACTCTGAAGACGAATTTTCGACGAAGCAATACCTCAGTGACTCAAAACGTCTGAGAACATTATTTTTCAATCACTGAGCAGACAAACTTTCCTAGTCTAATGTTTGCTTGTTTCGTTTTATTTATTTTTTATTTTTCCCTGCCATTTATTACCGGAAATCGTATGTTTTTATTAATTTATTATCCTCTAAAATAATAATAACAGATTGTAGTAGTTTTAAAAACAATATATAACTGAATTATTTCTATTGGTATCGTTGCTTTTGATGTTATTTCGTTTTCATTATCGTTTTCATCATCATAAGTGACAATAGATATTAATCACGTAATCTTCATTATTATTTATCCAAAAACAATAATTAATATAATTTCTCATTAATAATTGTGATAATAATTTATTGCAATAAGAATTAGCTGTATCATTTTGTTTTAGTTTATTAATTGTATGTTGTAACAGCTATTAATCATAACATCGTATGTTAATAACTGGGTTCAATCTCAGTGTTAGATATTTTTCCCTGGTTTTTTCTTGATTTTGGTGTCAAGAAAAGAAAAAGAATTTATTTCATTATTATCGGTGTAGTTTCTGCTGTAATTGTTGTTGATACTGTTGGAATTAACGACCCTTCGTTAACCTGTTCATGGTAATGATAGATAATGATCGTTAAATAATCTTCATTAGTTAAATTATAAGGATTAATTAAGATTTTTTTTTCAATCTGTTCTTGTTTTATTGTGAATGGTGAAGAAAATTAATCGTAATGTCTTATGTTAATAATTGTGTCCAGACTAATTTTTTTTTTTAAATAAGCGTTTTAGGTACCATGATAATAAATGGGCCCAGATTTATTTTCATCGATATTGTTACTCTTGTCTGTGATACTAATTGTCATCATCATTACCAGTAATAGTAAATTATAATAATCGTTAATTAATTATCATAATCGTTAGCAATGATAATTTACTCTAATTATTAATAATATTATAAATTATAAAAATAAATCATTGTCATAATAATTCGTAATTATTGTCAGATTTTGCTTGTTTTCTTGTTTTAATTGCCGGTGGTAAATTGTAATGTGGCATGATAATAACTGCGTCCAGACTAAATACAATTTTTTTAACACATATCTTAATAAAAACCCAAAAAATAAAAGGGCCAGTTTTTCTCTGCCATGTTTGATTGTCTGTAAACGCGACAATAAAAAAAAATAAATAAATAAATAAATCAGTTAGATTTAGGAAATTTTTGTGCATCATCTATATGCAACTTCCTCACCACTGGATGATCTTAGAAGTAGTTTATTTGATTATTCGATCGCAAACGTGAACGATGAGAAAACGGTTTTTAACGTTCTTTTACGAGTGAAATACTTTCAGTCTTGTACAAACAAATATATTCGTATTCATAACTTCTTTCCTTTTGTCCTTTTTCATCAACATTTTACAAACAATCTCTGAATCTTATAAATGTGAAGGTTATTTTTTGCATCAGTGAAATGATTTTTTACCATGTTTTTGTTCTTGTTTGTTTGTATGTGTGTGTTTGTCCAGTACAAATCTTGCAATCGATTTTTAACTAACTTCCCGACTAGCTAGACATTTGAAACTTTTAGAATAGCTCAGAACACGATGACAATGCATTCTTTTAATACTTGTAGCCGAAAAAAATCCGCAAGGTGGCGCTTCGATCGAATTCAATGCTTGCACTTTTGCGTAACGGCGTTTGACGATTTCGAAAACAGAATACATATGAATTTAGTTTGTTTACAAAAATATTGTGCGAAAAATTTAAAAAAAAAATTATAAAAATTAAAATTTATAAAGTCTGTGGATAGTGGAAACGACTAAAAAGTGATTGAAATTAAATAAAAGAACGTGAAAAAGAATAATTAAGTGAAGGTTTGTGCAATTAAGAGAGAATTGTCAAGTTTATATGATTCAACAGAAAATTTAAAAACGTGGTATATAAAAAGTTCTTTTTATCTTGTAATAATATATTATTTGAAATAACAAGCCACGAGAGAAAGAGAAGCTGGAAAGTTAGTCGTCTGCTCGATACAGACGATAGCCTAAAAATGAGCGTAAAATAATACTGTAATACCACTAATCCTGCTTGTTGCTACCACGTGGGTAGCCAAACGTAAAGTAAAAAGTCATAGAATCATCAAGGTATCTTAATCGCTGCATCTAAACACGTTTTCACGACAACAATGGAAATTCTTCCGGCCGTTGTTTCTAAAAATTACAGAATTTTGAAATTGTCTGATATGGTTGATGATACGTGAAGTGAAGGAGGGGGAATCAGATATTGTCAAAATAGTACTGTTTTCCTTATCTTTTGTCTCAAGGGTATCTCGACGATATCCTTATACCTCATCGCAATAAATCGGCCAGAGCCTCGGGTGGGAATTATTAAAAAACGAAATTATAATCCTCACGATACGTGCATTTTGTCAGTTATGACAGTTGTGTTGAGTATTTATGAAACGCGATGAAAACTTAGTTGGTAATGACGGGTCCTGTCATCTGGCCAGTTTTCAGTGCACTCTTCAAACCAAGACTCGTATTTGGCGAGTTTATTTGATTAAGAAACTGGTGCCAAGAATGAAAAATTCTGCATTATCTATACTTATATATAAAGAGAGAGAGCGATTTTGTACGTGGAGGGTAATCTTCAGAACCACTGTACCTATTTGAAAAATTCTTTCACTGTTTGAAAGGTACATTATTCCAGATGGACATAGGCTATATATTATGTATATCTGATCAGTAGAAATAAAGTTAGGGGCTTAATCCTAACAATCTCCATTGTTTCCGCTACTGTATTCTACAGCTTTTTGTTCCGAAGATTTCAACGATCCTTATCGTGGTGCTATCGCGGTGGGCTTCAGTTCTGACGCTAACGGTTCGAACCTAGCCGTTCTCAAACACACCTTTTTCTTTTAAAAAAATTATTTTAATTATTAACTAACATAAAATTAATTTAAGGTATTATTTAGGTTATTATTAAGGTAAAAAAGATTTACAATTTATTGGCTATCAACTGGAAATTTATTGGTATAATATTTTGTTCAACCCGGACAAAGTCGGGACGGGCCGCTAGTCTTATATAAAACAAATCAGTCTGCAGCTAAAGAGAAATTACTTGCTTCAGAACGTTAAAGTACTCGTTAAACAAGACTTTATAGGCATTAAATGACATATACATGGGTAATTTTTGTACCGTGTCTTCACTTTTATGCAAATTTTATTTTCATTTATGTAAATTTAAATTTTATTATGTGAATTTTATATTAATACACACCAAAAAATTATATAAAATTATTTAATTATTCTCTTATTGACATTCTGCTTCTTCTTATTAAGTTTTAGATTTTATTTTAAAAGAAATTATTAGGTTTTCGACATTATGCTATATATATCGAATTAGGTAATTGTGTTTCACCGTATTCATAAATATTTTAATTTTATAAACATGATTCAAATAAATCAAATTTTAATCAGATATTTCAATAATTTCTACCCAGCAGAAAGGAAATTCTAACTATATTTTTAGCAAGAGCTTTAAATTTAACTACTAACTTTAAAATTAAACTGACTTACTTGGTAGATTTAAATGGATTAAAAATTTCAATGTTTTAAAATTGAATCTTTCCATCTTTTATAAAATGAAATGTTTCAATTTTTTGTAATATTTTAAAATTTGACTAAGAGCTTAATGCAATAAATAGTATAAAAGTTTGCGAATAATTATACTATTTATACCTATTTATATTCTTTAAATATAATTTAATGGTTATACCACAAACGCCTTGAATGATCTGTATGTTATAAAACCATTCTGGCAACTTTTGGATATGATTTTCTTGTTTTATTCATTCAAACGATTTTTTTCCTTTTAAAGAAAATAAATGAATTAAATAATTCAATATTTCAAAGAACGTTTCCTTCATTTAAAAAGTAAAGTGCCTCAGCTTTACATAATAGTTTTCAATTTTTTGAAAAAATCTTGCCCAAATATTTCTCAGCCAGGACTCAAACATTCTGCGTTATTTCCAAATAAATTTATTTCATTAACATTATGGGTTTAGTTAGATTATTAATTTTACTCCTCAAAGTTTTATCGTTTGTAACAATAGACTTAATGCGTAGGAGGGGCTAGCATTTAGAAGAGTTTGTATGAGAAATTTTTTAGACGTAAGCGAAGTATTATTTAAGACAAAAATTTCCACAAACCTCGGATAAGTGACGTCACGCCTGAAATAAAAAGCACAATAGATCAATGGTAATTTTTTTACGGTAATTTAAACCAAAGTTAGTAATTTTCATCAGACTATATGACTCAAAAATTACTCAAAGTAAGTTATGAAAACAGAATAAAGGAAAACAAAACACCTTTAAACATTTTTAATCCAATGCGGAGGCACTTGTATTCAAACATTGGCCCTTACTACGCCGTAGTTTTACTGTCCATTTTATTGTGGGGGCACCATATAGGCGGACAGCATTACCCCCTATGAAGGGACGACACGAACGGAGGCATTTTTTGTGGCGCAACGCTGGGACTCGATCTGAGCACCCTCAGCACCGAAAACCAGCGCTCTGTACCACTGGGCCGCCACAAGCCCACCTTTAAACATTTAAACATCATCAATATGTTTCATTAACATAATTGATTTAATTAGGTAGTTTTTCTAATGCTAAGAGATTTACATACAGTAATAATTTGTCCCTTTTTTTTTACAATAATTTCAGCCTGAGCTAATATTTTTCAACAGCCTTTATAACTAGAATGACATCATGAAAATTCAACGAAGAACTAGCAAATGTTTTAAAGCATTCAACTTTGTCTAAATATTTTGTTAACATAATGGATTTAACTCTATAGTACATTAAATATTAGAAGATTTATTACCATCTGTAATAATTCGTTTTGCTTTGTTTACAATAATTTCAGCTTAAACTAACAGTTTTCAACAGACTTCGTAACTCGAATGACGTCATGAAAATAGAGCGAAGAACAATTAAACACCATCGAACATTTAACCTTGTCCAAACACTCGCGAAAAATTCCTAGGCACGAAAACTAGCTTGGGAATAATGCGATTTCGCTGCTTCACATGGTCAAGCAGTATTAGTTCACAAACGTAAATAATTTTATCAGTTACTATTCTTAATGCCATATTTTCCTTTCGTATGAAGGCAAATTGAATTTCGCTAATTAATACAAAGACAGAATGTATCATCCTGTCATCGTGACAAAGTTTCTTCCAGTATCAGGCCCTGATTTTCCATTAGGCCTGATAGGCCCGGGCCTAGGGGCCCCCCTCCCAAAAAAAAATTTATTTTAAAAAGAAAAGAAAGAAAAAAATTCCCTGTTCAAATTTTTTTTATTTTACCTTTTTTAATAGCAATTTTTTTATATATCCCTTCAAATTTGATTGATTTGTTCATCATAAGTATAGTTATAATGTATATAAGGGATTAATAAGTTTTTCTGGTTGCATTGTATTGGTGTTTTAATATGATAAAGTTAATATGTTGCATTGCTTTTTGTTATTTGATAATGTTCTAGGCTTCTCCGCTTCAAATAGCCAATTCTTGGTAAAATGGTACTTTCACAATGATTCAAGTTTCTTTTTTTTGTTTTGGTGCCAATTTTGGAAATTTTACGCCCACATCAGTGTTAGGGGGCCCCCATCCTGAGTTGTGCCTATAGTCAAGAATTTTCTAAATCGGGCCCTGTCCAGTATACCCAAACATAAACATGACCACGAAGATTTAAATGACCCAAAATGGCGGTCATTTTGCACATCTGTGTTCCTCAAACCGGCACATATGAAACACAAAGAACTTCGAAAAAAAGCGAGCGTAAAATATTAAAAAACTTCCCTGAATAAAAAATATCAAGCGAGTGAGAATATAAGCTTATTCACAGTCTTCAGATCTAAACCATTACATTGGCCTTTCTGTCCTAAGATAATGGAAAATCAATTGTTCTGACGTAGCGCTGAGTTTTCTCTCCCTATACAATTTTTTTTTTTTTTATTCCTACGGAAGAGAAGGGTTGCCACGTGGCCCGTGACGTCATGGTCTGGCAGAGACATCTATCGGAGATAAGTTTCGCCCAGCCAGAGATATTGAAAATGAATGGGGGGGGGGGGGGGTAGAGGGTTATTGTGGACTTGAGTTATTTTTTCTTTTTTTTATAATTTGGGTTACGTGTATTGGAGTTTTCAGCAATTTGACACAAGGGTGAAATCGGACGGAAAAGAAATTTTTATTTCATGAGGGTTGGGTGTTTTTTTTTTCAAAAGAGTATGACGAAGGGGTAGATAGATAAAAAAAAAAAAAAGAAGTTTTGAGAAAAGGAAATTTTATAGTGAAATGTGGAATATGTTTGTACAGGACTTTTGGAAACTCTGGAATTTTTTTTCCCATAGTTATAAAATCGCTGTGTGTGATTTCTTTTTTTTAAATTTTATTTCTTTAGCAGAAAATTCCGTCGTTAAATAAACATGAGTAGCATATTGAAATAGAAATACCTTTATATTGATTTAAGTCGTAATTTGCCATCTGCTTCATCCGCAGAAGCAGTTTTGAAGCTCGATAAAACTGAAAAGTATTTTTGCGTCATAAATCATAAATCACGAGTTAGCTAGAGCCGTGGTCACGTGATGAAACATACATCTATAACAATTTATTCTCCGTTTAAAATTTAAAAGAGCCCTTGCCAGAGAGATCTGAAAAGCAACAATATCTAAAACGGTCTATCATTTTGATTTATCATCTACGAGCGATATCAGGAATCATAATAATGGTAACTATAGTCACGTGATAAAAATCAGACCAATAATAATGTTCTCTCTGTTCAAAGTTTAAAAAGAAATGTTGCCATGGGGACTTACAAAAGAAAGGGTATTTGAATTAATTTAGTGTGTTGAGGGTCAACGTACAAGTTTGAGGCTTGCATAGAAGTGAAAGCCTCAAATAGCCTGTTAACATGTTTTACGTTATTTAATTGACCGATGAGAATTTATTCTCAAATGCATGTTGAAGTTTGAGTTATTAAGATTTATTTAATGGCATCGGTGTTGTAGAGACCTCTAGCTAGTCAACAAAATCTTAAAAGTAAATGTTGACATATAAGTCACAATGAAGAAAACTTGTTATAAAGAGTTGAAAAGCACTAAAATCTAAAACAATCTATTAGCTTGATTTATTATTGGTAACTATAGCCACGTGATTAAAACCAGACCAATCATAATATCCTCTTTGTTCAAAATTTAAATGAAACGTTGTCATGGGGACTTAAAATCATGGGGACTAATATCTAAATAAATTTATCGTTTTGCAGTTTAAATGACAAGAAGTAGTTAACACGGGCTTAAAATAGCTGATTATTACATTTACATTATCAACTAGACCAATAAGAATTTATTCTCAAACGTTTCGTTTCTGAGTTTATAAGATTTATTGAATGTCATTGTTGTAATGTACACCTCAAGTCAACAAAATCTTAAAAATTAATGTCGAAAGCTGAAATGAAATGAAATGAAATACCGCTTGCAGCTATTGTCACCATGGTAACAACGAACAGACTGTTTGAGTTAGTACCTAAAGTAGTTCAGTTAAAATTTCTGGCTGGAGAATTGAAAATGGAAAATCGTTTGCATAAAAAGAGATTGCTTTACAGACTTTGAAATAAACATTTTTCACTTTTGGTTTAAATGGACAAAATAGATTACTGAATTTTTGTTGGCTCTGCAAAACATCCCGATACTTTGGGATATCGATCAAGTGGATTAAATTTTTCTCCATCCTCGGAAAAATGAAGCATAACTGGATCAGTTTTCTGTGGATAATTTTTGTTCTTAGTGCCTGAAGTTAGATGTTTTTGAAGTATACAAATCATATTTTTAAGGGGATTTAGGACTGATTTTTTCTTATTCATGTGTTTACACGCCTTTTGTAAACATTATTGTTTTATCAATTGTGTCGTTATATAAAAATTATTGAAATTTTGTTTTAAGAAATATGATATTCGAAATTTAATGCATGTTTGCTTTTTGATAATCAACCGAGCCAATGTGACTGTGAAAACTGTTTGATTAAATTGTTCCCCTTTGCAAATAGGAAAACAGTGAAATATAAACTATCATAACGGTTTATGAAAAGAAAAAAAAATATTATGATTTTTAATCCCTGCAAAGGGAAAATATTTTTTTTCAAGCTAATTTTTCATTTTACGAAAATTTTCATTTTCGTAAAATGAAAATTTTCTGAATTTTCTCTCTAAATAAAAAAATTCAGAAGTCAGTTCAATGAAAATAGAAAAACAATATTCCATGAAGGTACAATGAATTTTTGATACGTGCTTCTAATGCCTCAAACCATAAAATATTCACTTCTGAGGATAAATGGACTTTCAGTACAGATGTACACCAATGTTCGCATAAGCAGTACAGCGAAAAAAAATATTGTATATGATTGTGTAATCATCGTAGAAACATACGAAATGTTAAATTTTTTCTAAAAACTGCTTTATGTAATAACCCAAGAAATTACTTTTTTTTTTTTTTTCAAGAATTTTGTGTCCCATAACCCTTAAAAATGCTATATGTATGTGTTTGTATACTCTCGTGCACCCATTTGGAAGTTAAAGTATTATTTTACTTGAAGAAGATCCATGCTTATCTGACAACATCGAGCAAACGATTTTTTTTTTTTTTAAATGATGCAGTATCGAAGCTAGTAGAGTCAAAATTTCTCGCAAGAGAACTGCAAATTGAAAATCGTTTGCACAGATAATAAAAATACTTTACAAGCTGTGTGATAAACATTTTTTTTCAGTAGTAGTTTATATTTACGCGGAAAATAACTAGAATTTTGCTTGCCGTATGTTGTATTTTTGCTTGCATGGAGTTGTCGATCGACTTATTGGAAAATAATCTCCTGTCTCGGAAAGTAAAAATGTCAGAACCGGTTTTCTGCGAATAATTTTCGTTCTTAGAGAACGAAATTAAGACTTTCTTGAAGATTATGACTCATTTTTTTTTTTAATATACGCGTGCCTCAAGTATCGGATGCACCCACTTTAAAAGGTACGGCATCACTTCAGACGTAAAAGCGTCATGCATATTATTAACAGATATTATCTCCTGATGAAATGTGTATTTTCTGCGACCGTAACGGGGCCATAGGTGTGGGGGGGAATTACTCACTAAAAAGCCTCATCGAGGAGTTTAAAATAGCGGTGACTACAGAGGCGGCCGACGCTTTGAGAATTCTGCCTGTCTTATTTTTTCCACGACAGATTTTTGTTTTCCGACTCGGAGCGAATTATTCAGCCTCACGTGGTGGTTTCGAGGATTAGATATGCCTCAGGGGAGCCGTGCTGGAGAAATCGTTTCTCGGAAAATTCAGGAAACTTTAAAAAGCCTGCCCACACACGAGATCTTTTGTGATGTAAGATAATATTTTCTGCCACGGACTAAGGCTCTTTTACAGCTTGAGCGATTACTCAAAAATATGTGTTAATGAAAAATGGATACTATCATAAATCAGTTATTAAGAATTCATAGAATACGTAGAGGGCAGTAGGTAATACGTGGAAGTTAAGTATTAACGAGTCGACACCGAAAAAATATTTTCTGTTTCTGAGCGAATTATTAAGCATTAAGTGGAGATTTCGCTGGTTAGATACGCTTCGAGGATTCTGTGATATAGATTGCTTCTAGGAATATTTTTTGCTAGTGTAAGGACATGGCACTAGCCCACGCTTGAAAGGAAACTAGTTATGGAAATTATACCAAAGTTTCCAACTTAAAAAAGGACCTATAGTAGGGGTCTTCAACCTTTTCATGTTCAAGGGGCAACACATCTGTGAAATAAGTAGTTTGGAGGGAAAAATGTATTATTTGCAAACGAGCTTCATCCTTTGAGATGATTGATTTGGTTTTTATAGCATGATGATGAAGGACTTATTCCTTCAAAACACGTCACTGAAGTTTTGTATGTATGGTGTGATTTAAAAAGTATTTTGTACCTTTATAACCACTATTAATTAAAAAAGGAGTTTTTATTTATTGATTTCTACAAACAACAACAACTGAAAATTCCAGGTAGTCTCTTTTCTGTTTAAGTGTTTACTGCTTGCCCAGGTGATACAGACTGGATTTGGTGCGCTGCCAAAATTATAACTCTCGACGACGGACGTCTGAAATTTTGCTTTTCCGCGGACCGTTACGGAGGAACGTAATCCTGCGTTAAAATGAGTTGAATCAATGCATTTTGTACTTCATATTGCATGAAACAGAATGAATGCAGGAAGACGAGACGCGTGTGAGATTCTGGAAAAAAAAAAAAGCTTTGGCATGCTTGTTTTTGTGTTTATTTTGTCTTAAGATTCTGAATACAATTACCAGTTTATTATTTTGATAAGCCTATGTGCCGTGGGCTACTTTTCCACGTGCATTCTTGATCTTTTTTGTGTGAGAGAATTTGCCGTTCTAAGTTGTTTTTTTTTTCAAATTTATATCAAACTTTCGTTTTGCATGATCAAAATATTTCGGCGGGCCATGGGTTGAAGAGTCCTAACCTATAGCCATGAACATTATTGTAAATCATTTATTGAGAATATATACATTAGGTATTAAAGGCTAAATATGTTAAAAAGGATAAAATAGATGTTTTTAATCGAAATACAAATTATAGGCCACGTTTTTCCCCGTTTTAAATGGTGTTGTTCTGCTTTAGATGAGATTTAAATGCTCGTAGCACATAATGGGATTAAGAGTTTTCTGGGATTGTTTAAATTTTGCTTTCAGGCGAGCAATTTGGCACACTTTTACACCTTAGTCTTTCTGTCTATTTTTTTTACCTTAGCTATCTACTCTTACATTTCATTGCTTTACAAATCTGAATTAAATATTGTAATTTATACACACACACACACACAAATACATACATATATATATATATATATATATAGTATAATGTTTCGGGGAACATTAGTTGACTGGTTTATGAGTTACGTATTAATGTTTATTGATTGCCATGGTTATACCACATAGTGATAGAATGCCATACATCGTTATTACGATACACAACCATATAACCTTGATAAATATGTTGAAATCTAAATTAGTGTGAAATATAGTGCCAGCAGAATATTACTGTGATTAACAACGGGCAGACGATTTAGCTCTCAAAACGGTTAAATGTCAAGGAGGAGAAACTGAAATACAAAATCGTTTGCTCCTCGGTAGTGACTGCTTGTTATTCAAAGTTCTTTTTTATTCATTGTTTAAACTTGATAGAATTTTTTTCCTTTTTTTGTCGAATAATTTGATTGGTCGTGTTGTGTAGCGTGTTTCAGAAGCTCATGCCGAGACAAAAATTGTTAATTTTGAGAGTGGAAGTCTTTAGTTGCGAATACTAGTGTTATTTAGGATGTATTATATTTCTAATACAGTAACATAATCTTCAAATGTTGAAAAATACGTTTAAAAGAAATATTTCACTTAATCATTTACCGACGTGATAACAGTCGCACTTTATTTATTTGAAAAAAAGATTTTGTTCAATTATACTTCTAGCAGAATAAACCCAGATAAAAAAAAGCTGTTTGCTCACAGAAAATAAATTATTTCTTTTTTTTGCGGGAATTTTTAATGCGTTTGCTAAAAGAGCAAACTTGTGTTGCATGAACTGTGTTTCCAGTTCATTATCACTATGGTAACCAAGCGACAAAATGATAGATTTGAAATAAATCGCAAGCAGGTGAAAGTCAAATTAAAAACGTTTGCACAGTATTGAAATAGTTTGCATGACCATTTCAGTTAATTTCCATTTTTGTTTAAACTTTTTGTTATTCTTATAGTCTCCTTTGGCACTTCAACTGTCCTTCAATGAATAGGAACAAATTCATAATGCGTCGAATATTTCATAATAAATATGCATTAAAAGCTCATCCACTGGTATGATTTATGAGACCCATTTCTTTAAAAGTATTCCATCCTGTATGTTAAAACACAACTAGTAAGTATGTGCCAATATACAAGGTTCTGTAATTGTTACCTACAATGATATCAGAATTTCAATTTTTGTTTAATATTTGCGTTATTCTTGTAGTGTCTCTAGCGCTTCAGTTTTTTTAATGAATAGGAATAATTTCATTATGCGCTCATTATTTACAAATAAATATCCGCTGAAAGAATTTCCACTGGTGATTTATGAGTACTACACCATTCCTTAAAAAAAAATTCCTGTATGTATAAATAGAATCATTGTCTATAAAAATACCCATTATGATATTTTTATAAATATATTTTTTCGTTTTTTTTACATAAAATTGCATACATTGATCGTTGTATTTATTATAAATATATTTATACATATTTTTGGCATTAATTGAATACATTGACCGTTGTATTTAATTTGAATGTACTCCGTAGTGAAGTACGGGTTTTCAGCTAGTATTATTATAAATATTATTTCTAGAACTGTTAGCTATAACGATACCAGAATTTCGATTTTTGTTTTAAACTGTCTGTTATAGTTTCCTTTCTTAAAGTCTTCTTTCGCACTTATTTCTATTTTCTTTGAACGAATACTACTAACTTCATTATAAGTCCAATATTTACCGATAAACATCCATTGAAATCTTTTACCACGACTGGTGATTTATGAGTACTGCATCATTTTTTAAAAAGTATTCGATCCTGCACGGTTTTTTTTTCGGTAACCGAATCTTTTTTTTTTTTTTTTTCTCAAAAGCGTGCGCGGTTCAGGGCCGGAAAATAATACGTTAGAAAAAAAAAAGACGTTCAAATGCTTGTAAGCAGGTCAAACAAGATAAGGGCTTTTCTGATAGCGAATTATTCGGCTCAAAATACGTCGGGTTCAGAGGTTAGGTCAACACTTTATCTTGCTTTGGTGCTAAGGGGACACTTTCCATGCGCTGAACGAGCACGAAGTAGGGATTTTGTTTGTAGGTTGCGAAATGAAACGAATTTCATTTGCTGTGTGTGGTAAAGCACCTGTTTGTGCTGCGAGTAACACGGGAAAAAGAAAGTCTAACATGAGTCTTTTGGATTCTGTTAAGAGTTAATTGGTATATCAACCCGCCGTATAACATAATATAATTGTAGCGTTGTGGTGTAAAGGGGGTTTGATGACATTGAAGCTATTTATATGTGTGTACTAGTATGTACGTATGTATGTACTAGCTGAATACTCGTTCTCCGCTATGGAGTACATTCAAATTAAATACAACGGTCAATGTATGCAATTAATTCAAAAAAAAATATACATATATATATATATACACTGCTCAAAAAAATTAGGGGAGCAAGCAAAGAAGTTAAGAAAACCGTGCGAGACAGCCACGTATTGGCATAAAATGGATAGTACACGCGTATCAATGCGCAATACAGAAAAAAAGACGTAAAAAATTTTGTAATTAAGCTTTAATTCTTTGAAAATATGGAAAAAACATGAAAAGATGATTTAGGGCAACAATTTGGTTACATGTAAACGATAAAAAAAGTACGATAAAAAACGATAAAAAACTGCTAAGGCCCCGCCATTTTTATGTGCCGCCCTTCCGATAAAGAACTCATGTCGTTTAGTCGGTAGTGTCAGCATCGGCAGTAAAAATTAAACTTCCCCGGGCTCGAGGAGTCCTTGTGGTAGCGAGTTGGCTTTTGGTGCTGAGGGTGCTCGGATCGAATCCATTTAATACTTCCGTTTCTAGGCCGGAAATGGGCACGTTAAATCCGTAGAACAGAAAGTCCCTCTATGAAGTCAGAGAGGGTGGGAGAGAGTACGATCTCCCCAGATGTCGCCCCTGGGGTTGCTCGGTCAAGATTGAGGTGGCAACTAACTAAGACGGACTCGGACCCTTGTGATGCTAAATAAACTGGAGCCGCACACTGCAGCCCGAAATCTATATGTACCTACCTGGTCTGGAACTTCCAGCCAGGGGTCTTTAGAAACAACAACAACAGGAATCTTCCCTGCGCAGAAGTTTGAAAGACCTGAGGTTTTTTACAGGATTTACAGTCAATTTTCTGCTACTGTTTTAAGGGGGTCCACGACACAAAATTGTTCAAATTTTCGGAAAAAATTTATTGCATTAAAATTTTTTGTGTTCTTTTACGCTTAAAATGATGTTTAAATCATGTTTCTATCTTAATTAGAACAGGAGATATTATTATTATTATTATTATTTTTGCAACATTCTAATAGTAGCCAAGCGTTGTTTAAACCTGTAAAGTGCGTTTTTCTGCATGATGGATTTTTTTCCCATTTCTCGTCTTTAAATTGTTATAAATCAAGAACCGTTAAAGATAAATGGTTGAAACTTGGAACATGTCTTTTTCAACTATTTTACTTTAATCTTGATTAAGAAAATTTGAACAACATATTTACTTTTGAAAATATGATTTTAAAAAAATAAGTTACATAATTATTTTGTAATTTTTTCATCTAAATTTTTTTTTAATTAATATTTAAAAAAATGGTGAATCAGAATTAAAACTTATATATTTCTGTTTATTTAAATGAAAAAATTTTGAAATTCGACAAATAATATTTCGAGTTATAACGATTTTAAATTACCCCACTTGTATAAAAAATTTAAAATTAAAAAAATTTTTTAAAACTTTTTGAGAAGTTTTATGATGTGATTTTGTTTACAAATTATATGGTTAACCATCACAAAAAAATTCAAAATTTTAACTCAATAAATAAAAAAAAATTAAAATGTGTCCCGAACACAATTAACTATCCCATTACACTGTAACTATAAAACTATCATTAGGCCGGTCCTAATGTATGGGTCTCTAACAAACTTGGTCTCTAACAAAAAATGGAGAATACAGAATTGCAGTCTTCGAGAGAAGAGTTCTCAGAAGCATCTTTAGTGGTGTCCCCTCCAAAATGGCCTATGGTGGAGACGTTTTAATTCAGACAGCTGTAGATTTTTTAATCCTTCAGCGGGCGCGCCAATTTTTGGAACACCAGCAGGCGCGCGTAGCACAAAGTGCAACGTCTCTTTCAACCTTGATTATTCCTTTTGTAATGAACTTTTTTTTTTGAAAATGAAAATAATAATTCTTCGTTTTATGACAAGGTATAAAAATGTCAATAATACTGAGATATACAGTAACCACCGCTTATAGTGATCAGTGGTTATAAGAATCAACCGTTTATAAGAATCAATATCGCAAAAACAAAAACAAATGTATTATTTCCATGTTAAAATTTTCGCTTTAAAGAATCAATCCACCGGTTTTAAGAATCAGTTTACACTCTTCGTTTTCCTTTCATTTTTCAAAAAAAAAAAAAAAACCACTTAAACCCTCAAAAGGCACGAAGTTCTTTCCTTTTTTTTTAAAGAAAGATTGATAAGATGGGATGAAATAAAGTCGTAAAATTCATCCCTTTCTTTGTTAGACATAACATAATAGTTTCCCCTTAAACGCTTTAGCACAACACTGTCCTATTAGCTTGACCCGGGGGCATCTTTACCAGTCCAAGTCTGATTTCACTTTTCTCCACTGACAAACAAAAATAGGGACTCTTTTTTTCCCACCTCCCACATCCTGATCGCGGCTTCCTGGACCCTAAAACACATACATCTTCGGCGAAGTGTCCACTATCACTTAGGCAAACGTGACATTAGTAGATTCAGCACGTTATCAAACCGTGAAACGTAAGCTAGAAGGTGAATCTTCGTCTGAGACTATTAGTATTGAAAGAGGTATAAACAGCCTCCGGAAAAGTTCATTACGTCAAACTACCGTAGAAAACTTTTTCTTGCTCCCTTCCTGTAGTTCAAATGTTAAAACTGTTAAGCAGGTATGTTGTAACTTGTAACAAATATTGGATTTTTTTCTTCTCTTACTATAATCATGTGTATCTACTTATAGGTCTAGAAATTAAGTTGTATTTTTAAAATTATAAAAAATAATTTTAATAAAAGATAATTAACGTAAATTAAAGAGTATTTTATGGTAAATTATCTCATATATGTATATATAGGTGTGTGTGTGCCTGTCCCAAAACCTATATTTCGGCTATAAGAATCAACCGCTTATAAGAATCAAAAACCATAATAACAAACGTGATTCTTATAAGCGGAAATCACTGTATTTATAATTTAAGGCCAAAGAATGCAGATACAATCGCCTTATTTCAAAACCGTCCGGTTTATCGGGTGTAAGGGCAACTTGCGTATTGATTTCTATTATGTCCAAAAACCTAAAAAACAATGAGATTGTCCATCTTCGTGATATGCGGGATACCGTGTAATAGCCGCATATTTGATCGACTACATCAGCTCTTGCTTTTATCGTATTGTAATCCAGTATAACCGCTGGTTTACCACAGTTAAATCACGACTAACAATGAATGGGGAGGATTACAAGGGTTATAAAATCAGACCCGCATTATAAAGGGTGTAGCTATAAATAGAAACTGCGTAGAACATTCAAAATTTACATGTAAAAACAAACCATTCAAAATTACGAAAATGTTGCACTTTGTGCACGGCCGCGCCCACTGAAAGGTTAAAGAGCCCAATATTATTAAAAGTTTTAAAATTAAAAGAATGAACTGGTCCTCTCATATTTCTAGAATGGATGAAAAAAAATCCAGTAAAGAAGATTTTTGTTGCAAGGTCCTTTACTAGTTGGAAAAGAGGAAGGCCAAAACTAAGATGGCTTGACTCCGTTGAATCAGATTTTAGAGTGATTGGAGTGAGGAACTGGCAGACCAGGTCTAGAAATAGGTTGTCCTGGAGGAATCTTCCACAGAAGGCCCTGGCCCACCCTGGGCTGTAGTGCCAAATATGATGATGATGATTACACTGTAAAAGGCGAAATGTTGCTTCAGTCTGAAAAAGCTACCTGTTTCAGAGTGTACCTGTTTTGCATGTACACTCTGAATAGGTTGGCAATAGGTCTAATACTCTGAATAGGTAGAAATAGGTTGTCCTGGAGGAATCTTCCACAGAAGACCCAGACCCAACCTGGGCTGTAGTGCCAAATATGATGATGATGATTACATTGTAAAAGACGAAATGTTGCTTCAGTCTGAAAAAGCTACCTGTTTCAGAGTGTACCTGTTTTGCATGTACACTCTGAATAGGTTGGCAATAGGTCTAATACTCTGAATAGGTAGAAATAGGTTGTCCTGGAGGAATCTTCCACAGAAGACCCAGACCCAACCTGGGCTGTAGTGCCAAATATGATGATGATGATTGCATTGTAAAAGACGAAATGTTGCTTCAGTCTGAAAAAGCTACCTGTTTCAGAGTGTACCTGTTTTGCAGGTACACTCTGAAAAACAGGTACACTCTGAATAGGTAGAAAGAGGTTGTCCTGGAGGAATCTTCAACAGAAGGCGCTGGCCCACCTTGGGTTGTCGTGGCAAATAAGACAATAATGATTACACTGTAAAAGGCGAAATGTCGCTTTAGTCTGAAAAAGCTACCTGTTTCAGAGTGTACCTGTTTTGCATGTACACTCTGAATAGGTTGGCAATAGGTCTAATACTCTGAATAGGTAGAAATAGGTTGTCCTGGAGGAATCTTCCACAGAAGACCCAGACCCAACCTGGGCTATAGTGCCAAATATGATGATGATGATTACATTGTAAAAGACGAAATGATGCTTCAGTCTGAAAAAGCTACCTGTTTCAGAGTGTACCTGTTCTGCATGTACACTCTGAATAGGTTGGCAATAGGAATAATACTCTGAATAGGTAGAAATAGGTTGTCCTGGAGGAATCTTCCACAGAAGACCCAGACCCAACCTGGGCTGTAGTGCCAAATATGATGATGATGATTGCATTGTAAAAGACGAAATGTTGCTTCAGTCTGAAAAAGCTACCTGTTTCAGAGTGTACCTGTTTTGCAGGTACACTCTGAAAAACAGGTACACTCTGAATAGGTAGAAAGAGGTTGTCCTGGAGGAATCTTCAACAGAAGGCGCTGGCCCACCTTGGGTTGTCGTGGCAAATAAGACAATAATGATTACACTGTAAAAGGCGAAATGTCGCTTTAGTCTGAAAAAGCTACCTGTTTCAGAGTGTACCTGTTTTGCATGTACACTCTGAATAGGTTGGCAATAGGTCTAATACTCTGAATAGGTAGAAATAGGTTGTCCTGGAGGAATCTTCCACAGAAGACCCAGACCCAACCTGGGCTGTAGTGCCAAATATGATGATGATGATTACATTGTAAAAGACGAAATGTTGCTTCAGTCTGAAAAAGCTACCTGTTTCAGAGTGTACCTGTTCTGCATGTACACTCTGAATAGGTTGGCAATAGGAATAATACTCTGAATAGGTAGAAATAGGTTGTCCTGGAGGAATCTTCCACAGAAGACCCAGACCCAACCTGGGCTGTAGTGCCAAATATGATGATGATGATTGCATTGTAAAAGACGAAATGTTGCTTCAGTCTGAAAAAGCTACCTGTTTCAGAGTGTACCTGTTTTGCAGGTACACTCTGAAAAACAGGTACACTCTGAATAGGTAGAAAGAGGTTGTCCTGGAGGAATCTTCAACAGAAGGCGCTGGCCCACCTTGGGTTGTCGTGGCAAATAAGACAATAATGATTACACTGTAAAAGGCGAAATGTCGCTTTAGTCTGAAAAAGCTACCTGTTTCAGAGTGTACCTGTTTTGCATGTACACTCTGAATAGGTTGGCAATAGGTCTAATACTCTGAATAGGTAGAAATAGGTTGTCCTGGAGGAATCTTCCACAGAGGACCCAGACCCACCCTGGGCTGTAGTGTCAAATATGATGATGATGATTACACTGAAAAATGCGAAATGTTGCTTCAGTCTGAAAAAGCTACCTGTTTCAGAGTGTACCTGTTTGGCGTATCCCTCTTTTGAATCTTTCATACATCTTCTAAACTCTTCTAGTTATACTCCCATTTATTGAAATATGCCAAAGTCAGCATTTCACTTTTACAATGTACGTCAGTTTTCCTAGAATGTTAAGAAAATTCAGCACACTTCCCCCAACTAAACCCTCTAAAGAAAAAAAAGTTTGTTTTGCTTGCTTCACAGTTTCTACCCCTCCAAAATCAGCCATGAAAAATCTAAATAAATACGAACCCTAAGTAAAATCACGAGGCACATTCTTCAAGGTTTAATTTAATAGCGTTAAAACATGATATTACGACTTTAAATCGCCTTTCGTTAAAAGCATTCTGCTGAAAAGCAAACTTAAATGAAATGAAGAGATCTTTATCCGTTAAAGAAATACCATTTCCAGGGCTCGAAAAACTGCTTTCTTGCTTATTCAAATTTCTCCTTTTCTTTCTTGTTCGTTCTCCCTTCCTTTTTTTTTTCTTCTCTCTTTGAATTAAAGAAAATTATGTTGAAACAGCCAAAAATTTCATTTCTCAGGACTTTTCCTTGCTTTCGTGCCCCTTGGAGATTTCTCATTTTAACTGCCGGAATAGCTCAAGACATGAAATCCAATTTGTTCAGTTCTCTCGAATGAAGTAGGGTAGACTGTCAGCGAATTTGTAGTGGAAAAGGAAATAGCAATTATTTCCTTGGTGGTGAGGTATTACTGGGCATGTGTTTAAAGGTATTTTGAGGGAATTATTAACGTTTCGGGTATGTAGTGGAACTCTACTGAATGTCTATCTTAATTGTTTTTATTCCTGTTTACTTCTGATCATGAACTGTTAGACTTTTGTAGATGAACTAGCTGAAAACCCGCACTTCGCTACGAAGTAAATTCAAATTAAATACAAAGGTCAATGTATGCAATTAATGCAATCAATATATATATATATATATATATATATATATATATATATATATATATATATATATATATTTATAATAAACACGACGATCAATGTATACAATTGGTGTAAAAATATATGTATATACATATTTATAAAAAAATCGTAAGGGATATTTTTATAGATAAAATAATGTAGAAGAAAATATTCAAATTGAATGTAATAGGACATACTAAATAATATAGTACAGTTAATATAGTACAGTTTGAGGAACATAGTATCTTTTATTGTATTTTAATATTTTTTTCGATAATGTCCAATCGTCCGCCACATTAGCAAGAAAGAAAGATTTTTTTTGTCTATTTAATTGTTATGCACGTGACGATAAATTTATTTAAGTACCAGAAAAAGAAATCACGTGATCAGCATTTAATAAATTAAATTCTAAAAATTAATCTTTAAAAATTCATCAAAAATCAGAAAATGGAGTTAAAGATTCGAAAAAGATTTCATTTTAAAGGAATTTTTATAATCTTTCTCGTGATATAAATTTTATAACCCTCAAATTATTATTTTAAATGCAAATTTTAAAAAAGTTACTAAAACAGTTTAAAAATTTAATTTTTAAAAATCTAATATAAATTTTTCAAAAATCTTTCTTAGTGCACCCCTACACTATAAGAAGAATCGCCATGCAAAATTTCAGCCCTTTATGTCCAGCGTCTTGGTCTGTGCGTTGTATGTCAGTCAGTGAGTCAGTCAGTTACGGAACTGTTTTATATACACTGAAATGCCACTGAATTAGGGATACCTCCCTATTAACGAGTTGGGCCTCCTCTGGCTTTGATAACGGCTGCCACACGAGGAGGCATAGATTCAACAAGTTTCTGGAAACGTTCCACGGGAATGGCTTGCCAAATATTGGCTAAAGCTGTCCATAATTCAGTAAGGTTCTTTGGTGCTGTGTGATGTCCTTTCACTCCTTGTTCCAAAACATCCCAAAGATGCTCAATAGGATTTAAGTCTGGGCTTCTAGGAGGCCAATTCATGACAGAGAAGTCAGAGGAATGCTCATCCAACCAGCCAGTGGATGGAGGTGATCACCCAGCAACTCTACGTACCGAATTGCATTGAGGGAGGTTGGTACACGCACCAAAGATCCCAAACTGTGCCACGAAAAAACACCCCAGACCATGATTGAGCCACCATGCCCTTGTACAGTTCCAGCCAGGCATGCAGGATCCATGGCTTCATGAGCCTGACGCCATATTCTCAGCCTCCCGTCGGCGTTACGTAGTCGGAATCGAGACTCATCACTCCATGCTACTCGTTTCCAGTCCTCTACACTCCAGTCTCTGTGCTCTCTTGCCCAGGAAAGACGTGCAGCCCGATGGCGAGTATAGAGCAATGGTACTCTCGTAGGTCGACGGCTCCCGAAACCCATACGGTGAAGCGAGCGTTGCACAGTCCGTTTACTGACTGTACGACTGGCACCGTCATTAAAACTGGGTGGTAATTTGAGCTAATGTTTGGCTTCGCTGGCTACGTACAATACGCCTGAGCCGTCTCTCACCACGCACTGTCAAGGCTAATTGTGCTTTGCAGTTTGCCCGATCGCTAGTTTTTTTTTTCCACCATCCATGTATTCTTGGTATACTCTTGACACTGTCGACCTTGAAAATCCTAGCTGTCTGACGATTTCGGAAATTGAATGGCCCTTGCGTCGCGCACCTACGATTTGTCCGCGATCGAAGGCGTCTAAATCAGGCAGTTTACCCATACTGGCAATTCCAACAACTAATTCAGAACAACCACAGTACGCGCTATATATGCAGTTACCACAGCGCCCTCACTTGCGCATACATGATGCGCAGCGCTACACAATTTGCATAGGCTTTGCTATCCCTAATTCAGTGGCACTTCAGTGTATATAGACATATGTCAGCGTTGTATTAAAATATAGTGCTTACAGCACTGGTTCTTAAGGCTGCTATGTACTAACCCTATTGAATTCGCTCACCTCAATATTTACCTATGAAGAAAATGTCCAAGGATTGCCGACTTGGATTGAAAGTTTTTTTTTATGTACTCCGTGAAAGAGAAAGTAATTTTACATCTTGGGGCATTTTTAATTTTGAAAAATTGCAAATAATATTTTAAATTTTAAATTATTCTCTGGAAAATCTGGTCTAGTGTGTTTTAAACTCTCATAAATGCCTTTGGTGGACGAAATTTCTAAAATGAATCCTGTTGAAAGGTACAAAAAGTTCAGGCTATCTGAAAATACCGTCTTTATCGGATTATCAGCATTTATGTAGGTGTCAATAGCGAACACATTTTCTCTATACGTTAACATAGAGGTGAGCGAATCCAATAGGGTTAGTACACAGCAGGCTTTGTAACCTTTACAGAAAAGTTTCTCACTAATTGTCAAGTTGCATTTAAAGTTTTTTTTTTAAATTTGTAACGCGTAAGGCCGTCTGCACACGGTGCAACTCAAAAGAAACTGATAACTGACTCAAATCACAAACCAGTCCGTGATGAGTCGTAACCTATGTAATTGAATGGAGCCACGCACACGGCGCAACTGGTTACAAACGCGTCGGACGGGTTTGTAACCAGTCGTAACGTCACATACCTGTTTGTAACGTCACATACCTGCCTTACCTCAGACCGAATGCACTCTTCCCACAAACATCACACGCCTACACAGTGACTGTATGAACACATCCATCTTCTAGTTACCGATCTATCGTACGAAATAATTTATTGCATCGTACTGATGGAAGGATAATGCTTGTACGCACACTGTGGCTGATGTGTTTGCTCGCTGGGGCTGGGAAATGCTCTCCCATCCCCCATATTCCCCGGACTTTGGTCCCCGTGACTTTGATCTCATTCCCAAGTTGAAGGAACCGCTCCGTGAATTCCTCCAGATGCTGCTGTCACACACGTCTAGACAATTCTACAGTACGCAGTCCCCCGACACCTGTTGACACATTTGGGGGTCGATTAGTCACGCTCCTCCCCACCAAGGTCCCTCGAATCTATTTGATGATCTGTTTAAAAACCGACTGAGTGCAGGATCGCTGCAGAGAGCGCTGTTCGTAAATCACTCGTTTCCCCCCTGTGTACTGTGCAGGGCAGATGTGTGTGACTGCCTTAATGGTGCAAATATATTGGTGCAGCGTTCTCTGCTTGTGCCTTGGGGAATCCAGTGATTTATGTTCACTCTGTACTCCGTACTATGCGTGGATCGCCTCCTCTGGCGGTCCATCAAAGAAAGGGTGGGGGGTCAGCGGGTCAAATGGTGTCGAGCGGGGTCGGGGGAGACACCACATCAAAGAAACCTTGCGGGCGGGAATGGGGGTGGTTCTAAATACCGTGTCTAATGTTACCGTGACTAATGTGATGACAGGAGTCGGGCAGAGAACTCTGCACCAATCTATATGCGCTATAAGATATTCTACAGGCTGTAGACTGCTCCATTCGAATGATCAATAGATCAGGTACTGCCAACGACATCCTGCAGCTTCTAGAACGTTAGCAACGTGTGCTAAACAATGCTGGTTACAACTTTGAAGGGATATAAAAGTTTCACCCCTGTATCTCTTCTGTATACATACTTTGCACATACATAGTTGCCACTATGAAAGTTCCTATGTATTTCTTGAAATTCTCTGATCAAATGGAAAAGATGTCGTTTGCGAATAAACTACATAAAGGAAACGGAAACATGCAATGTTAACAGAACGTTATAGAAAACTTGAACGGGGTAAATGGTAATTATTTGCATATTCGGGTACATTCCTAAACTGTAAAAATAAGAACAAAACTGCATTTCTTCTTTGTCAGTGTGGTTGTTTAATAAAAAGCGTTTTGCTCTCAAAAATTTTCGGAAAATTTGAACACTATACCTATTGCCACTTCCTCGAAACTTAATCTCTGTCGAATTATATCGAAAGCTTCTAAATAGAAAGAACTTCGTAATACAGAATATTTTTCGAAAAATGTTAAATTGATGTACTTGTTAGTGTCTTTCAAAGTCAAGGCTCAGGTGAAATTTTCGTTACATAGAAAACCTCGTAAAACCGAAGTTCGTTATATCGAGATTCTTTTGTACATTTAATCACCTGCTGATTGCTGTGAATATCTGAAAACATCCTAATAAAACGAATTTGTAATGGGAAAAAAAATTTACACACATATACACTAAACTTTTTTTACCTGAATAATATCGGTATTTGTAACCTGAGTGACAAATTGTGCATCGAATTTATTTTCACTGAGTTTTTGTGAAAAAAGAATAAAAAGCGTTACACATAAAGCAATACATTTTTTTCCAATGCTCAATTTGCCCAGTTTAGGCTTTTCAAAAATACTTTGACCAATTTAGGAGTTTCTTCGCCATTTTTTGCATTGCTCTGAATATCCAAAAACATCCTAATAGAACATAAACCCAAATTATATTTTTTTCCCTTTACATACACCAAAAAATTTTTGTACCTGAGTCAATTCGATATTTGGAACCTAAGTAACAAATTGTTCATAGATTTTATTTTCGCTCAAATTTTCTGTAAAAAAAAATAATAATAAAAAGGGTTGCACATAAAGCAATTTTTATTAAGTCCAACTAGATTTGTTATTCCCATTTGATGGATTCTGGCTTTGAAAGCATTTCGTAATACCAGCAAAAAAGTCAAATTTGAATCTTTCCTACCTATGACAGAATATGAAGTCCTTGAAAATGAAAATAATATTTTTACAAGAGCTTTAGAAACAGCCATGGACGTTTATCCTGTTTAAAAACTGCTTCTATCTGAGGAAAATGAGCTTACGAAAATAAAATAAATTTCTTTCTTATGAAAATTTTATTAATTTTGGCATTTCCGTACCATTTAATGAGTTCTGACTACCCTGTAGTTGATGTAGCAGTAGATTCACTCTAATCGTATATTTCATTATAACTACTAGGAAATCTGTTTCATTTAACTCTCTTAACCTCCTAGGAAAATGTTGTTTCTTATCACTAAATATCTAGAATGTAGCCATTCCTTTCGTAGAAGGTAATCTCGAAACACACGAAAAAAAATGAAAATATAATGTACTTGATACATCTTATAACAAACACAAAGTGAACAATATTTCAGCTCCTTAAATCCGAGTTCTTGTAAAAACCGGACTTTAAAAACAAACGACGAAATAATGCTTTAAATAAATTTCTTTATTCAGTTCAGGAAAAAAAGAAGTTGGTTAATTTGCTTTGTATTGTTTAATTGTCTCTTTTGTCTGCTATTTTTTGCCAGATCCTCTTTTCTACCCCTTTTTTTTCTCATGGCATCAAAAATTATCGCCAATTACCCCTCTTGGGAATAAAAAAACGAAAACATTTTCGTTTTCCCTTCAATTTCAAGGCCACTGAGTTTGTAGATTGTGATTCTGTTTGAAATTATTCCATCTAGACGTCATAATAATCGTCTGCTTCCTTGTTCTGGCCAGCTGTTGCTTGTATTCAAGCGGCAGCACGTTCTGGAGTAGGAAACTCAGAAGTCGTCACATCATTAGCAGACAGATACTCGCAGATTCCAAAGTGGGAACATTTCATTTACAAACTTATTGTCGGTTTAAGTAATTCATCAGTTTCCTCATTTGATAGATCATTTTCAGCAATACGCCAGAATTGCTGCTTATGGCGCCAAGAGAGGGATGATTTGTCAAGTTTAGCAGCATTCTCTGTCATAAACTAAAGACTGTGATGAAATGTCTTATTTGGTTTGTTAAAATATTTTTTAAAATCATTTTCATTTATTTTTATTGGTGAATTGACAACAGTCTGAATATTTAGATTAGCAAGTGAAGCTTATATATATTTTTTTCTGTCGTTTGTTTAAAGAATACAAATTTCCAGTCTTTTGGGTCTAAAAATATAAGTTGGTCGCCTTGGGTGATTTTGTGATTTTAATGTGGGACTCTTTCTTAAATGTATCAATTTCAACTCATAAAAGCTCCATCCATATTTATTTCAGTAACTGACTGTCCTAAAGTGGCAGTCAGTATCCTAAAGTCCCTTTTTTATTCGTTAAGGGCAAAGTTAACACAGATACTCCAACGAATCTTTTATTTTATAATTTATATATCATTATATTTGTTTTTTGATAAAATATTATTCATAAAATCGTCAAATGCATTAATGTAGGGGCTTTTTGACAAATCACGCCAATATCAGTTTGACAGTCGCTTAAAATCTCGCCAACAGGGGAGGCTGTTTTATTCAGATACTTGCCGGGATTTGCTCAGCTACGCTCAGGCCATCCGTCCACCAGACAGACGGCATTAAATTTTTTTTTCACTTTTAATTGCCAAAAAAATCCCCCAAAAATCAGTACATCTTCAAATGATCTATTTATGATTAAAAAGTTTGAATTAAAAATATGATAAATAGGAAAAGAATTAAAAATTAGACACGTGATGAAACATTTCTTTTCATTGATTCATTTTTTTGGGGAGAATCACGCTGTGAATGAATCCCGCTTTGTTTACATCGTCAAAGATGGATGATATCACAGGAGGCACCTCATTAGAATCCAAATAACTCTAAAACTATTGAAGTAACAGATTAAGTGTACGCAGAAAAAGTTATCAGCTTTTGAAGTTCTTTCTAAATTTGTAAAATTTATGTACTTTGATGAAAAAAAATACATCTATTTTAGCTTTTAAAACATGGCGGATTACGTTTTGTACGGCCAATTGTGATCGGTGGAGTATGCATTTAGAATTGAAATATCTCTAAAACTATTAAAGTAACAGAATAAGTGTACGCAGATAAAATTATCAGTTTTTAAAGCTCTTTCCAAATATGTAACATTTATGTACTTTCATAAAAAAAAATACATCGATTTCAAACATGGCCGAATTTCATAACGGATGCCATACCGGAAATTACTTACCGGAAACGGTCTACCCAGAATTGTTCCGCTGACCGACAAAGTTTTTCTTTTATTTATATAGATCTACAAACCAAGTCGCCAAGCTCGAATCCCACAATAAGCATGTATGTAGCTGTACAGAGTCGGCTTTAATATGTAGATCTCGGTCAGTTTAGCCTCCGGGTTGTAAAAGGTGACAATAACCTTATGAAAAAGTATACATCTCCAGGGTGCAGGTAGCCTTGAACCCAGATTTCGTACTTGTTATATTCTCCTCAAAGTAAACATGGTGTTAACCTGATCGTCGTGATCCGATGGTATATGCCACTCGTAATATTAAAGTAGACACTAATACATGTCTATTTACATCTTGTTTATTATAAAATCAACATCTAGACTAATATCAATATATACACGTTTGTTCCGAAGAACCATCGTACATCGATTCAAGGGCGCGGAGTTCATAAATCAGTTCAATAGAGACCCTGTCTCTCTCTCTATTCTCTCCGCTAACCCGACTCGTTTCGGCAAAGTCCAGGTCTAGTCTATTCTTTTTCTCGTGGTCTCCTCTATTCATCCCTTTTCCTATCTGTCTTTCTGGAACAATCTAGACCTTTCCACACCTCGGACCACCATCTTCCGGTTTCCTTTTTACGTGGACCACCTATGGCGATTTTCACCGCCGTCGGGTTTTCGCTTTGTTGAATGCCGCTGACGGCCTTCGCTAATCATTCTAAATGATGTGCCCATGGTCCTAATCAAGAATGTCGGACGCGAGTCTGACACGTGGCATATAACAAGTAGAAATCTTTCGTACTTGTTATATGCTCAGCAAAGCATAACCGATGAGTACGGTTGAGGGAAAGGAATATGGAACGAGGAATTTCTGTAAATTTTTACTGGTGACTGACCAAAGGGCAGTCATTCAGCACACTTCGGAAAGAACCATTGTTGCGAATTGTGGTACAAAATTAACATCATAAGTAGATGACAATAAGCATAAAGGCTGTCAAAGAGCCGGTGCTTATAACAAAGAATATACATCCTCAGCATATCATGTAGCCTTGAACCTAGGTAACGCTCTTCTTATTGGCTCCTCAGCAAAGCTTAACTGATGAGCATGCGGGAGGGAAGGGAATTCTTGGTGCGGAATTTCTGTAAATTTTTACTGGTGATTGGTGGTGAATCTTTATGCAATAGGAATGCTTAGGAGCCCATAACAAGGGTGAAACTTTGGCCCAACACAACCAATACTTTACAGATGTATATTTTTTGCTTTAAACATGACCGCTTTGCCTATTGTCACCTTGTGGATGCTATTTTTGATATTTTCAGCGACTTAAATTGTATTCCCTTAATCCTAGATTTTGCTCGTTATAAGTGAGTATTACTCTGTATTGGACCAGCCAATGTGTATTTATTTTCTCACCAAGCTCTTTAAATCGGGGTTCGTTTTATACGAGTTCGGCTCTGCAGTCTCTACAAACACGAACGTGTTGCCATGGAGTAACATAGTGCCAACTTTACTCGCTAAACCCGAGGTTTTGCTCGTTATAAGCGATCATTGCTCTGTACATTTAGGGCAGGACCAGTTACTTGTTTTATTTTCTCGCCAAGATCGTTAAATCGGGGGTTCGTCATACGCGAGTTCGTCTCTTGTCTCTACAAACATGAACGTATTGCCATAGGGTAAAATAGTTCCAACTTTACTCGCTAAAGACAAGGTTTGCTCGTTATAAGCGATCATTGCTTTGTACATTTAGGGCAGGACCAGTCATTGTGGTTTTATTTTCTCGCCAAGATGGTTAAATCGGGGGTTCGTCATACGCGAGTTCGTCTCTTGTCTCTACAAACATGAACGTATTGCCATAGGGTAAAATAGTTCCAACTTTACTCGCTAAAGACAAGGTTTGCTCGTTATAAGCGATCATTGCTTTGTACATTTAGGGCAGGACCAGTCATTGTGGTTTTATTTTCTCGCCAAGATAGTTAAATAGGGGGTTCGTCATACGCGAGTTCGTCTCTGCTGTCTCCACAAACATGAACGTATTGCCATGGCGTAAAATAGTGCCAACTTTACTCGCTAAACCCGAGGTTTGCTAGTTATAAGCGATCATTTCTCTGTACATTTAGGGCAGGACCAGTCATTGTGGTTTTATTTTCTCGCCAAGATGGTTAAATAGGGGGTTCGTCATACGCGAGTTCGTCTCTGCTGTCTCCACAAACATGAACGTATTGCCATGGCGTAAAATAGTGCCAACTTTACTCGCTAAACCCGAGGTTTGCTAGTTATAAGCGATCATTGCTCTGTACATTTAGGGCAGGACCAGTCATTGTGGTTTTATTTTCCCGCCAATATCGTTAAATCGGGGGTTCGTCATACGCAAGTTCGTCTCTACTGTCTCTATAATCACGAACAATGTTGCCATTCGCGGAATTAATTCTGCCTCCAACAACAACAACAACAACAAAAGTACCGCATTTTTTTTTTCTTCTCCTCAGCTCGGAACTATATTTCAAGGGAGAATACAAATCCCAACACCACTTTCTCTTATTCCAAAGCCAAAAAAGAAGTGGTAACGGAAAAAAGAAGAAGAAGAAAATAAAAGAGAGATAAGAGCCAGAGCAAGAAAAACCTTTTCTATTTAGATTAGCGTCTCCCCTCACGTGCTAGAACTCCGAATGAGAGCATTTCTTGGGGGAGAAACTTTGGCCATAAAATAATCTAAAAAGCTGCGCCCATTAATCGAAGCAGACGATTTCGGTAAATCAGCAATCGGATATTAATCTGCATTTGCAACACGTTAATGCCTCCTGGCAACGGCATGTTCATGACATAACACATCTCTTGACTATTTTTTGGCATAGAAATATATTTACTTGGAATATAATACTGCAAGAGGAAAGTAAAAAGTGTAGCCTTTAACTGTGACTGTAACTGAATTTTTTTTCTTGTTATTTTTTGTTTGTTTGTTTGTTTAAGGGGAACGAGAAAATTTGGGTATAACTCGGCAAAATTTTCTTAACAGTTGAATTTTATCTATACATACATTTCTCCTGGAATGTATGTGTATATATATATATATATATATATATATATATATTTATATACATATGTGTGTGTGTGTGTGTATAAGTAAAGAAAAATAATTAAGTTAAAATTTAAAGGGGGCTTCAGGATAGATTAATTTTGTGGCATTAAACGTCACTGTTTTCATATTTCAGGACGCGCTGCGGGTGAAATTAGGGGAATACCCTTTTTGAGAGATATAACCTTGACTCGCGTGAATGGTCAAGCGAACTAATCTATTTTTAGAGCAAGTACGGGCTTTACGCGGAGTGAAACTATTATGTAATTTCGAATAGAAGGCGCGAGAACATTCCATGAACATCACAGAGCATGCGCGAAAGTTTTGCGCCTAAGTTTAATAAAGGATTATTGCAGAGCGTCCTCCGATTTCGGATTGTACGGAGCACGTGTCACGAGGATGAGAGATCGAAACATTGGCTTGGATTGAATCAGGTTAATTACTAAAGGTTAATTACTAAAGTTTTAACTAAAGGATTGTTACATGTAAACTAATTGTATTTAATTCCACAGGCCTACGGTCATTGACTGCATAGATTTAGAATAATTATTATGGGAACAAGTTAGAGGGAGTACGAGTAATTAGGCTCGTGATATAATATATATATATATATATATATATATATATATATATATATATATATATATATATATATGTATGTGTGTGTGTGTGTGTGTGTGTGTGTGTGTATATATATATATATATATATATATATATATATATATACACTGCTGGCCATTAAAGTTGCAACACCATGAAGGAGGGATAGTACAACCATCAAATTCGCATGAAAGGAAGAAGATGCTGGGATGTAAATGGTTAGCATTTAAGTGCAATCGAAGGACGCAGGAGGGACGGCATCTCAAACTCTGTATAAAAGGAAAGTTACGCAGTGGGTTTCTTATATGGAAATCGCATTTGAATGTTTATTGTTTGTGAGAAGATCGTGTTATGCCTCGTATTAGAAGGAGAAACGGCTACCAGCACGTATCAGAATTCGGTAGCTCCAGGATCATGGCCTATCGAGAGTGCGGTTTATCGTTCCGCGATATTGCTATTCATATTGGTCGGAATCCAACGACTGTCATGCGAATATGTAATCGATGGATTCTGGAGGGTCATACTGAACGCCATGCAGGATATCAGTGGCCTCCCGCCACTAACGCCCGAGAGGACAGGCATGTTGTCAGGTCGGCCTTGCAGGATCGTACAGCGACACCACGGACCTTGAGTCAGAAAATATGGTCTTGTTTGCAGCACGACAAGTATCCGCACGGACAGTGCAACAACGTCTGGAGCAGCACGGACTGTCTGCACAGCGACCATTATTGCGGCCTCCCTTGACACTGCTGCATAGAGACGCGCTGCGACAGTGGTGCGCCCAACGACAAAAGTGGATACAGGAGTGGCACCACGTCGTCTTTTCAGGCGAGTCCCGGTTCTGCGTGCAGCATCATGATGGGCGTATCCGTGTCTATAGGAGCTGAGGAGAACGCACGTGGCCTGCTTGCATTCGATATCGCCATACGCGCACTGCACCTGGTGTGATGGTATGGGCAGCCATTGGGTACACGACACGAACGCCTCTTGTTCGCGTCGTTGGTAAACTGAGCAGCCAGCGTTACATTTCCCAGATCTTAAGGCCGGTGGCTGTGCCCTATCTTCGATGCTTCGGAGACGTCATCTTTCAACAAGATAACGCAAGATTGCATGTTGCCCGTCGTGTCCTGACCTATCTCGAAACAGACGATGTTTGACTGTTGCCCTGGCCAACACGTTTTCCAGATCTCTCACCCACTGAAAACTTCTGCTCATGGGTTTCCAAGAGAATGGGCGGCCACCGCTCTCCAGCCACTACGACTAAGGAAGTGAGCAGCTTGGAAAGACTTGTCCGTATCTGTCATCCAAACCCCGTTCGACCCGATGCCTAACCGGGTTAGAGCTGTTTTAGAAGCCAGAGGCAGGAGCTGTGTGAACTAATTTCGTACCCTGTATACCCCCAAATTGCCTACAAATTTAATCATGTTATCTCCCTACTATGCTGTAATTTTCATGGCCAGCAGTATATACAATATATTTGGCCTAAGATGTAGGAATTATATCCTTTACTGATCAGCTGAATTAAGGCGTGCGTCGACACGCAGGAATTTTTCAGTCTAGTAATCTAAAAGAAATTTAGTCTAGAATGAAATATTAATTATTCAAAGGTTTCAAATAAACTCCATATAGGGTATTTAATAAAAATAATGATACTTACTTAGATTTTCAGCTTTTATTCTGGATAAAAGCTTTTGAATTCTTCCTTTTATTTTATAAGACGATGTTTTTTCTAACATTTTGTTTCTTATTTCTAACATTTATTTATTTATTTTTTTATTTCATTTTTTTTCTATTGTCGTTCTTGTGACACGCGGATAATAGAATATTCAGCGCACAAATGCATATTTGTTTCAAAGGCAACTATAATATATATATATATATATATATATATATATATATATATATATATATATATATATATATATATATATATATGTTAAGAATTAATTAGTTAAAGGGGAATAAGTGTGATAATTTACATGGGGGCTTCAGAATAATCTAATTTCTAACGTTAAATATCACTATTTGTTGTATTTCGGTACGCTATGGGTGAAACCCGGGAATCCCCGTTTTTAGAATTGAACTTAATTCACGAGGTGTTTGAGAAGAACCGAAGGGGAATTCCCGTATGGGTTATTAATAGTATCAAATTTGATCACGCCCCAGCCTTATGTTCGGTGCAACGTCATGCGCGCATGCGCAACGGCATTAGAGGGTTTGAAAAAAAAAGAGTTTTAACGAAGAGAGGGATTGGCTTCGATCTTGGATGGTCAAGCATCACGAGGTTGGGATGATGGCTTGGCAGATAATTAGCATGGATTGAATTGAGATTAATTATATTCGGAAATAAAATTCTAATTTATTGTATAAAACTCTAATTTCATGTATTTTAATTGTAATTCTTTGCCACAGGCCTTTATTCACTGACTGCTATGTCAATAATTATATTAGGGAAAAGTTAAGAGGTATTAACGTAACGTTTAGAAGCAACACATCATAAGCCGGTAAATAATAAGCTTCTTGTCATATATCTATACTAATATATAAAGAGAGAGAGGGGATTTTGTTTGTGGAGGGTAATCTCCGGAACCACTGCACCTATTTGAAAAATTCTTTCACTATTTAAGATGTACATTATTCCAGATGGACATAGGCTATATATTATGTACATCTGATCAGTTTGAAAGGCGCTATATATTATGTACATCTGATCAGTTTGAAAGGCGCTATATATTATGTATATCTGATCAGCAGAAATAAAGTTAGGGGCCTAAATGTTGAGCTGAGGCTTCACCTTTACAACTTTTCCTTTGTCTACCATAGTCAAGTAACCATAGCAACACATCAAACGATATTTTCATTCATTATCAGTAAAACATTAAAGATTTGAATTTTCTTTGTCGACCATAGTCAAGTAACCATAGCAACACATCAAACTACATTTTCATTTATTATCAGTAAAACATTTAATTTTTTAAAGATTCAAGTGGAGGAGGTATTGATGAATACAAAAAGGATTGTTGAAAATTTAAGGATTTATTGAAGAAAATTACATTTGGAACTACTCTTTTATTGGACATTTAAGGTAAAAAAAAAGATTTACAATTTATTGGCTATCAACTCGAAATTTATTGGTATAATATTACAGAACTTTATTTAACTTATAAACTTTATGTTTTTGATTTTATGTACAATTTTATGCACAATTTGCGTAAATCGAACTTGAATTATTGAACTTTCATTCAAAAATCATTAATATTCAAAAATCAGCGCGTTTCATTGAAACTGTGCAATTTGTTGATTATTTCGAATAGGCCTATGTTTGTTCCTTTATAAGTGAAAAAGTATTGCTTCAATTGAGCTGAAATTTTGTATAGATATAGATGATATTTCAGATTAAAACATAGGAATATTATTTTTTAAAAATCGGCCAACGCCGGGTACTTCAGCTAGTATATATATATATATATATATATATATATATATATATATATATATATATATAGGCTTTATTATTCATAATTCACAATAAAATATGTCAAGAGACGCTTATGTAACCCGGCAAAACAAACTCTTCGAAGTATATCGGTTCTTTTTGAAAGGACTAGAATAAATAAAGACAAGCATCCCCTTAAATCTGTATGGAGGTTCGCGGAAAATTATTTTTTAACTGTTTAAAATCAATGGCGGTGTTTAAAACAGCTTTTTGTGTCGGCAGATGCCATAAAAAAATATCCCAGACGATGTTCGTCGCATTAAAACAAAAATAATTTTTTTTTGAAAAAATTATGGCGCGTCTGTATCGGAGGAAAAAAAAAAAGGCAGACGATAAATTAGATTTAGGTTTATATACAGTGGAGTGTGATAAATTTTTTTTTTTGCCCTTTAATAAAATCAAATAATATTTATTGTGTTATAACACACTCCTAGGGTTAATTTCATACCCGTGAGATCTTGTCTAGAATTGAATTATTCGCTAGATGGCTTTTTATATTGCATTATGTCTCGGTAGAGTTTTTATTGCATGATCGGCTTTTATTAGTTACTGTCGCATGGCAACAAAAACATGGCCGCAATGGCATATTAATCACTCTGTTTGTTATCTAGCGTATTTAGTTTTGCTTCTTGTGATCCCGTTCTGGATTTTTGGTGTTAGTTCAGACGCTATTACCTCTACGATCCGAAAAACATAGGCCCTGTGGCCTATAAATGTCCAAAAAATGACCCGTTCAGTGGTTCAAAAAAATACCACATACAGGAATTTAAGTAGTGGATAAGAGGTATATATATTTTCAATAGAAGCCATTTTGAATCCTTTAAATTTTGTTCCGCAATTAATGTATATGAGTGTATATACATGAATATGTGTGTATGTATATGCTTGAATATATATGTATATGGATGTATATATGAATGTATAAATATGTATATACAATATATATACACACAGGGAAACTTTTGTATGGCAACCAGTAATCGTTCCCGTACAAAATGGCCGTTTTCAGGGTGGCCGTCGAACAGTGGCGCACCCAGGATTTTTTCTTTGGGGGGGAGGGCGAGATGAACGGATAAAAATATTTATAATGCGTGGTGAGGGGGGCCGAGATAGATGGATAAAAGTATGTATAATGCAAAATCAATATTCATAATGCAATTTCTATTTCATTGGGGGGGGCAGGGCCCCTTGCCTCCCCCCTGGGTGCGCCACTGCCGTCGAAGAAGGTTCTTCCATAGCACTGGGTCTATGGAGTCTTGAATCGATCCTGAACAAAATAGGGCCGTTTAGAGAGGTGGCTGTCGAATAGGGATGGCCGACTAGGGAAGTTCATATATATATATATATATATATATATATATATATATATATATATATATATATATATACAGTGGAATCTCCATCGATCGTTTTCGGATCCATCGTTTTTCCGTACGTGTCGTTCATTTTATCCAGTCCCAACGATCATATTACTTTGTTATGTTTCCGCATCTATCGTTTTCCCGCATTTATCGTTCATTTCAACCGGTCCCTTGAAAAACGATAGATCGAGATTCCACTGTATATATAACGAATAATCCGCCAACAGATAATTCTCTTGCGAATTATTGGACTTTAATTTCAGCCTTTATATGTTAAATCTAATAGAGAAAATTTTAATACAACTGTATATTTCACTTTTAAGGCGAACAAAGTATACATCTTCAAAGAAAGACCTCCTTAGAAGAATCGCGTTTTATGTGCCAGACAAAGAGCTAAACACTTAGCGCATTCTGCCTCGTCTTCAACATTCAGAAGCGAGGAATCAGAGCGAAAACAAGATCTCATCTATCTGTAATCAGGATCAGCAACCAGAATTCATTAAATGGATACATCTTTTTAATTCTCACACCTAAACGGAAATGTCTGACCTACATTTCTGAAACTGATGACAGCATTCTTGGTTGATTTGCCACCCGTCAAAATGCTGGAACATCAAATCTCGAGTAAAACTCTCATATTAACTTCACGTATTAACTTGTTTACGTATTACTAGTTACTCGTTACTTCTCGTATTTACTCTCGTAGACGTAACTATTTTATTCCTTGTTAAGAACAGCAGAAAATTATATTGCCCCGTTAATGCAGTTTTTCTGGATATAAAATAATTCTGCCGTAAACGATACCTCCTTTTGTCGATAGGTGGCAGCATAGAAATCCGAAATGTATCCTTTACCTTTCGTCCTCATGAAGTGTTGCTTAAAAAAAAAATAGCATTTTTCCAAAATAATTACTTTCTAATATTCTAGAAAACGGCTTTTTATGGCTCGATGTTTTAGGACATTGAATCTCATCATAAATTCTTAAAGCATGAATTAAAACTTATTTAATTAACCATTCTTATTAGGTGGTTAGTTTCTTATAATCTAATAAATAATCTCTGCATAACCCGATGTTTTGATGAATATATATATACAGTCGAACCCCGTTATAACGAACTTCAAGGGACCGATGGTTTTGTTCGCTATGTCCGGAGATTCGCTGTATCCGAAACATTAAGAAAAATGTTAGAGTTCACAAAATGTATAACTGATTAAATGCCATGTGTATTCAATAATGATGTATTAAAAAATGATAAAATCTATTAAACATGATCATTAATGAATTAAATTGACTAAAATCGATTACATTAAACTGACACAATACTAATTAAATTAACTTAAAATGAAGACAACGGAAATAAATTCATTTTACCTTATATTGTTGTTCACTGTTTAGGTACAGAAATAATCGGTAATCTTCTGCTGACGTGATGCCGATTTCAAAAACATTTTATGAATTTCTTTGTCCAATACATCAAATGACTCCAACACTCTTTCTTCCACTGTTTGTGTTGACAAAAACTTATTAATTACACTCATCGCTGCCGTAGCATCTGAGATGGTGGGGATTTCGTCATTTATGTGCTCCTCTTCATCAGCATCAGAAGCAGAATCTTCGATTTCAGAATGATTCATTTTAATTTCTTCCACAATATCTTCATCAGTCGGATTTTCACATGCAATGACTTCATCATCATCACATATTTCGCACAATTGCACGCCACAATCTGAGAATGATGAAATTTTGTGCTTTTCTATCCACATCGCGATAGGTAAATCTTCATCATCTTCTTCAACATTCTTTGCTTCTTCAACAATCGTTGTATCTTCAACATTCTTAAAATGTTTAAAAATTTAAAAAACATTCAGTAGTCGACAGAAAAATGGTTCGTTATAGCCGATTCTTAAGATTTCGGAGGTTCGCTATAAAAGGATAAATTAGCATTAAATACAATAGGAAAACGGCGGGATCACCAAAATTTTCGCTCGTTGTATACCGGGTTCGCTAGAACGGGGTTCGACTGTATATATATATATATATATATATATATATATATATATATATATATATATATATAAAATATATATACATATATATAATATGTTTGCTTATTTTTGACGTCTTTTAGACGTGTAACGACTCGAAATTTGGTTCAAGACACCCATCATTTGAATACATAACAAAAAGGGTTACGGTTAAAAAAATAAATGCGAGTAGAAAGTGCCTGCCTTGCCATCATGGCCTCAAAGGCTGCGAAAATACGATAAGCTATAACGCAGAACAAACAGAAGACGTCTTCCTTGAAGCTATACGAGGTCTGCTACATAGTATACATATTACTGTGTAAGCTTGTAGATAACTAAGTTATCCCTATCAAAAGAAATGATGCCATAATTGAGTTCTTAGCTAATAGGGACGAAAACTTTCCCCTTATATTTAGGTATGTAGTGTAGATATCGGTCGTGAATTGCCAGTTAAACACATATTTTTATGTTCGTCTTGCGATTTTTGCAGTTATGCGTAAAGTTTACTGGTCACGTTAATTTCCTCGTTATTTTTATAGTGGGACTAGCTGAATACCCGTGCTTCGCTACGGAGTGTATTAAAATTAATCACAACAGTCAATGTATGCAATTAATGCCAATATATATATATTGGCATTAATTACTATACGTCGTATATATGATAACGACGTCTATTTACAACTATTACGTCGTATATATAATAAATACGACGATCAATGTATGCAATTGATGTAAATAAAAACAAAAAAATATATTTATAAAAAAATCATAAGCGATATTTTTATAGACAAAATAATGTAGAAGAAAATATTCAAATTAAATACAATTGTCAATGTATGCAATTAATTTGGATGTTCAATATCCATAAAACATACTCATTTGAATTAAATTCTTTAAAAACTTCCATCTCAATTAGTCTAATGGTTAAATTTTATCTTTTGCCGTATTTTAATATATTTTTTGTCAATTTATTTCGTTGTTATGCACATGACGCAAAATTAGTTTAAAGTATCACGAAAAGAAAAGAAACCACATGATCAGCATTTAATAAATTAAATTCTAAAAATTAATCTTTAAAAACTCACCAAAAATCAGAAAATGGAGGCATAGATTCGAAAAAGATTTCATGTTTATGATCTTTCATTTTTATGATCTTTCTCGTGATATAAATTTTATAACCCCCAGACTATTATTTTAAATGAAAACTTTAAAGAATATTACAAAAACAGCTTAAGAATTTAATTTAAAAAAATCTAAGAAGCATTTTTCAAAAAATCTTAGTGCACCCCTACTGTGCAAGAAAAATTGGTATGCAAAATTTCAGCCATTTAGGTCCGGCGGTTTGGTCTGTGCGTTGTCTGTCAGTCAGTCAGTCACGAAACTGTTTTATATATAAAGATAGGGTCGCTTTTGTGCCATTCGTTCTCTTTCGAAATTATACGTTAAATTTTCTTAATTTCTTTTGTTTCAACTACTTTGTTCTAGGTTGAAATTTTTTCAGTTATATCTTTTTTTTTTCGTCATTATACGTCAAAATTTGCTGCTAAATTCTTTCAGTTTTGTATGTCTTTCATAATTTTTCAACCTTATAAATTTTTGATACATAAAAAAATGCATAAAATTTCTTATTACCTTTCGTTCAGTTATATATATGTTTCAAGTACGATTTTTTTTAATCAATCTAAAACAGGGGTGGCCAACCTTTTTGGGAAGAGTGCCACTATCTGAAAAAAAATATTATACGTGCCACTTCCAACTTTTCCAACATTCAAAAAATATAAAAAGGTGAAAAATTGTTATTTATAGGCTGATTATGGGACTTTTACACAAATACCACATTTTTTTTACCTGAGTAGTGGAGATTTAAAAAATAATATAATAAATAAAACAAAAGTACAAACTTAGGTTTTATTGTTAATAAGCATTTTTAAAGGTTCAGTCAGTTAGGTTATGTATAAAATAAAATGAATAACTTGAAACATTTAATTCTAAATAATTATTAAACAGTCAGTACTTAATTAATATGGCTTTTGAATTTGCAGTTTTTTTACCAAGTCATCTATATTAGGATTAATTCTTGAAGATGCTAACAAAATTAGGTGTTTTAGGTGCATTTCAGTTAATCTTGATCGATATTTTGATTTTATTATGTTCATAATAGAAAACATTTATTCACAAACTTATGTTGATCCAAACCTACAACAATACCTGACATTTTTCGTAATTTTTCAATAAGTCAAATAAGTTCAAATATAAGTTCAAATCTTAATTTTTCAATAAGTCTCCACGTGCCACTGTTAAAACGCCGCCGTGCCACACTGTGGCACGCGTGCCGCGGGTTGGCCACCCCTGATCTAGAACATTGACTTAGAAAAAGCGATCAACCTGACTATGCTCGTAAAGTACTCTGAACATTTTTTAAAATTTCATTTGTCTCCAACGAATACAGTCCCACTATGAGGTCAGAGAGGATGGGAGAGGGTACGATCCCCCCACAGATGTTGCCCCTTCGAGGTGGTCGGTCAAAATTGAGGTAGTACCTAGTTAAGGCTGCTGTGTACTAACTATATTGGATTCGCGCACCTCAATATTAACTTATGGAGAAAATGTGTCTGTTATTGACAGCTACATAAATGCTGATAATCAGATGAAAATGGTATTTTCTGATAGCCTGAACTTTTCTGCTTCTTGCAACCAGATTCATTTTAGAAATTTAGTCCACCGAAAGAATTTATGAGCGTTTAAAACACACTATACCGGGTATTTCACACGAATAATTTATATTTTAAAATATTTTTTTCATTTTTTTAAACGAAAAATGTCCCAAGATGTAAAATTTCTCTCTAATATTGAGTACAATTTTTTTTTAAATCTTTTAATCCAAGTCGACAATCCTTGGACACAATTTCTCCCTAAGTTAACACTGAGGTGAGCGAATCCAATAGGGTTTAGTACACAACGGCCTTATATATATATATATATATATATATATATATATATATATATATATATATATATATATATATATATATATATATATGTATATATATATATATATGTATGTATGTATGTATGTATGTGTATATATATATATATATATATATATATATATATATATATATAATATTAAAAACTAGTAATTTCTTAATTCAACAGTCTTAACATTTAAAAACTATTAATTCCTCACTTTACTATTCCAAATTACAAACCCTTTTTTAATCCCTTAAATTATTTATTTCCCTTTGGGCATTCGCGTTAAATTCCATTATTACAGCCTTCGGCAAAATCATTCAAGATGGCTGTCTTTTTTAACTAAAGGGACGCTGCATGGCGTCAGTACAAGTTTAAATCAGTTCTGCACATCAACAACAACTTTAAACCAATCAACTATTAAGACACACCCTTTAATCACGTGATGGGGTGAAGTTTATATAACTCGTGACGTCCAAAACTAGGACGGATTCCTGTACTTTATCTTGCTGCATCCATACCGACGGATCGGTCGGTGATCTCAATAAAATGTAGTTCGTGAAAGTTGTGTTATCATTTGTGTCCGAGGGTTGAGATGAAATGCGGGAATGGACCTAAACATTTGTGATGCACGGCCGGGCGACAAGATGAACCATTACTCAAAACTATGCCACCCAGCCCTTCATTCGTCGGCCCGCGCCCGTGCTATTACATATATATATATATATATATATATATATGTATGTATGTATGTATATATGTATGTATGTATGTACTCTGACCCTCTTGGGGCTATTGTAAACTGGAACTACTACATCCCTCAGCCAGCGAAAGTCTGTATGAACCGGTTTGGAACAAAGCTTCCTCCTAGGTGAGTGGGGGGAGGGGGAATTAGCAACAACAACAACCAGCGAATACAATCCGAAAAATCCCTATTAAAGAACATGGAAGCCGCCGACATTCTCTTTTGTACGTTCGGCTGCACACTTTTATCACCCAGACGATCAAACGATGACACTAAACATGCCTTCAAACAACACAACATTCCATTTAATCCTTTGTACCGTCACACACACATAACTCTCTGGAAGAAAAAAAAACGCATTTATTTACCTCCTAAAATCCACACTCCTTTTTAATCACTGATTAAAATTAAGAAACGCGCCGGCACGTCACTGGTGACTCCGTTCCGTGTGAAGCGAGCCAGTGGATGCCTCGGAAAAGTTTCCAGAAAATCTTCTCGGTGTTTTCTGCGGGCTGGTTACGACTGTTTGCTACGTGTTGTTCTCACGCCGCCCGTCCTGGCTCCCTCCCACTAAACTGTTCACGCGAGGAGTGATTACGGACAATTAAGTTTTCCTCTCCAGTAGTCACTCGGAACTTGGGGAAACTCGGGAGTTTGATCTCACGTTCTGAAGAAAAGAGGACATGCGAGAATTTAACTCGAGAGAATTGTCTTTTTAGTTCGGGATCTACACCAGTTAATCTGTGCATGTCTCTTTTGAGCTATGTTTTGTTATTCTTGTGTTCCTCCGCTTTCTCTCTGCTTGTACAATAATACCCCGAAGTTAAGCGATATGTGGGAATGACGAAAGACGGGGTACAACTTTGCATCTATATATATAAAAGAGCTTGTCTGTTTGTTTGTCCGCTATACAATCATAGACTGTTTCACTCACCGGGACCAAATTCGGCACAGTTAATGTTTTGGACCCGAGAAACTTAAATCAGGAAAAACGAAATTTGGGGCTCAATTAGTTTTTTTAAAATTAATTTTTTAATGTTTTTTGTGCCCGATAGAGGTGCGTCTACCCCCTGTGGTTTCCCTTCAACCAGCTGAGTTAAGAAGGGTGGTTTGAGGATGACGGAGGGGGGGGGGGTCAAATTCCAATGCGCCGGAGAAAGAGGGTTGGGAATGACCTTAAAATCAGACGAAGGTCCGCAGGCTCAAAGTTTCTTTCTTTCTTATTGTTTGTATATCATTTCAGTCGAAACGTGCTAAGCGCATTCTGTCTGGCCAGATGAACATGAAGAGCGGGAGTGCAGCCCAGTAATTTTTTGATGGAATGCATGAAATATTTTAGAACTATATATCTACCTGGGCAACGCCGGGCAATAATGCTAGTATCTATATATATAAAACAGTTCCGTAACTGACTGGCTCACTGACTGACTGACTGACATACAACGCCCGGACCAAACCGCTGGACCTAAAGGGCTGAAATTTTGCATGGCGATTCTACTTATTGTCTAGGGGTGCACTAAGAAAGATTTTTGAAAAATTCTTCTTAGATTTTTTTTAAATTAAAGTTTTAAACTGTTTTTGTAACTTTTTTTAAGTTTGCATTTAAAATAATAATTTGAGGGTTTAAATAATAAATTGAGGGAAATTTATATCACAAGAAAGATCATAAAAATTCCTTTAAAATGCAATCTTTTTCGAATCTTTACTTTCATTTTCTAATTTTTTGTGAATTTTTAAAGATTAAATTTTATAATTTAATTTATTAAATGCTGGTTACGGGATTTCTTTTTTTGGTACTTTAAATAAATTTATCGTCACGTCTATAACAATGAAATTGACAAAAAAATGCTTTTTCCCTTGCTAATGCGGCAGACGATTGTACATTATCCCCAAAAAATATTAAAATACACTAAAAGATATGTTCCTCAAACTGTACTAGTATATAAACTGTACTATATTCTTTAGTATGTCCTATTACATTTAATTTGAATATTTTCTTCTACATTATTTTGTCTATTAAAATATCCCTTACGATTTTTTTTATAAATATATATATATATATATATATATATATTTTACATCAATTGTATACATTGATCGTCGTATTTATTATATATATATATATATATATATATATATATATATATATATTTGGCATTAATTGCATACATTGATCGTTATATTTAATTTGAATGTACTGCGTAGCGAAGTGCGGGTTTTCAGCTAGTAAATACATGTAAATTTTGTCGAATTGAGACCAAGAACTTACAAAAACGCCAGTTTAATGGTTGCTGTTCTGGTTGTTTTTAATGCCCCCTGGCTGGAAGTTCCAGATCAGGTCCATATAGGCTTTGGGCTGAAGTCTGCGGCCCCGGTTTATATAGCACCACAAGGGTGAATCCGATTTAGCCAGGTGCCACCTCAATTTCAACCAAGCACCCCCACGGTTGAATCTGGGGGGGGGGGGGTCATACCCTCTCCCATCCTCGCTTTCCTCAAACAGGGACTTTCCGGTCTACGGATCTAACGTACCCCTATCCGGCCTACACACGGAGATATTTAATGGCGCGTGTCGAGATTCGATCCGAGCACCCTCAGCACCGAAAGCCGACGTGCTACCCACTAGGCTACCTCTATTAGGGTACCAATTAAACACCTATATAACTTTTTACAGCATTTTGGTTCTCTAAATTTTTTTTTACAAACTCTGCTGCGAAGCAATCTGAATTGTGGTTAAGCAAACTTTGCATTTTGGTGTTTCGCTTCTATGATAGTGATTAAACCAAAATAAACAGTCTCATTACTCCTTATTCTTGATTTCTTTCATTATTTTCCTCCGTGTTAGGGAAAAAAAACTCTGCTACGAAACAAACTAAAACTTACTCATACAGACTCAGACAAAATTAGTCACTGTCGACCTTGAAAATTGACACTGTCGACCTTGAAAATCCTAGCTGTCTGACGATTTCGGAAATTGAATGGCCCATGCATCGCGGAACCTACAATTTGTCCGAGATCGAAGGCGTCTAAATCGGGCAGTTTACCCATACTGGCAATTCCAACAACTAATTCAGAACGACCACAGTACGCGCTATATATGCAGTTACCACAGCGCCCTCACTTGCGCATACATGATGCGCAGCGCTACACAATTTGCATAGGCTTTGCTATCCCTAATTCAGTGGCACTTCAGTGTATATAGATATGGACAACATTTCCCCCCCTCCAGCATTATAATTTTGATACCCTGCTGCGAAACAAACTGAATCGTGCTCACACAAAACCGAACGGTGCCTCCTCCAACAAAACTCTGCACTACACAACGGGCAGGTGCTGACGTTGTATTTAAATAACAGCGATTACACAAATATGACTTTCCCCGGGATCCAGAGCACTTTTGCGACAAACTTCCTGCTGAAAAGCGACACACACACGAAGAAAGGGCGCAGGCAGCGGACGGCTCACGCACACAAACACAGATTATAACTTCCATTAATTCTCGGAAACAAGTGAGAGAGAACCGCTTAAAAGAAAATTAGCGCCACGAGCCCTGGTGCCCGCCTTTTAAAAGGTCGCCATAACTCTTTTCGGCGGTGACTCAGTCGGGAAAAGCGAAGATGGAAAAGAATAATTACTGCCATAATGTCATGCCCTGAATATGCAACAGACCTGGGCATCGCCCCCCCCCCCTCTTCTCCCCGAGTGCATTCCGAGCGTTGCGAGGTGGAAAACAATTACTTCCTCCTCGCCAGCCTCCCCCCCCCCCCGATATATATCGTTTGCACCGGGATAAATACACTTTAATCGCAACCGTGTATAATTTGTATTCGGATGTGAACCTTTTTATGCATTCGTTTCTGGTATTGCTGGATTTGGAATAATTACCTTCGAGGGGGTGATCGATGAGTGGTGCCCGCCATTTATTTATTCGTACGGTCGCGTAGGCACATCCTTTACGTGCCTGGGTGAAATTTACGTGTGAAGAGGCTGGAATAACAAGGGAAGCAACATGCATACTCTTTGATCTCGTTCAAGGTGTGACCCGGTTTCCTCGATGTTAGGTTAAGTGATGATGTTAGTCATTAAAAGTTAGTCTTTGAAAGGCTTGTAATGATGTGTAGTTCAAATGAAGTGCGAAGTTTAATTTAGTTTGATACTTTAATTGCTGATGCAGAGGAGATCGACCTCGAACAACAGCGTATAACAGCTAACAGATTACAGTTTTCGTAATTTCTTACGGGGCGTGACGAAAAGTTCAGAGGAACTATAGGAATACTGGCTGAATACCCGTGATTCGCTACGGAGTACATTTTAGGATAATTACATTGAAAAAATAATGAAATTGCTTTTTAGAGAATGAAATTTTTAATTAATTTGAATTAAATTCTTAAAAAACTGCCATCTCAATTAGTCTAGTGGTAAAATTTTGTCTTTTGCCGTATTTTAATTTTTTTTTGTCCATTTATTTCGTTGTTATGCACGTGGCGAAAAACATTTGAAGTTGAAAACATTTGAAACAGTTTGTAGAACATTTCTTTTACTGTATTTTAATATTTTTTTTGGATAATGTCCAATCGTCTGCGCATTAGAAAGAAAAAAAAATTGTCAATTTATTTCGTTGTTATGCACGTGGCGCAAAATTAATTTAAAGTATCACAAAAAGAAAAGAAACCACGTGATCAGCATTTAATAAATTAAATTCTAAAAATTAATCTTTAAAAATTCACCAAAAATCAGAAAATTGAGGTAAAGATTCGAAAGAGATGTCATTTTAAAGGAATTTTTATGATCTTTCTTGTGACATAAATTTTATAACCCTCAGATTATTATTTTAAATGCAAACTTTAAAAAATGTTACAAAACAGGCTTAAAAATGTATCTAAAAAAATATCTAAGAAGAATTTTTCAAAAATCTTTCTTACTGCACATCTAAATTATAAGAAGAATCGCCATGCAAAATTTCAGCCCTTTTGGCCCAGCGGTTTCATCTGTGCGTTGTATGTCAGCCAGTCAGTCAGTCACGGAACTGTTTTATATATATATATATATATAGGTATTGAATCTAGTAATTAATGCTCCCTTGTGTTTGGAAAACAGAGACGTAATGAAAAAGTTGTTATGAAAAAGGAACTACGATGGGGTTTTAAACTAATTACTTTTAATTAAATAGGATTCAACTATAGTTGAATCCTATAGTTTCAACTACAGTTGAAGATAATAGATCTTGCTTAGAAACTTTAAGTTTTCCTCTTCATAAAGTCTCTCTGAGATACCTATTTTAACTTTTATGAGTCATATTGATATTCTTTCAATTACTGTGACGTTATTGACAACGTATGTGAGAAAAGTTATAAACAGTTGTAAAACTAACACAGGATCAGGATCAGATGATCAGGGAACCAGCTTACTCCGTGAACCCCGTATGTAGCGTGGAAGTACAGAAGTTGTGTGCAAATTTGAATAAAAACAAAATAGCTCATTGAGAGAATTTCGTAATAAATTTTGACCTATAACAAAGGAGAGACTTATAATTGGAGAAATTTCAGCACGGGACAAAATGGCTGAATGAACCGAAATAAGAAATTTTGTGCATTAAAGTTTGAAACAGTATGAGAGAGATACACAAAATTGAAAGAAATTGCAGAAGAGAAAAAACAAAAATCTAAAGTGCCGGAAACATTTAACGTATAAAAAAGAAAAATAATAATTAAAGAAACTTTCTATTGAACAAAATAGATAAAAGAGTGAAAATAAGAAATTTTATGCAAATATGTTTGAAGGAATTTGCGACACATGCAAAACTGAAAAAAATACAGAAGGAGATATAGAAAAATCTATAGCACTGGAAAAATTATGTGTTTTTTCGTTGTTATACGTTAAATTGAAGAAATTTAGCATTAAACAAAGTAGCGAAATGAGCGAAATAAGAAATTTTATGCTTATAAATTTGAAAAAATATTAAAGACATACAACTGAAAGAATTTTGCAGGAAATTTTGACGTATAACAACGTAGAGACGTATAATTGAAGAAATTTCAGAATTCTAATTAAATCATGTATCTGTTCACAAAATTAGAACCCTCAAAAGAGAGGGTTCCAAATTTTAGTGCATTAAAATGTTTTCCAATTGTTTCAGAGACGAGCATAAAATTAAAATTTAACGTACTCGTTCCGCAATTATTTTAGAAATAATTGATTTTCAATGCTAATGTTTTGAAACATCTCTCCTGGTTATCTTAATTCTGCAAATAATTAACATAATTACAGTGATAATATATATATATATATATATATATATATATATATATATATATATATATATATATATATATATATATATATATATATATATATATATATATATATATATATATATATATATATATATATATATATATATATATATATCAGTTATTACAGTCGTCACCGAACTAATAGCTGAAAGCGGAATCGTCAGTGCTTATATTTCAGTTAACAGCTAAACTCGATTCTAACGATTAGCGCATCGGAATCTGAAAAAGTTTGAATTGTAGAACTACCCAAAAAAAGTTCGACTCGACAGTTTTTCCTCCAAAGAATTTAAAAGATATTAATCAAGCATGTGTAGATTATTGAGACCGTATTCTAATAATTGGCACGGTTTCAAAATAATCGTTTTTAAAAATCGTTTTCGAATAACTAGTCCAAAGAAATGTCTGTCCGTATAAAAAAAAAAAATTCTCAAAGTAAAAGCTAGGCAAAAATTCAACAATTTTTCACTTTCCCTCCTGGTCCGTTATCGAAGCCAAACAGAAAAGAACGCCGTACGAAATATTATCGTCTGCCCAAGAAATGCTGCGAAACGGAAGAAAAAAATGATCTTATAATTAAGTTTTTATCCAATTGTACGACATCACACTGCCTCTGTTAATCGTAAGGAATGATATACTGTGCCTTATATATTTTTTCTCATTTCTCGCAGTTTTTTTTTTTCATCTCTCCCTCCAGCACCACCTTATGCTGTGCTAGATCTTTTACGCGCTTTCGTCCCAGTTCGCAAATCTAATTTTCGCCCTTACCCCCCAGTCTGATACAGTGGAGGTTGTATTTTCTCCACGTGGCTCTGTTTCGTTTTTATAAGCTTTGTTTGGTTTTTTATCACTCTATGAAGACATAGTGAAAATTAATTTTTGCCTAATACGATGGGATAGAGTGAAAAAAAAAAGAGAATGAAATACCGGTTTCTATCGGATTTATCGATATGCATGAACGCTTTGTTTGCTTTATCGATTAATTTGGATAATTTATCACGGCAGGCTTAGTTTTAAAGAGAAATTTTGCGTTTCGGGGGAAAATAATTTTTTCGCCAAATTTTCTTTGTTTGATTCGTAAATTTTTTTTTTCAATGTGAGGTTTCTTAAAGATTTAGTTTGTAAAGTAATTGATAAAATTTTTAAAGGAAAAATCCGCTGCAAAGAGGTTATCCGATTATATGCTTAATCTTAGCGAATAGAAAATATTATTGCTTTAATGCTAAGAAATTTGGGACATGCAGTGTTGGCAAGTATGTTTCAGTGGAATTTATTTTCGTGTATTTAACATTTCGTCTTTTTTGAGTTCTACTAACTTTGAAATCCCTAAACGTGTTTTCTGATTTTCTTTGTATTTAGATCTATTTACCAGAAATTAATAGTAATAGTATTAATAATTCAGTACAGGACATTTCTGACAGAGGATCTACATATATATATATATATATATATATATATATATATATATATATATATATATATATATATATATATATATATATATATATATATATATATATATATATATATATATATACACACATACATATATATATATATATATATATATATATATATATATATAAAACAGTTCCGTAACTGACTTATTCATTCATTCACTGACTGACTGACATACAACGCACAGACCAAACCACTGGACCTAAAGGGCTGAAATTTTGCATGGCGATTCTTCTTATAGTGTAGGGGTGCACTAAGAAAGATTTTTCAAAAATTCTTCTTAGATTTTTTAAAATTAAATTTTTAAGCTGTTTTTAAACTTTTTTTACGTTTGCATTTAAAATAATACATTGAGGGTTATAAAATTTATATCACGAGAAAGATCATAAAAATTCCTTCAAAATGAAATCTTTTTCGAACCTTTACCTTGATTTTCTGATTTTTGGTGAATTTTTAAAGATTAATTTTTAGAATTTAATTTATTAAATGTTGATCACGTGATTTCTTTTTCTGGTACTTATGAATGTAATATATATATATATATATATATTACATCAATTGTATACATTGATCGTCGCATTTATCATAAATATATATATATATATATATATATATATATATATATATATATATATATATATATATATATATATATATATATATATATATATATATATATATTTTGGCATTAATTGCATACATTGACCGTTGTATTTAATTTGAATGTACTCCGTAGCCAAGAGCGGGTTTTCAGGTAGTACTGTAATAAATCTGCATTTTTCTCTCAGATTAAAACATTGACCTAAAATATTGTATATAGTAGGTTAATAAGCATATAATGTCTAATAATCATCATAGCTTATTTTTATAACCTATTTGTCTGGCGGTCAAATAGCTGGAGACAGAAATAAAAAAAAATCATAGATCCTTATCAGTAAATTCATTCTATCATTGTATATACTATCAACAGTATCAACAGATTAACCTTGACTCTTGTATATATATATATATATATATACATCAGTTATTACAATATGTCTTGAAATAATACCAAGTTTTGAAACAAGCCAAAGTAAATAAATGAAAAATTGACCGCTGAAATTCTAAACTACAAAGAAAATTTCCGTATTACTTATTCTTGATCGAGAAAAATGCTAGAATATCAGCATCAGCATATTTTGATGTACTCAAAATCTTATAAGCGAGATTTTTTTAAAATGTTCCGTTTAACTTACTTTCAACTGACAAACATGCAAGAATATCATCCCCTACATCCTCAGAGTATTTAAAATTTTAGGAGCGAGATTTTTTTTTAATCTTATTTTCATATTATCTATTTTTATTCCACATGCATGCAAGAAAATCAGCAGCCCACATACATTGATGTACTTAAAATCTTATGAGCGTCATTAAAAAAAATTAAATTCCGGTAGTCTCCTCTATCGAAACTACCGCGGGTTATTAACGTAGGATTACTACTATGCAAAAAGAATAATGTACACCTACGCGGATGTTGCCAATAAAGAAACTCATTAATAACATCACAGAATGATAATAAAAGCAAACGATTTTTAAATTTAAAAGTTCAGTGCGATTGATAATGGTAAAATGAAAAAGCTAGAACGCGCCATCTAGGGGAATAAAAATTATGTAATTCGAAATTAACAATTCGCATGAGGCGGAGATCTTAATCTTTAATATGGTACCTCATTTGTCGATTTTGGTTGAGTATGAAGGGAGATAGAGGGATAAAACAAAAAAAAGACACCCTTTAGAAATAATATTCTGCCACTCTTCATTTATAAATCGCGACGACAGTTTTAACGTCTGAAATTTTGCTTTACGGCGGACCGGTATGGAGGAACGTAATCCTACGCTAAAAAATATATGATGTTACCTATTTTCAATCATTAGGTATGCGAGAATATCAGCACCTACATACCTTTGTGTTCTTAAAATTTTATAAACGATATTTCATTTTTTTTCATATTACCCATTGTTCAGCATTGCTTCACCTTTCTGCCAAAAGGTGAAAGCACATGTAAAATTGTTTTGCATATTTGTATAAAAATTATGCTTATTATTTTTTAGAATTAATAGCTTAAAGATTAATATTTAAATTGGTAAATTACTTTCTAGATTTTTAAGAATTTTTGTAATAATTTTTTATACATTTATAGCTTTAAAAAACTAATAGAACTTTTATTATTTATTCTCTTCATTGAAAAAAATGAGCGATGCATGCTGGGTAATTTTGAATGCGGTTTGTTTTTTAGTTGTTCTATGCTTATACTGGAATTTTCTCTTAAAAAACTCAGTTGCTATATATTCTATGTTATCTATTCATTCATTTTTTGAGAAATTCCAAATATTTATTTAAAACTCGGAACATCCAGGTTAACTGCTAAAATCACATTATTGCATTTTATTCTAAAACGTATTTATAGCAAATAACAAATGGATTTCCTAATATTCAACCACACCATTTTTGGTAAGTAAATTCTGCTTACTATAGAAAAATAAATTCCCATGGCATCGCAGTTATATTATTATAAATTTCATTAACAAAATAAATCTGTTTTAACTAATAGAAAAGTTTTGTGTATTGTTCTTTTCTCTATTCTTTATGTCAGTTATCTATTTTTCTCTATTCTTAAATATTGTTCTTTTTTATCTTATTTTTCTCTATTAAATATTCTTAATGATCGCTCACCCATTTTTAACCACATACATACGAGAATATTAGCACGTATCTTAGTTCACTTAAAACCTTATTGAGCGAGAATTTTTTTTAATCTTTTACTCATCTTACCCTTTTTTAATCGACAGGCATGCTAATTTATTAGCATCAACAGATACCTTGGTGTACCTAAAATCTCATGAGCGAGATTTTTAAAATATTTTTTCCCAATTACCTATTTTTAACTGACAAGAATGCGAGAATATTCCGTACAAAATTGTCCCCCGATCCCGATCTAAAACACTGTCAGCCATCCAACACAATTCCGGAGACTTAAGAGAGCCCCAAGTCATCACCCTAGACGGGAGACATTCGTATTCAAGTCTCTCTGTCCGAAAGTAACGCGGTGTCAACTTTTCGAGCGGATGCGGTTCCGGAAAATCTCACTTCCTGACTGGAGACTCCCCCAGATAATCCATCGTCCGGCCCTAATCTCGGGCGAATGGGGGAAATGGGCGTCGGACGTGCGAAGACTTGTTTGTCCGGCCGCGCATTGTGCTAACGGACATTAAGGAGTGACGACTTTACACTGCACATTACGGTTTTCTAAACCGCTGGGATTGAAGATCTGTAGTTTAGGGCTTTATGACGATAGCGCAAATCTCTCATGCATCATGAACATCTTTTACAATGCAAAGAGAGACGGGGGGTAATTAATTTCTGTGGTAATATTTTACGGCATTTTTTAGAGGTGTGATTTGGAAAACAAACTCAACTCTTTTGATTTTGCTTGCATGAGATATCCACTTCGACAGCAAAATTTTATGGTGGCTTTTTTGTTTGTTTGTTTACTACATATCTTTAATATATATATATATATATATATATATATATATATATATACTAGCTGAAAACCCGCACTTTGCTACGGAGTACATTCAAATTAAATACAACGGTCAATGTATGCAATTAATGCCAAAAAATAAATATATATTTATAATAAATGCGACGATCAATGTATACAATTGATGTAAAATATATATTTATATATATTTATAAAAAAATCTTAAGGGATATTTATTTTTTTTGGATAATATCCAATCGTCTGCTGCATTAGAAAGAAAAAAAAAATTTTGTCTATTTAGTTGTTATGCACGTGACGATAAATTTATTTAATGTACCAGAAAAAGAAATCACGTGATCAGTATTTAATAAATTAAATTCTAAAAATTAATCTTTAAAAATTCACCAAAATTCAGAAAATAGAGGTAAAGGTTCGAAAAAGATTTCATTTTGAAGGAATTTTTATGATCTTTCTCGTGATATAAATTTTATAACCCTCAATGTATTATTTTAAATGCAAACGTAAAAAAAATTTAAAAAGCAGCTTAAAAATTTAATTTTAAAAAATCTAAGAAGAATTTTTTGAAAAATCTTTCTGAGTGCACCCCTACACTATTAGAAGAATCGCCATGCAAAATTTCAGCCCTTTAGGTCCAGCGGTTTGGTCTGTGCGTTGTATGTCAGTCAGTGAATGAATGAGTCAGTTACGGAACTGTTTTATATTTATAGATACTAGCTGAAAACCCGCACTTTGCTACGGAGTACATTCATATCCCGGCGGTGTTGCGCCGCCGGGATTCTTCCCGAAAGTAGCGACATGTACGATTTAATCTCCAGCAATATTTCCAGAAAATAAAAACTGCACCCCGGTCAAATCGCCTCTTCTTTCTGGTGTTGGATTTCAGAGTGTTTCTTCTTCATCTCTGCCACTTCCAGCCACTTCGACTACACACTAAAGATCCGACTGGCTACGACTTTCAGGCCCGCCAAGCTCTTTTAGTATTACATATACATATATATATATATATATATATATATATATATATATATATATATATATATATATATATATATATATATATACATATATATATACATATATATATATATATATATATATATATATATATATATATATATATATATATATACATATATATATATACATATATATATATATATATATATATATATGAAATAAATTTCAAACCTTTTCAATATTATTAAAACGCCAATCTAAATTCTTTCACCCTTTTGCAATAAAGCATTACCCCTCAAATCCGACCAAAATAATCTAGTAGTTTTTCCCCTAAGGCACGCGCTGCCCCGTTATATAACAGTTATATAAGATTGGAGACCACCGATCACACCATATGACGCATCATAGTCAGGTGATGAACTCTGGCCAATCGGAAGGTCAATCTAATAGTACGCGGGCGAGAAATTTCGCGCGTCTGTAGTCTTTGTATGTTTGCTCTCAGCCAGAAAAGATGTAGGAGTTCGAGCTGCGAAATCGCGGGCGGGGTTCCGTCCCCGTTCCCCGTCCGCCGCGCGATGTGTTTTGTGTGCCTAGGTGTAAGGCACGACCAATGTTGTAAGCTGTCAGTGAGTGATCCAAGAATAAAATAAGTTTAAGACGATGGAAGTACGTTTTTCACTCGGGACTCCCTGCCTCTGTTCCTCGACTGCATCTTATCTTTATGAGTTCTCCCCAGCAACCGGCCGCGACAGCTTTCTATTCTCTCTATTCGCCTGCCCTGGTGCGACGACTGCTCCGCCATGACTACAAACAATATCGAATGTCAAGAATATCCTAAACATTGTTACATCGCCACCGATACATTTTATTATTACATACATATATATATATATATATATATATATATATATATATATATATATATATATATATATATATATATATATATATATATATATATATATATATATATATATATATATATATATATATATATATATATTAATTATATATATATATAAATATATATATATATATATATTAATTATATATATATATATATATATATATATATATATACATATATATATATATATATATATATATATATATATATATATATATATATATATATATATATATATATATATATATATATATATACAGTACAAATCGTTTATAAGAACATCCAGGGGACTTTAAAAACTGGTTCTTATAATCGATAGTTTTTATATCCGATAGATAACTTAAAACTGCTGGAAATGCCAAATTCATTGTCCCATAATTTCTATTTACACCTGAAACATGACGTTCAAAAAATGATTAAAAGGTTCAAGTTCAATCAAGGAAAAACACACCGCTCATTTTCATATAAGTATGTATTTTTTGAACTTTTTCAAATACATAGTTCTAAAAACGTTAAAAAGAAAAATGAATAAAATTATGTTTATATTATGAATGTACATACATAATGCAATATTTTGTTTTTACATGTTTATTCATTTTCTGAAAAATAGTCAGCAATATTTGCTTGTTTAGTTTTTTTTTTTGTAAATAAAAATAATTTTCGGTTATCGCGACAGCTTTTTTTATCACATCCTTCACAAAATCGTCATTGTTAGCTAAAAATTTATTTAAAGTATTGATTGTTGAAAGCATTTCTTTCAAACTCGGACAAGGAAACTCGTTCAAAAGATCTTCTGAACTGGCACTGTCGTCAATATCATCATCTCTGCTAGAAATCTCTGCATTTACGCCTGCAAAAATATCTTCATCCGTTACATTCCCTTGGGTTGCAAGAGCCAAATCTATGTCTTCATATTCCTGAAGTGAATCTTGTTCAATTGGAAAATCTCGAACCCAGTCTTGAAGCGTTTCATCTCTAGTGTCTTCAGTTTAAAAAATGGGAGGAATTTCAACCCTAAGGAAACCAACATGCAGGAAACAATTCGAATTTTTTTTATAAATGAAAATTGAAGATTTCATGGTCTTCATAACCTTCTCGTAACGTAGTCCAAACGGTTTTAAGCTAGTTATTAGAAACTCCTGGTGGCACGGCGGCCAGGTGATGGCCGAAAGCCTAAGGCGCTGACATTCGGTTCAGATCCTGTGGGTTCGAGTCCCACTATTGGCATGGCTGTTTGTAGCCGTTCGGAATCGGCTTTAAGCTGTAGCTACCGGTCTAATTATCCCTCGTGTAGCAAAAAGTTGACCTTAGCGCTCCAAACCAAACCAAACCAAACCTGGTGGCACGGCCTTCGATTCTCCACTGATTCTTCCGAACGCAATGGAATGCGTCTCCCGAAACCTCTGGATCCACGAAGTTGAACAAACGAAATCATGTTTTTTAAAGAGCTCCGCAAATTCATTTGTTCTCGCTTGTAAAATCGGTCCGATAAGGGAAATGTTGGCACTCCTTTGAATCTTAAACCAATGCAAAAGGATTTCTTCTATATCAGCATGTGGACTTTTACGAAATTTCTTAATTTTAGTCCTTTTTTTTAAGATAAAAAATGGATAAAATAGTTGAAGAACAACGTGCTGTACTTCCCAATTAACATGTTCTTATAAGCGATTTATTTTTCCAGAAACAAATTAATTTTAAGTCACTAAAAGCGATACGTTCTTATTAACGATGTTATTATAACCGGATTTTATATCCATCATTACACATGAGAATTGGCCGGGAACTAATAATTCCGTTCTTTTAAGCGATATGTTTTTATAACCGGTGTTCTTATTAACAGTTTTTACTGTATATATATATATATATATATATATATATGTGTGTGTGTGTGTGTGTGTGTGTGTGTGTATGTATGTATGTATTTAATTACTTTTAGTTCGAAACCGAGTTGAATTTTGTACTACGTTTTGAGAACGAAAAAGGCTGAATATATTTGAACATATTTTTTTTTCTTTTCGCATATTGGCAACACGGACTTCTTTAAACGTGCACAGCGAAGCCCTGAAATGGCGCCATATTTCAATCCCTTCACACTGCTATCACAAGCAATAGCGGAAAGAAGAAAAAAAAATTGCCCCAAAGTGCCGTCTCCAACCATATCGGGGATGGCCCGAATGTACCCCTTTCGATGCTAAGAATGAAGAATGGAGACGATTTATCTTTAGAGGGGGGAAGGGGGAGGGGGTGTCTTATCGTTCGAAAAGACAGTTGTTTTGCGGTATACATGTATTCGATTTAGAGCCCACTGCAATTGCCTTTTCATCTTTTTATTTTATACGTTTTTGTTTGCGAGTTATACATGAAGATATTGTAAAAAGTTTTTTTTTTTAATATTGTTTCTTAGTAGCTGTAGATATTGGCTTTATCTCGACGAAATATATCAAGTTTATTAAAAGCTGTACGTACGCTACATACGAGTATCTAACCACAGTTCGTTTAGGCTTCTGAATGAAAGCTTTTGTTTCGCTCTGTCATATGTAATGAAATATGTGATGCAAATGATTTCTGTGCTAGAAAGCCATTGGCTAGAGCAATAATTTGCATAAAAGTTATCTTTAGCGAATTTCTCCGCTACTCAATTTGTTTAAGGTCATATCATTTTCTGTTTGAGAGAATATTTATATATATATATATATATATATATATATATATATATATATATATATATATATATATATATATATATATATATACTAGCTGAATACACTTGCTTCGCTACGGAGTACATTCAAAGGAAATACAACGATCAATGTATGCATTTAATGCCGAAAAAAAAAAAATATATATATATATGTGTGTGTGTGTGTGTGTGTGTGTGTATATAAAAAAATCGTAACGAATATTTTTATAGACAAAATAATGTAGAAGAAAATGTTCCAATTAAATCTAATAGAACATACTAAAGTATATAATACAGTTAAAATAGTACAGTTTGAGGAAATTTCTTTTACTGTATTTTAACTTTTTTTTTGGTTAATGCCCAATCGTCTGCCGCATTAGCAAGAAAAAAAAAAAAAAATTTTTTTTTGCCTATTTCGTTGTTATGCACGTGACAAAAAATTAGTTTAAAGTATCACAAAAAGAAAAGAAATCACGTGATCAGCATTTAATAAATTAAATTCTAAAAAGTAATCTTTAAAAATTCACCAACAATCAGGAAATGGAGGTAAAGATTCGAAAAAGATTTCATTTTAAAGGAATTTTTATGATCTTTCGCGTGATATAAATTTTGTAACCCTCAAATGATTATTTTAAATGCAAACTTAAAAAAAGTTTAAAAAACAGCTTAAAAATTTAATTTAAAAAAATTTAACAAGAACTTTTCAAAAATCTTTCGTAGTGCAACCCTACACTATAAGAAGAATCACCATGCAAAATTTCTGTCCTTTAGGTCCAGCGCAGCGGTTTGGTCTGTTCGTTATCTGTCAGTCAATCACTCAGTCAGTCAGTCAGTCAGTCAGTTACGAAACTGTTTTATATATATAAATAAAGCCCGAAAGTTTGGCAAAATTACTTTAATACCAAAGCAAAATCTTTTAAATTTATTTTCTAAATAATGATTTCAAAAGCAGGCGATTTTATGAATCTTTTGAGTTTCTGTTCTTTTGGGACACAAAAATATCTATAACAGACGATTCTATTAACCTTTTAGTTCTTTTGGGATTTAAAATCTCTACGGCAGACGATTCATTAAACTTAGTTTTCAACGCCAATCGTTTGGGGGAGAAAAGATTTTCTACCCCAGTTTTCCTTCCGATCTCTCGCTGTGTAACAAAGATGTTTAATGCTAATTTTGCACAGTTCTTTTCAAGTACGAGATTTCCCCAATCTCTATCTAGGAGCTTTTATGAAAAGTGGATAAAAATGGTGTATTGTGCTTATTATGTGTTCATGTACCCGTGTAAGATCGGAGTTAGTGCCCCACTTGTAGTAGTTTTTTTTTTTGTGTGTGTTTGTTTATCAGGTTGCTGCCCCCTGTTTCTAATGACCCTGGCTGAAAGTATTCTAGACCGGGTCCATATAGGCTATCGGACTGGAGGGTGTTGCTCCGGTTTATACTGGTACCACAAGGGTCGGAGTCCGTCTTAGCCAGGTGCCATCTCAATTTTGATCGAGCATCCCCAGGGGCGACCTAGGGGCAACCCAGGGGCGATCTAGGGGATCGTACCCTCTCCCATCCTCTCAGAACTCATAAAGGGACTTTCCGGTCTAACGGATTTAACGTGGCCCTATTCGGCCTAGGCACGGAGGTATTTAATGGAGCTTGTCGGGATTCGATCCGAGCACCCACAGAACCGAAAGCCGACGCGCTTCCACTAGGATACCTTCGGCCCTATTTATCAGGTAGATATGGCAACTACAGTGGCATAATTATGGTTAGTAGTTAGATATATTAGCTACAATGGTATAATTTGACGCGTGTAATATATATATATATATATATATATATATATATATATATATATATATATATATATATGTGTGTGTGTGTGTGTGTGTGTGTGTGTGTAATATTAAGAAAATTACGGTGGTTATTGTGAACGAATAACTCTACTATCCCCCAAACTATATTTTAAAAATAAACTCAATATGTACTTATATTTTAAGAAAAAAAAATACCTTTATTTTTTTAGATTATCAACGACTTTCCTTGCTACATTTTACTACGTGAATTTTTTTCCTGTTCTCGACCTCTTACGTTTTAATGATAATTATCGCGCGGCTATTTCTCGATTAATCCGGAAGTTCCAAACGCTAGTCGACATAAAATAAACAAAGCGTCCATCCGTTGCCAATAATTCCGATAAAACTAAGAAATTTTTAGCGCATTGTAATGAGAGAACGATAATAAAAATAATAATAATAAAGCGTAATTGTCTCTCTATGTCTTTCGCGGCGAAAATGAAATAAGTGTATTAAACGGGAACACTCCGGAGAAAATAACTACAACTTCCACTTCTTTGTAACCGACTCCGTAAAACGAAAATTAGATTTGGACGGTGAAAAACGCGACGAACAAAAAGATCTCGGAACGTAAGGTATAAGGAGTGGTTCTTTAAGATTCTGTAAAAATTAAATTATATTAAGATGGTTGTTCTTTTCCTTTTTTTTTTGTTATTATGCTGTGGTTTTATTGTTTCTTTTTTTTTTGGCAATAGCTGGGATAATTGTGTGGTTCTTTGATTTATTTCTTTAGCAAATAACTGGAAAAGAAGTTGATATAGGATCGATTTTTGTATTTTTATTTATCGATGTTTCTTTATTATATTATATATCGTGCATTTATTTTTATGTGTTATTGTAAGTTTATTGTTTGAAATATCATTTATCAGTTTTTATGCTTTTTAATTATTTCATGTTTTATTTTATGCATCATTTATTAATTTTATATTTTGCTTATTCATTATTTAATGTTATATTTCAAAATAATTTATTCATTTTATGCATTATTTATTTAAGCTAATATTTTCTTTCTTCTGTTATATGATATACATTATTAATTTTCATTCCCTAATTTCATTAACTTTTCATTACCTAATTTGTATAAAGTTTTATACAACATTTATTCAGTTGTATGGATTATTAATATTATTTTTTAACTTTGTATTTCTTATTTTATATAAAATTTTGTACTGTCTAAAATTTGATACTTTGTTATTGTTTTATATTTCCTAAAACAATATATTACTTACTAGCTGAATATCCGTGCTTCGCTATGGAGTACATTCAAATTAAATACAACGGTCAATGTATGCAATTAATGCAAAAAAAATTAATAATTTAAATCGTAAGGGATATTTTTATAGACAAAATAATGTAGAAGAAAATATTCAAATTAAATCTAATAGAACATACTAAAGAATATAGTACAGTTAATATAGTACAGATTGAGGAACATTTCTTTTACTGTATTTTAATATTCTTTTGGATAATGTCCAATCGTCTGCCGCATTAGAAAGAAAAAAAATTGTCAATTTATTTCGTTGTTATGCACGTGACGGAAAATTAATTTAAAGTATCACAAAAAGAAAAGAAATCGCGTGATCAGCATTTAATATATTAAATTCTAAAAATTAATATTTAAAAACTCACCAAAAATCAGAAAATGGAGGTAGAGATTCGAAAAAGATTTCATTTTAAAGGAATTTTTATGATCTTTCTCGTGATGTAAATTTTATAACCATCAAATTATTATTTTAAATGCAAACTTTAAAAAAGCTTAAAAATTTAATATACAAAAATTTAACAAGAATTTTTTAAAAATCTTTCATAGTGCACCTCTACACTATAAGAAGAATCGCCATGCAAAATTTCAGCCCTTTAGGTCCAGCGGTTTGATCTGTGCGTTATCTGTCAGTCAGTCAATCAGTCAGTTAGTTACGGAACTCTTTTATATATATAGATAACAATGTTGTTGTTGTTATTTCTAATGCCCCCTGACTGGAAATGTATTCCAAACTAGGTCCATATAGACTATAACAATATATTATTTATATTAATTATTTCTTGTATATCGTTAGTTAATTTTCACGCGTTTCTTCATTACATAATAATTATTGTTTTATAAACTCTGTTTTGTTTATTAATGAGTTGTTTTTATACGTTATTTTCATGTTGCTTTAGATTTTATTTTTTACGAGACATGCTAAATAAGACCATCCACTTATCAAAGATAATGTGAATATAGTTCCGAAATGTTTTAAATTAAATATATCTCCTTATTCATTTTAATCGTAATTTATTCATAATAATCATAATTTATTCCTCAAAATTGCAAGAAATGAATTATTTTGTGTTCATTAAAAACAGAGTTTCTTTATATCCGTCATTCAAAATACCAGGAAATTTTTTTCTTGTTTTCCACGGTATTAAACCGCATTAAGTCATTATTCCATGGTAGTGCTTTTTATTTTCTTAAAACTAGTTCGCCGTTTACAAAAAAAAAAATTTCTTTCGAACCTACTGATGGCAACACTGAAACTTAAACTCAACAACTTAAAGATGAACAAACTGTGAAACATCGTTAAACATACTTACAACTCGAAAACTCGTAACCTGATTTTAACGAAGAACTTTTTTTAACATGTTTCTATACAGTTCAGGCGAGGGGTAGGGGACATATTCTTACAAACAGGGTTTTTTTCTGCACGGTGTCTGGTATTAACATAATAAGGTCTTCTTCACATTGGTTTTACAGCGGAACGAAGCGTCTGCGATAAAAAATTTAACCAATCACAGAGCTCGATGCAATGACCACGTGATATATCAAACCAATCAAAGGCCATGTGGACAATCTCGGAGCCAACGGAAGAACGCAACTCTATACTCGGGAAGCATTGTGAACAAGGCCTAAGTCGCCAGTGGTTGGAGTCGTCAGTTGGCATCGAAGATCTTCAAACCAACTGTTTCTCTATGGGGTCATTTCTCCGTTTTTTTTCTAATCATTAATTGGCTAAAAAATACTTTCTTATTCTGAAATTTGCATATAAAATCATATTTTTGGATAAAGAGGGCATATTTATAAAAAAATTAATTTATTCAGCAGCAAAATCGGTTGATATCATTTGACACCGCAAATCATCAATCGCCATATTCAGCTAAGGCGCATTTACCTCCCCGTAATTATAAAATCATCGATTGGCAAATAAAGTTTTTAAATTCTGCTAAAAGCTTAAATAGTCCACGTAAGTTGTGATATTTTAAAACTTTCCGTAAGTAATTTTCAACAGGGCGTTAAATTATCGATGTCTATCGCTACAAAATCAATACTATTGAGAAAACTGGCTTAAAATAAAAAAGATTTTTGAAAAATACCCACGATGCATTTTAAAGATATGTTTATTTTCTAGCTCAGAAAAGAGTACTCAAAAATACGCGCAGCTATCATTTTGCTATACTTGGATTCATTTTAATTAAAAAAGTTTTAATTAAATTTCTATTCATCTGAGGCACACGGTTATGTAAGGTTTCCCAGATAAATAACGGAATTTCCCCGTGACATATTTTGTAATTCTTGTGCTACTTTCATAAGTTAAGAGTTTCGTGTTTACGCCAGGATGACGTCATTTTTACTCTTCCGTGAATTTTACATGCTCAAATTATTGAACATGTAAAATTCACATGTAAAATTCCGGGAATTTTGAATACTCGAATTTTGAACAGGCTTACATGCTAATGGCCTGTTCACATAAAATCCTTCCGCATCAGCTTAAATTTTTTTTAACCAATCATATACCATTTGTCCGATCATTAAGAATTATGTATATAATAGCCGTTGTCTCTGTATAACACTTCCGGGCTGTACTCATCTTTCAATTGAAGCCCCCAGTAAACAAACAGCCGGTTAGGCTTAATTTCAATTTCAGATGTGGATTAGAATTTTTTCTTACCTAAAAACTAATATCTTCTCCATCAAATCACGTTTGTTCAGCCTATTTTTCTATAACACATTCATAACTAAAAAAAAAATTGGATGCTTTTAGCTGTATATTTAAGAGTTTTTAAAAATCTGTTTACTTTTGCGATGAATTCTGAAAGTAAACAAAGTTGAATGTGAATGAATCAAGTAGCTCAAGTATTCATATCGCGTAGTGATCTGTAAAAAACTGGATGGCAGTCTACTATTTCAATCGCATGAAAAAGTAAATAAAAAAAAATGAAAGGGTTTGCTTTTACAAGGTGTGGATTAAATGCAATATTGTTAGATAATTCGGGATATTTTTTAACTTTCATATACTTTTTCCATTATGACGTCATTATTAGTATTATTACGTCAAAATGACGGTTACCTTCTAGTATTTAAGAATAGAGAAAAATAAAAAGAACATTACACAAAACTTTCCAATTAGTTAAATAAGATTTATTTTGTTAATGGAATTTATAAATAATACAACCGCGATGCAATGGGAATTAATTTTCAATAATAAGCTAGAATTTACTTACCAAATATGGTGGTTGAATAGTTTAAGGAAATCCATTTGTTATTTTCCATAAATATGTTTTAAATAAAATGCAATAATGTGATTTTACAAATAAACCTGGATGTTCCAATTTTTAAAAAAATAATTGGAATTTCTCAAAAGAATGAAAGAATAGGATAACATAGAATAGTAGCAAAAAGCGTTTTCAAGAGAAATTCCACCATAATCCTAGAACAACTAATAAAACCCTAAGCTAGAAAATTACCCAACATGCATCAGTCTTTTTTTACAATGAAGAGAATAAATAAAACATCTATTAGGTTTAAAGCAATAGATGTTTAAACAAATTATTCCAAAAATTCTTAAAATTCAAGAAAGAAATTTACCAATTTAAACATTAATATTTAAGCTATTAATTATAATCCATAATAAATAAATTTTTAAACATAAACAAACCAATTTTACAGGTGCTGTCATCTTTTGACAGAAAGGTGAAGCAATGCTGAACACCAATCATTGACCCATTAAACCAATCATCGCCAACGGAATCTTAACACTGGCACTGACGAATTCTATGTGAGCAGTCCCTTAAGGTCTTTGTTGAGGGTTAGTCAATAGTATTTATGGGGTTGTACCTTCTCCCACCCTCACTGACCTCACAGAAAAACTTTTCGGCTTACAAATTTAAAGTGCCTCTATCCGGTCTAGACACAAAGATATTGAATGGCATACGTCAGGATTCGAACCAAGCACCCCAGTACTAAGCCGAACAGGACATGTGAGAATTATACATAAATAATTTAAATAAAGTAAATAACGGCTTAAAAGTGCACTGAAGATTAATAATATGGTTTTAAGTGCAAGAAATTGCACACAAACCCCCCCCCCCAAAAAAAACCCCACAGACATAGCAAAAAACGAAAAATTCCGACACACGTATATACAGTATTAAGGCTGCTGTGTACTAACCCTATTGATTTCGCTCACCTTAATGTTAACCTATAGAGAACATGTGTCTACTATTTTCAGCTCCATAAATGCTGATAATCCAATAAACATGGTATTTTCAGATAGCCTGAGCTTTTCTGCACCTTGCAACAGTATTCATTTTATAAATTGCGTCCACCAAAGGAATTTAAGAGCGTTTAAAACACACTAGACAAGGTTTTTTCCCCGAATAATTTAAAATAAATTTTTCCATTTTTTAAACGAAAAATGCCCCAAGGTGTAAAATATCTGTCTTTACTACGGAGTACAATTTAAAAAAAGAAAAGAAAATTTCAGGTAGTCTCTTCTAACGACAGGGTACCTCTCTGTCTTCAGGTAGTCTCTTCTACCTCGGCTTATTAACGTAGGATTACTTTTCGTTGATTACCTCTTTTTTTTTTTTTTTTTTCATTTTAGTACTTCAATGTTTAACTGTTTACTTCTACTGGGTTTGGCACGCTGCCAAAATTATAACTCGCGATGGACGCTGAATTTTTTTCTTTCCGGAGGACCGTTATTGAGGAACGTAATCTACACACTACACCAGATTTTGTCCGCGAAAAATTAAAAATTTAAAATATTATTTGCATTTTTTTAAAAAAATGAAAAATGCTCCAAGGTGTAAAATTTTATTCCCAATTACTGAGTACAATTAAAAAAAAAAACTTTCAATCCAAGTCGACTATACTTGAACACATTTCGTCCATAGGTTAACATTGAGGTGATCGAATCCAATAGGGTTAACACACAACAGCCTTAAATACATCAGTACTATGGTTGCAATCCGGTGTAGAAATTTCCTGGTTATAACTATTTTTTTTCTTCGTCTGCGAGCCGTAAGGAAGTAAGTAAAATGTTCCAGTATTTCTCCATGACGGTTAATCAACTAAAAGTATCGTAAAACATGAACGGTAGATAAATCGAACTACAGACATTTTTAATTGCATTACATTTTTCTGTTCCAAATTTCCGTTAGTACGACATTAACGACATGTAGTAATTTTCTTCGGAAAAATTTGTGTAAAAAAATTTACTGTGACTCTGAGCTACGTCCAATTTTTAAAATAATCCGCCATTTTTCTGTTCCAGGCTTCTAGCGGAACGACACGAATCACAAGTAATAACTCTTCCTTCCCAAAAATCCTTGTAAAATATAAATTCTGGAATTTGACTTACAACCATTTTTTTAAATTTTATTCCATTTTTTTCTATTCTTTAAACTTCTATTAGATCTACACGAATCATGTGTTATCTGATCTCGGATATGGTACTTAAAAAATTTTGAGAAAATTAAAAAAAAAATTTCAGGCAGTCTCTTCTAATGAAACTACCGTGGATTATTAACTTAGGGTTACTTATTGTTGCTTACCTCTTTTGTATGTATATATGTATGTATGAATGTATGTATATATATATATATATATATATATATATATATATATATATATATATATATATATATATTGTGAGGCATTCGTCGAATGGTAGCGTGTAAAGACGACGATACAATCAAGTAATATTAAATGAAATGATTTATTTACAGTGCGATGAATTCGATGAAATATTATTTACAACACTGTTGAATACACACTCTAAAACGTGCAGGAAACAAGTTCGAGGACAGGAACGAGTCGACAGGGAGTCGAAGAACTTAAATTTCGAGGACTTAATTTCGACAAGGTGTCGAAAAACTTCGCCTCGCCTGAGGACTTAAAAAGAATCGTAAGCTACGACTTCAAATGTCGGAGTAGCGACCTCTAGATGCAGGTCTGGATGCTGACTCTTTAGAATAGCTAGAACTGCTTCTCCTCGAAACAATAGACAGGAAGTCGGAAATAGCTTTGCCTCGCACGAGGACTTATAAAGAACCATAAGCTACGGATTTAAAGCCGAGGTAGCGACCTCTAGATGCAGGTCTAGACGCTAACTGACTTTTTAGTTCGTAGCGACACAACTCGTAGATCTAGCGCTGCGATCGCTCGATATTTAAAATCGTTTTAATTGGCGCCTTTAAAGTGACATCACTTTTCAGAAGTTCGATTGGTGCTTAAGAGTCCTTCGTCAGCACATCAGCTGGTTGCTTTAGGTCACTTAATCTTCCCCGATCATCATCGATCAACGGGTCGACCGAAACTAAAGTCTTTTGAACTTCATGTCCAAAATCTCAGACCTACTGGCGCCTCGCTTCCCAGCGTGTATTGTCTGGGACGATTTCTTCTGGCGTTCGGGTCCGCTGTATTTCCTCTGGATTCTACGGTTATCTCCAGTTGAGACGTGAATTGATTGAGAGGGTTTTACTATATTGTGAGGATCAATGGATTCTTCACAATACATATATATATGTTTGTATTATGTATATATGTATATATATATATATATATATATATATATATATATATTATGTATGTATGTATTATGTATATATGTATCTATATATATGTACGTATGTATATATACAGTCGGACCTCTATTTAACGAACCTCTATTTTGCGAACTTTTCTTTGGAACCAAGAACATTTTGTGAATTTCTTCGTAAAATAACCTCCAAATAGCGAAGTGCATTCTCTATTTAACGAACTTTTTCTTGTGATCCAAATTATTTTTTCTCCATATTTCTCAAAATTTCAAACTTATTCTTTCTTTTAACACATTTAACACATTAACTTTCTTATAACACATTCCGACGCGGATTGCAGTTTGAAGAAAATACGCCTGAAGGGGTTTTTGGTGCATTGCAAAGATGAGAGACGTATTACGAGAGAAAACACTTATTCAAACAAAAAACTCTCAAACTTTCAAAAAAAACTTCCAAACAAAATTAACAGACTTTATCAGTAATTAAATTTAAGGACGCATGGGGTAATGTATGCATAAAATTACTTGTTATAATAAATGCGATAATGTCATTAAAATTCATTAATTTTAATATAATTTTTTTAAATTGAAAATACAGTGCATTCCCGGAAAATGTTTTGTTTTATTCTTGTGTTCCTTGCAGATTTCTGTTTGATGGGTAAGATATATAAAACATACATTAATTTACAAAATAAAGGTGGGATCAATTACTTTTATTAATAATATTTAGTGTTTATGAATTTAAAATATGTTTTGTGTAGTTTAAAGTATTTTAAAAGGTGAATCTCTATTTAACGAATTTTCCATTTAACGAACTTTTTTTCAGGATTTAGCGACTTCGTTAAATAGAGGTCCGACTGTATATATATATATATATATATATATATATATATATATATATATATATATATATATATATATATATATATATATATATGTCAAAATTTTGACGCATTTTGGTACTTTTCTGTTTAATTGTTTACTGCTTGCGCAAGCGATACAGACTGGGTTTAGCGAGCTGCCAAAATTATAACTCGCGACGCAGGACATCTGAAGTTTTGCTTTCCGGAGGACCGTTATGTAGAAACGTAATCCTACGTTAAAATCCTCCAAAAAATCTATGAAGAATATCAACCCTGAATACATCATGAATATCAAATATCTTGGTATTTAAATAAGCAGTATCACTATATATATATCTTGTAATATCAGTTGAAAAGACGTTTCGAAATCGTCAGCATAAAAATTTAACCCGGAAAATCATTTCCAGTTCTATCCAGTCTCGATGCTGCAATACGATTACGTGGGCCGGAGAAGGCAAATTTAATATCTTTCGATCGGACGGTAAAGTAATTTCATTGAAGAAAAGACACTTAAATAAGACTTTCGAAAAATCGAACCTCGTTTCAGCAGTTAAACATGCTTTCAATAGTTATAGTTTGAACCGTGCAAATACTTTTCTAGAGTCGGATATGATGAATTTATAGATGATGTAATGAATCAATACATATATGTAAATATATGTATCTGTGTGTGGGTGGGTGGGTGTATATATATACAGAGGCTGTTCGCACATTTTTTAGACGATTTTGGTAAGCGGTAATAAAAAATAGTTTGCTACAAAAGAAATAATTGCAATTGTACTATGTTTTTAAAAGTCAAAATTATCGTCTGCGGCTTGAAAGTTTTGTTTTTATTCAAAATGGCGTTTTTAACAAAGCAGTGGTTCGAAGGCCACATTTATGCTCTTTCCGAAGAGAAATATGCATACTCCGTTATCCAAAAACTATGTGAGAGTCATGGTTTTGTGATATCTAAAGCGTCGATAGGTAATATCGTCAACAAGAAAGGAAAAAAACGTCAAATTGGAGCCTCAAGTGGGACAAAAATTCCAAACAAGTATC